>CM046306.1:2405000-3005000 GCA_025267735.1 Mactra quadrangularis | reverse complement strand
GGTTTGGTGTGCTGGCTGCTGTTATATGACCTTATTTTGTGTTGGCATAGCATTTAACCCAAACAAACAAAGAAAACAAACTACATGTATGAATGAATTTTGCTTGTTAATTCACTTTATATGTTTTCCTATCATTCTAATTAAGCCATTTCACTTCAATATAGTTACAAGCAATGAAACCAGTTCAAATTATCAATACTTAAGTTAACATAACATTGCTAGTTGTTGTTATCCAAAAAACAGACTTACAACTTGATTAAAATTAGCATAAAATACCAACATGCACTATACCTTGTAGTCACCTTGTCTGTTTATCATTAAACATAATGTAAATGTTTTAATAAGCATGTTTAGCATATTTTATTTCATTACATAATCATATTTACAATCATACAGTATTATCATTTTGTCGAGACTGCAGATTATGTTAAATTGGTTTAATTAATTGAATTTACTTGTTATTGAATTTAATGACTTGTTGTTAACATTTAATATAAATCATCTTTATGAATTTATGCAATTATGTTAGAATTATTGTAATTCTGCATGTAGCTAAAATTCTTTTATTTCATTAAGGCTCAATTTAAATAGTGTAGCATAAAATTATCAACTAGAACTACTAAATGAAATAAGTAATTTTCACCCCACAAATCAATTTATCAATTTTACTAGTCTTCAGATTAGGGCTAGTGGGTTCAGACAATGACTGAGATTGTGCTATACAGCTTTTCTACAAGTCTTAAATACTATATGGTTCTAGAAAAGTAGCAATTTAGCAGTTTGCTTGCTGGAATAGTTAAAGAACAAGTTGATCAGTACCTAGCTGTCTTCATAAATATATTTATTATGCAGTCAACATTGTCTTGGTTGTTAAACTAAGTAAAAAAAATGGCTGCAGTTAAACTGTATAAGTCAGCTTGATAATTTTATTTTGATAAAAATATTGTTTGAATAGGTACAGAGTTGCTTCCCCTTTGGTTGCAAAGCATGGTTTAGTGTGTCTATTAATTAGTTTTGTTCATATTTTCAATCCGCCTATGATACTATACAGCTGTGACATGATTGAACGTAATTGCATATGTCTAAAATAACTCACTTGCGAATTTATCTTTAATATACATTAGAAATAACATAGATGAAACAGTGTGTGAAATGATGAAAATTACTTTGTATTTATGTTTGTAATGTAAAACTTGAAGGTGTGCTGGTTGATCATACAACTGCTCTTCTAAACTTGGCTTTTAAAATTTTGGCTATAAATATATAATTATTTGTCTTTTTTTGCCATATTTGTTTTATATAGTGCAGTCCATGCAGTTGTAAGCAATTACTACATTTTGGGCTAAGCAAGCCAGGTTTATTTCTCTTAACCGCTAGTTACGCTATGTTGACAATTAATTAGACATAATGCTTATTTTCATTTCTATGTTTAATGGTCATTGAGCTCTGGTAAAACAAATTTATCCAAGAAAACTGTTTGCTGGTAATTTAACCTGCATGAAAAACCAAAACCAGTGTTAAAGCCCGGTGTAAGGTTACGATGTGCATTAAAAATTAGAGACTACATTTTGCTATAAATTCACTAGCTAATATGTCATTTAGTAAAATTTGAGCAATCTTGGTATTTTCTCCTTTTTTAACATACATATACAATAAACATGGAAAAATCCATATTTAAAAATCAGACTAAATTTATGAGATTCATTTAATACATATGATATGAAAATCTTATTGTTAATATTGAAATATAATCTGTATTATAGACTCAATGTTTGTTATTATAACAACCAGTAAGAGATTATAGTAATATTGCTACCATCTTTCTTTGTTTATTGGTATTGTTATTAAGTTAAGATGTGATATATACCCTTAAGTTGAACCTATAAATATTTGATACTAAGCACCAGACATCAAAGGGCTAATAGCGCTATTGGAGATGGGGGTGTGATGGAACACATAAACATGGAATTATACAACAAACGAAAGCGATGCAAGAGAGATTTCCCTTACATTTACCAATCATTAGAATACAAAACAGGTCATATTTCTTCAATCGCACAAACTGCATCGCCTGCTTTTCAATGTGAAAAGCGGGCTATTGCACAAGCACAGCCTAATGTTATGGTCCGCAGCAGATTATAATGAGGGTTTGATACAGTCAAGTATTTAACTTGGGGAAACCCCTTGTAAAATCAGAATGCATTAGCCATTCCTTTATTATGAACAATTAATTAAATAACAAAACAATAACATAAAATGTAACAATGAGGTCATGCTTACATATTATTTTCATACTAGATAGCCGACAGGCAACATGATGACATTCTTGTATTATGTTCATAAAAATACCATAATGTGGAAGGTTATAGTCTGACGAAGGTTATAGTCTGATGCTAGGTGTGATAATTCAATTAAGTCATGACCTAGAAATAGTCAACTTGAGGACAATACTTATTGTTTTGTTTTATGATATTTTCTCGACATGCTTTGAGATTGAGATATGTTTGGTTTGAACTGGAATAAAGGCATTGCTAATTTCATAAAGCATGATATGTAACTGCGATTGCTTCATATTTCTCTATTAAAAATAATGTTACCTGGGAGGATTGTAATTTTTTGTTGCACAGATTGTTCCTGCTCAATTTTCTACACTATTTTTTTTTTGAAAAATCAAAGTACTGCACATGCTGAAATATTTGCTGCCTTCATACTTTCATGCTGTACATTGAATCTAACTTTGAAAATGGTTAAATTTTAGATTTCATGTTAATATTGAAACATTGGTTGAATATCCTGTAAGCAGGGAAAAATAATGTATTGCGCTGCACACCAACCACAAGAAGTGTTAGATTAAAGGAAACCATGCCAGGATTTGTGAACTTATGTCGAGAGTTGTTGGAATGTAATCTATGACCAGAATATATAGTGTTATAATATACAGACTTTTAGACAAGTCATCTAACTCGGGAACAGATCCAGGATTTTTTTCTATAGGAGGGGTCCAAACTTTTTCTAGGGGGGGGGTCAGAACTTTTTCAAGGGGGGTCCAAACTTTCGAACCACAACCTCATAATACACGTTTGTAGAATAATGCACGAAAAATAATAATAATAAGTACATAGCCATTAAATCTATGTTAAGCACCAAGAAAAATTGCCTCATGCTACTTAAAAATGACTTACAGTCAAGAAATACACTAATGGACAGGTACATTTTGGAAATTCTAGGGGGGGGCAGACCCCCTTATACCCCCCTCTAGATCCTCCTATGTAACTCTGGGCTAATGTTGCCATTGTTGTCATTCTGTTGGTGTGAGATATAACCTGACATGTGAACCCTTGAGGCTTCTATATGGTGTTATCTAATTACCTTGAAATATATCAAATTAGGAGCTTTTTCTGGAGGATACATTCTTAACGTGAAAAATAGTAATTGCATTATATAGGCTAAGTTTCATGGTGAATTTAATAGTCGTCAACTTCACTGCTATATTGCCCCTGGTTATTTGGCTGCTGGTATCTAGCTATCAATAATCATAGCTAACTTTTACTCTGTCTATGTTCAGCGAACAAATTGTTGCATGGAATCAACAAAAGGCACATTTTGTATCTGAGTGAAGTGAAGCAATGGCCTGTTAATTTCTTGCTCATTTAAATCAGCAATACCTTTTGTGTGGTTTGAACTATGGATCTGTTGATCCTTAAGTGTGGGTTCTACCACTTTACCACTAGTCCTGCACAATATAATTATATGCATAGAGCCTGTCTTAACAGCTTATTTCTAACAACAGTTATTTATGCACCAGTCCCATACAGTGTTCCAGTGAATAAAATTCATTTTCAAAACTTCTCAATAGCTCCAAATTTATCCAGTATTTGCTTGTGGCACTTGTAAAGATTTTTTTCTTGGATTAATATCGTTGTCTTTGGAGAATTAACATTTAGTTCTGAGACATTCCTTTAAATATCACTAAAAATTGTTGACAGATCAGAGTGTCTGTTCTCTTGATACATGACTTTGCTTTTACTACTTTACATGAAATAAATGTAAAGGTAATTTGATTCAATTCTAAAATCTTGCCAATTTTGAACCATAAACTAATAATTTATTACGTCAATTGATGTTTCCTATTCCAGACATCATTCCATCTTCTCTGAGTTATTAACTTAGTTGCGTTAAATCCTGCAGCATAAAATGGTAAATATCAAGGGAAAAGGTGAAAACCCATCTAGTAATAAGTAATAGTTGTTAACATTCATGCATATTTTAACCAACTGAAACATTGATAGATTGCTGGACTGTAAACCTGACAGGGACTTGGTATTATGATATTAGTTTAAGTTTGATGAATTGAAGCTCTGAATTTTTTAGTTTTGATGAAAAAGTTATTATAAGGATATTCAAAACCTTTCATTCTAATACTAACATTCATAGTTGTTGTTAGAACTGTTAATTAGTATACCAAGGGAGACAATTCTGTCAGTACTGTAGATTGATTCAAGTATATGATAGTTGTAGTTACTGCCCTTGAATGTATTCAACTATTTGAATAGTCTTCAGATACAAGAAATACCATCTATTCATGTTTTCTAAATGAACTATAGATTTTCTGGTTGGATTTAAGCTGTAGCTACACATTGTAATGTATAGGTCATATCACTGGCCATATCATGGTCAACCTACTTACTTACTTCCTAGAAAGGCTAATTCTCTGGATTTAGCTGTGAACCAGTTATTTGGTGCATTCTGTCTTCAATGACTGACGATTGCCCTACTTGATTTATAATCGATTGTTGGAGGGAAAATGGCTGCGAAAATTATTTCATGACCTAACTCAATGATAGTATTAAACCCATGATCCTTTGATCAAGTAGACTTGTGTGCTTCAGACGGAGCTGGGCAGCTTTATTCTGAGTTTACCTTAACAAATGTTTAGGGGTTGCCATGGTATTCCGTTATGTACCTGCAGATTGACTTATTGGACCACTTATCATAGGGCTTATCTGTATAATAGCATTATGTGGATAATAACTTCCAAGCCAGAGCTGGTCAACAACATTTGTTACATTAGTATATCATAATGATAAATATGGGTCAAGGTCAAATTGGTTCTTGTAGGTTTAGAATACTAGGTCACTAGGTCAGTAACTAGGTCACATTGCTATGGTAACAGTGTGTGGATGGTGTATAATAATTTTTAATAACTTATCTTGTTAAGTCAGTAGTATTAGTGGAACATTATATGGGGACTCAAACTTGATGAAGAAAAAATTGAAAGTGAGACAAAAGGATTAGGATACTAAGTCTTGTACTTGTGATGTTAATGTCATACAACTAGTTTCTGTTATGATATTGTAATACTTGTCTGTTTTCTCTATATTTGTCTTTTTTTCTTGTTAAATGATGAAAAACTCATTACTTTTTTAAAATTACTTTCCCTGGAAGAAACACATACATCTTATTAGTCTAAAACTAATCCGGAATTTAGAGCCCTAGTTGTTATGTTTTGTTAAGTACATCCTCTAAATTGGGGGCTTGTATTTATTTTAAGTTACATGACTTTGCAGCTTTATTTTTATCTTATACAAATAATTATACAGAGAAATATTTCTTCTAGGTCAGCATGACCTGAATAAACTGGAACCTTCTTCAGGATGTACTTTTCATTTAGACTCAGTATTTAGATAGTTAGATTCTGTAAAGTTCTAAGATTGATGGTTATAATACTATATAAGGCCACAACAAGTTGATCATATGTTCTACGGATTTTTCTGAAAAAAAAAATGGGACGAGCGAGCGAAGAAAAAAAATAAAAAAGTCTTTATTCACTTGCTTTATATAGCGGTTTGACCAAATTTTTATGAGCGAGCGCGGAAATAAAAATATTTTTTTTGTAAAAACCGTCAAAATTAAGGTGCGAGCGAATCCATAGAACAAATGATCAATTTGTTGTGGCCTAAGCTTATTAAATGTAAGCAGAAGTGATAGTTCCACACAAAACTAGTCTAACTACATGTAAAGAAAGAATGATGTAGACTAGTTTTGCACTGAGTCTCTATATTTGTCATGTCTCGTATATATGTCATTTCAAGGCAGTGTTTCTAGCCTCTAATAGTGTTTAGCAAACTTGTATAATTATTTATATAGAGTCATTCAACTTTGGTATTACAAATTAATATACAATGTTTTATAATTATTTCTAGTAATGTAAAATGTCAAATTGTAAAATGTTAGTTCCACTTATTATAGTTCATAAAATGATATTTTTTGTGAAAAAACTTACAATAAGTTATATATTCACAGGTTTAGCGCAAAACAATCATAACTCAATAAGGAAAGAGTGAGTTAAATTACCATTTTGGGCTAAATCAGCAATAGAAGTATCATAATATTGTACAGTGGTTGGTGAGATTGATTCAGCTAAAGTATATAGCGCTCAGGATTCAAACCAACAGGCACTGTATTAACTGATAACAACAACTGAGCTAGCCTAGGCAGTAAATTAGTGGAGGCAGACATTTAACTGCACAATCTGCAATTTAGATGATATGAATTTGATCAATGGTCCCTTAAAAAAATCAACTATCAGTGGCATATACATTTACCCTGCTGATTTAAATACTCAATATTTATTTTGATAATCCACATACATAAATACAGATATTAATTTTTATCTTTATTTTATTTTTCGGGGTTTAATGCCATGTCAACACAATTTAGGTCATTTTACGACGTTCAGCACACCTAAACTAGTTTTTCTAGACCTTTGTCTATAACCAGTACTCACCTACCTTTCCACAAGGCCGGAAACTTCTCCATATTATCTAATCAATGGAGAAAAATTGACATTATTGTATTATAACCTCCCCAGGTGGGATTCGAACCTGTACACCCTTCGGGACACAAGATTCCAAACCCCGGCGCGCTACCAACTGTGCTATCAACCCAGGTTTTAATTTTTATCAATCATGAGTACTGAAATATTACATTGAGAATGAAATTGATATGTACCTGTTTTGCTTGATCAAATTTCTATACATTTCCCAACCATACAGTATGTTAAATGGATGAGTAGAACATTTAAATCAATCTGTTAACATTTGAGTTTCTGACATTATATTTACTATTGAAATATAACTTGTGTATGTTCATACATATTAAAATATAAATATACAGTAAAACCTTCCTATACCAACCTGTTGTAGGACTTAAATTAATAGATATAATAACATATTGTGGTTTTCTATCTGGTCTGATTAGGTGCAAACAAAACTTTTTGAATATTATTTGGGTAAAATAAAGAAGCACACAATCTGATTGTTTTCTGTACACATATATGCTTCATTGATGTGATAAATATGTTTTTTACCCCAGGAAAAACATCAATTTGAAGTTCTGATAAAGTCTGTTGACTGTTCTAGAGGGGTATTGGGTTCGATTTCCAGGTGGGCAGTTGTCAGTCACTGACAGAGGTAAGTGACTAGTACCTGGTTAACAATTAAATCCAAAAATGTCCCCTTTCCAGGAATCATGTGCAACTTGCTACAGTGATAAACTCCCCCCCCCCCCCCCCCAATAAAACCAACACCATGATAGGTTTTAAATATCAATTGATAACTGTTGATAGATGGCCATAAAAAAGAGGAGTCACTATAAAATATACCAATATGTCACCTAAAAACTAGGCTACTTCATCCTTTACCTGCATGTTATTAGCACATACTTTGTGACTGCATTGCACTTGCTCATTGGTATACATGTTTAAAACTGATAGAATGCAATTATAGCCTTGAAAAACTTAACATAACTGAATGGTTATTTGTTGAATTTTATTCCAGAAAAACATGTTTACAACATTGCATGGTTCTTATCTTTTATAAGTTTCATGAAAACTACAAAAACTAAAAAACATGTTTATTTTACAGGTAATTTAAACTATTAAATTTTTTATCATCTTGATAAAACAGGTGTAATATATGTGAGAGGGGGGGGGGGGTAGTGGTAAATATTGTAAATATTTGTATACTATAGAACTCTACTTTACTCTAGTATGATATAGGTTTTTATCATGATTTGATTATTCTAGACTGGGGCGGGTACGGAAGGAAAGGGGTGCAGGGCTCAACGATCATTCTTAAATAGGTTGCCCTGTTGTACAACCAGCTGTATATTCTACTTGCCCCAATCAAATCATTACTGGAAGTTACAAGTTTCCTGAAGCCAAATTTAAGTCGTCAGGGGCAATCAGACTACAATTTAATGTCAAGCCCCACCAGAGATGAGGTATACAATTATTTATAAATGCATGGGTGCAATTTTTCAGGCATATGCCTTAAGTTCAGGTTTTTCACAACAAATTAGACAATGTTTTGCTATTAAATCATGAAGAAAAATGGTTTCAAATTACAGTTTTCAGGTTTTTCAAAATTTTCATCTTGACCCCCTGTAAATGTGTTTTGGACTGTTTGCCTCATCTTTAAAGCTGTCTTGTTTTAGGATTGACCTTTTTATAAACAAAGTACCCAACTCAAAACACTCTTGTATAAGCATAAGCCTTGTGTCTCAAACAAAGTGCTAGAAAAGGTGAGCACTACCTCTCTGACTTTGGACTGAGCTTGTTAATGTGTATGGATACGAGCAATTGTATTTTTTTCAGTACATTCTAGATGGTTGGGGTGGGTGGGGTAAGATTTTCTACTTGAACCACCCTTGCTATGCATATAAATCATTAAATGTTAACACTTTGATCTTACTAAGGGAGAGTATTCATACTTGAGCAATGATATATGACAAAACTAATGGTTTAATTATAATAAATTTACCTTGATTATAATAGATGTGTCGCTATAGAGTTTAAACTATATTCTTCTATTATATACCAAATATGAAATATAAAACCAGTATTTCCTATAGCTATTTTTTTCATAGTTTTATAGTTTGAAAGTTCTGGTTGAAAGACTTTATATGTTAATCAAGACCAGGTCTGTCTGATATCTTGTAGGTTTATACCTACCGTTTATGTATATACATGTTTGAATCTAAGGTTTGACGTAGCAGTACTTACTGTTCGGTGTTTTATTTACTTATAGGTGATAGATTGTCACCATTTTTTGGAGTAAAATATAAGAAAATATCAATTATTTTCTAATAAGGAGATGTTCTAGTTATTGTTTAATTTTGTGTTATGCTATATTTGGACTTACTTGTTGCAAAATTGTAAGGAAATTAACAATTAAGACTTGATATTGTGCATCTATAAGTGGTTTTATATAAATATAAGTGTTGTATATTAGACGTGTTGATTGTTACCTGTATGATGTGTCTATATCAAGTATTATGTTATATTTATAGTAAATGATATATTAATTACTATAATTAAGCGATTTACATTAATTTTATTGTCACTTTTATTAAGTCACTGTGAGTTATGGCACAGTGAGTAAACGGCCATCGCCTTAAGTATTCAAGAGCACAAGCTTAATTATTTATGTTTATAGGAATATGTAAAACTATCAACTATCCTTACTTTGTCGATTTTCACTAGCCTTAGGCATTGGGCTGGGGGGCTAAGGCAATAATGTTAAATTTTGCTCAACAATGAAAGTTGTGGTAACCAGGTCATGCATTTCTATTCATTTTGTCATTAATATTAATTTTCCCTTCCTTTGTTAATTTTATAGTATTTAAATTATAGCATAAAATCTTTACATATTTGGACATGTGCAAATTATGACGTGTAAATTACAGCTGAAGTACAAAACAAATGGGATAATATGACACGTAACTAAAATTTTAATTGTTCCTTGTTAAAAAGAGGCATTTTATTACTTCATTGTTCCTGTAAAATATTTGTTTGTTAAATTGGCAAGATTTCAGAACAGATAGTTAAGGTATTCATGTAAAACTCTTGTATTTCATTGATTGGATGGACTACAAGTGATGTCAGAGCTCCAGGGCAGAATCGTTTTTTGTGTCTAAAGAATTTTACATCATAATATTTATATTACAGTATGGCGAAGTCACTTGAGGGCATGGTGTGACCATGGACCTATTTTACATCAATTATATAGGTCACAGCTGTTTTATTGTCTGTCCACCAGCCTGCTACATTATAGAGCCATTGTCATGTATAACATAAGCTTTAAAACATCTTTACTTTACTTAAAACATTTAGTTAGTGGCTTGATCGTTGTTTAAATGAAAACAAGATCTTAGTTTTTTCGGATTTTTAAATAAGTGGTGATTGGATTTAAATCATTGTGGTAACATATGGAATAATGGTTTTGAATTTGATGGGTTCTGGCAAAAAATAGTCTTCTAATTTCTTTATTTATGTATAGTTAGACTAGTTTGTGCTGCCCCATCAAATTGTTATACAAAATGAAAGTACATGTATAGGTTATTTATAAACAATTTTATATTTATATATAAATTTTACTTCAAAAACACTCTGTATAAGATGTTAATGACCTTACTGGTTCTTGACCTTATCTTTAGTTCATATAATAATTAGAGGTGAAACGATTAATCGCGGTTCACAAAGAATCGCGATTTTTTACGCTCGATTCGGTTCGGTTCGATTCGATTCAGAAGAGGCAGTTTCGATTCGATTCTTTTTTTAAATACTGTCTTTTTCAGTAGTTTTGTGAGTTGAATGAAACGCCCCTTTTCGGTTAAAATAAGCTTTTTTATAGTAAACTAAAATAGTGTACCCTTATTGACCGACGATTGTTAATCCAGATAAGAGTTGTAAAAAGTGAGACTGCCCGCTGCAATCATACATGTTAATTACGCGTACATGTCAATTAGACCTTATTGTTGGTCACACGCTGGGAGATTAACTCGCTGACAGAAAAACCGATAATGGAGTCGTCGAATTAGTTAACACGCTTGATATCATTCATATATACCTAAGACTGGTACCTACAGAGAATATAGTGATAAAGGGGCCACCAAGATATAACCAGTCGATTTAGTTTTACAGGATCGGCAATATTGGGGGATTTTTCTTAAGGAAAACAAATTAAACTTTTCACATCGTCGTTTCCTGAAGCATCATTTGTTAAATCAAGATGAAAACATTGAATTCAATAAGTTTTTTAATCACAAAAGATGTTTCAAATGAAATTGCTATCTATCGTGGGTCGCGAAAATAAATGACATAACGCCGAAATGGTTGAAGCGATTTCGTTCCCTATGATACAAAATTTAATCAAGCATGATAAAGTAATTTAGAGATAAACTGTAAACTTAATTGTTTGTTTTGACGTTATCTACGTTTATTTTCGAGAAAATCCTCTTTGTTTTTCTTAACTATTAAAATCGGGCAAAACGTGGTTGGTTAGATTTTATTTACTATAAATTGGAAATGAATTCTATGAAATGTCCAAAGAAAATTGTATATTTTCGCTAATACGTTCATTTAAGCCCAAAAATAATTTTATTTTGAAATAAACATTAGTGTAAGAAAGTTATAAATATAGATATCGAGTTGATAAAAATTAATTTAACGTTTATGATGTGATGAGAATCATTTTAAATCATGCCAGAGCCAAAAGAAAATATTTTGAAACAAACTAATTTAAGCTGGTCATAGTGATCTACATTTGCTGAATGCTTGCAATTTTTTATTGTCTAAGCGTAATCTTAACTAGTCATTAATTATGGCATTGATGCACTGATGAATAATTTTATTTTGATAATGACTTGAGTCATATACTGTTTGTACGTACATGTAGGTAAGGAGAAATAAACAATTTGTCCATGGGCATTACTTTTCATTAAAAAGTTGGAAATAATACGATTTGTCATTTACATATGCTAAAATGCAGTAAAATATTTTTAACTATTCAAGCTCTAATACCTGTAAAATGGGTATTATTAAAGAATTAGAATTAGAATTTTTCGTCTTCCGGGAGGGAGATCCCTCAGATAAAAATGCACTGTTCTTAAATATATATATAATTATGTTCTATTGTATTTGGGTTGTATTTCATTCTTAATTCTTTTTATAATTTATTTTTTGTTATGTCCTATATAATTCCAGTAGAAAATCGAATTGAATCGAAAAATTGAATCGTTTGATGAAAAATCGAAATCGAATCGAATCGAAAATTTTTGAATCGTTTCACCTCTAATAATAATACATGTTTCATTTTACCTTGAGTTAATAATGCTACTTTGCTTTTTTAGCCTTGAACATTTGTTCAGATAACTTGAAATCTTAATATTGCTTGGTGAAAAATGTTAAATTTTCATGTAATAATAGTATGTGTATAAAAATAGAAAATACATGTTCAAAGTATATTTTGAGGGTTGTCTACAAGACTGTAGTAACTGGCTCTTTAACACATTGTGCATTTACTACAGTTTTGTGGGCAACCCTCAATTTGTAAATTCATCATAAAAGTGATGTATGCATGAAAAAAGTTAAATATTTGTGAATTTCCTCATTAAGTGTGACAAATGAATAAGAAACCATAAATTTTTACTATTTTATTTTGAAGAATGCAGTGAAGTGCAATAAAATATATATTCACCTTTAGAAGTACAGAAATAGAATGAAAATAATTAATAATACTTAAAATTATCCTAAAAGCTTGATAAATAATTGCCATTATTTTAACATAAAATGAAATAATACTCATGATGTATAAGTCTACTCTGTAACAATCAATTGTAATTATTATTTCTAATTAGTTTATCTCTTTTAATTAGTAATTAATTACCTAATGATAATGTTTGTGTAAGAGGTTTATAATCTAAGTTTTAAAATCAGAGAGAGAGAGAATTAAGACTGGTTTACAGTGTTAATTGGATTGATTTGTCTAGTAATTAGGTTAACATTTAAATACAGCAAATCTAACAATATTAATTGCTCACAATTAAAACAGAAATTTTCAATAGTTTGATTCTCAGAAACATTATACATGGTGCCTATATCATGTGACTTTTTTGTGAACAGTATGGGTAAAATATATCAAAACAAACAAAGATGTTTTTGTTTTGTAACTTTTTACTATTTTACCATTTTTTTGGCACCATGTTGAGTACTTGCTTATCATCAGCATCATCATCCAGTTTAGTTTAAATAGGTCGATGAATATTCCTTTGGCAAGTGTTAGGCCTGTCTGTCTCGTCTGGTGCGAAGTTTGTTACTTTTAAAAATCATTCCTCAGGACCACCAGATGTGGAAAGATGACTTAGTTTCAGATGAGACAGACAAGCCTCACCCTTGCCAATGGAATAAACGACAACCTAAACTAAACTGAATGATGATGATAATGAGGGGGTGGTTTTATTTTGGTATTTTGATGCACACTGGTCTCTGAGTAAGTCACATGGTATGGAACTGTGTGTAATAATTATGTTGTAATGTTTCTATGCATAAAGAAGCGAGATATTTTATCCAGCGTGACTTTTTAAGTTATGTGATCCTTAGCACGTAACAATTATCATTTTAGAGATATGTTATCTTAAATATTATCTTAAATTTTGAATTAACTGTGATTGTTTTTATGCAAGGCTGTACATTTTGGAAATATTTTTTATTATTTTTTTCACTAAGTTATCTGAAGTAGGAGAGATTTTTTTGTTATTTATGTAGAAATCAGCTCTAATGATAGGTAAATAAATCATAAATGATGTATTTCTTCTGACAGCTATATCAAAGTGGTTAAAGGTGAATGCTTCAATATAAATGATAAATTGTTGAAAGTTTAGAAAACTATCATTGACCCAGAAACTATAGTTAGCTTTCTGATGGAACTTATTACTTACAGACTTCACTTGTACAAGTAACAAGGTTGTTGATTTCTTTAATTTATAAAGAAAAAACAAGAAGTTGAAAACATGTGTTGAAAAAGTGATGATTCCTTGTTATGAAATACCTGTATTTATCACTGTTGTTTGATAAAAGATAGGAACGATTTAACAATCAGTGTTTTGTAGTTCTTTTGTAAAGTTCGGATTTTAACTTCTTGGATTTATTAAAAAAATTCTTTGAGAAATGTATACGAGAGCTAGATCAAGTTCCTACAGGGAACCGAGAGAACTTCAGAGTAGGATTAAGGTAGGTTGATTTCACTACATCGTTAACCTGTTGAATATATTTCACCTTTATATGTTTTACATTGACCTACATTTTTGTCTACTAGGAACGAAAACAATTATTTTAGAAAGCGGGTGGGGTATGACATTGAAATAAATCGTGTAATTGGTATATTTGGATACCGGGGTACAAATTATTTCAGTTTTATATGAATGTTGAAAAAATGATTATGAATACACTGTATGGGGTATTTTATTTACCTGTTTAAATTTCATGTTGTATAACCCAGTAAATTTTCTTCCTGTTAGAATTTAAATTTTATACATGGCTGTTTATATCTATCTAGAATACAATCTACCTGACCTAATTAACTAAACTTTGGTAATCAACCACCTGAAGCAGGTAATTGGTTAATGGATATATGTTTGAAATAAAGTACAGCTCATTATTGTAATGATGATTATTTTATTATTTGATGTCATCTGGTTGATAAATCTGTATAAAACCCTTAGTCGGGGTCCATTCTTCTGCTTGGTGTTTACTGGGGTCCTAAAGGGCTGTATATGTGCAGATCTTGGCTAGAACTTTACTTGAAACTTGAAAGTTAAATGTCTTCAGTAGACATATTATTGGAAGAATTTCTTGCTCTGCTGGTCTCTTACCATTTTAACAAAGTTTGGGAATGGCTACTGCTGGTTTAAAGGTGCATTCACCCTCGTTTTGAGGTATATGTGCTACACATGTACAGTCCATATATCATCCTTGGTCCTGACCTGTTGAATTAATCCATTAACTTACATTATATTACTGAAGGCTATGTTTTATTTTTAATTTATTAAGAGTGATGTAATCATGATGGTACAGTAGATTATCATATATTTATGACATCCTGTAGGCAGGATTTATTTATGATAGTAAAGTACAAGATTTATGTATGGTAAAGTCATTGTTATAAGTGATGGTTGTATGTATAATGAAACCTGGGTTTGTGGTCACATGAATTTTAAAGTAAAATCATGACTTCAGAAGCTTCACAAAATATCTTCCTGTTTAAATATTGTTCTGATTTTTGTTTGTTTGCAACAATCAGCTGTAATTGTACACTCTATTAGGGATTTAATTTAACAGGGAAGTAACCACATAGATCTTCATCAAACTGTTGTGGCTATTATTTCAGCTCATATGGATAACAAGTATTACAAATTCAAATAAAGATATTCACATGAAATTTTGTACCAGTACCATTACAATTAACATAAAGGTTAGAAAAATTGTGTTTTTTTGATGATTTTGAAGTAAAATATGCTCACAGACTGTTTTCACAAAATAATGCATTTTTTACCATTGATCCGCCATTTCCAGTCCTAATTTACATCACCTAGAGCCATATTTTTGGTCATAATTGCATCAAATTTTTGTCAAAAACTTCAGAAACATTCACAAAATGCATGGAAGACATGTACAAAAACTTAAATCAAGTTTTTTAACTTTGGAATAGTTTGTACAGCCAGTATTAGACAGTGACGACTGAAAATCCCAAAAAGCACTTCGTTGCAAATCCCTTTTATATAAAATCACTGACTCTATCAATCCTTAAGTACAGAATCTGCAACTAATTCTGTCAGTGTATTAATTTATCAATTCAAACAGATTGTCTGCTTTGACGGACACAATAGTTTCTAAAGAGGTATGGACACGTGCATGAACGGTAATTTTGAATCTTGGGTCATTGAATTGTACCTGTCAGCACTTTGATTTAACTGGCTATTATAATATTTCATTCAACTACTTGTACTAGATTGAATTTGTTTTCAAGCGCTGACAATATCTAAGTGTGTGATACCTGTCTGTGTATATGGTAGAACCTACTTGACTTGCTCAGTTGGTAGCTAAGTCCGAGCCACGGTGAAGCCAGGGATCATTGACTGGTTTCCTGGGCAAAATATCTTATGTTCCTTAGTGGAGTTAGATCACAGAATATTTTCATGATCTCTGCTTACATGCCCACCTACCTTTGTATCAAGCACATTGGGCAGTTGTCAGCCATTGGCAATGTTATGTGCTCAGGTGAAAAGCTTGGGTCCTGTGATCGAGGCTTATTAATGGAATATGAGTATGACTAACTGCCTCTCTATGGCTGACAAAATGTTGAAATGTAGCATAAAGCACAATAATTAGATTCCTTTAATGTTTAACATAAGGTTGTACTGTACTTTCAACAGTGGTATCAAAGTTGCTTTAATATTTATCATGAATAGTGTAATGGTTGTCTTCTGTCTTATAACTTCCTCATACATAGACTACTATCTTGATAACAAAATTATATATGTATAAATACAACGAATATGTGTTGAATTCTTCAGCTAACTATATGCTGGAGAGAAAATTTTAATGTTCAACCAAAAAACTTTATTACTTGATTGATATAGGTTTGAAATAGGTTGTCCTTAAGTTTAATTGCTTATAGATTTATATTCTTTGAAGAACATGTCCTGATTTTATTGTTGAAAGCATGGATATAAATCTTTTTGAAGATTTTTTTAATAGATCTACTCATATTTCTAATAGAGTTCAATGGTTTCGTCTTTATTTTATGAGCTTTAATTGCATCAGAGTGTCAAATTGCTTTATTGACTTCACTATTCAATGTGTCAGCACAAAACATGTCTTCATCCTTCTTTATTTTGTTTGTAGTTAAACTAGTTTAGCAATGTTTCATTACTATGGTCTTGTGGAGGACAATAAATTAACTGACATGTTTAGAATACACCTGATGTCAATATGAAAAGTTATAACATGCTTCTACATTTAGACTTTATATGATATCCATTATGCCTTTGATATCATATATTTTACTGGGGTTTTGTTTACAGATATAACTATTAACACTGGTGTAACTTAGCACCCTCTCATACTCATGTGCGTCAGATGGAAATGAAAACCAATAAGAAATGAATTTCATCTAAAATGAAACCATATATTTGGTTAGGGGTTTAGGGTGACCTAACCTTAGAAATATTATTGCCAAACTCCTTTTGTATCAGGTTTTTCAGCTACATGGCAAAGGTAGATTATATAAGGTTTGGTCGCGAGATATAAGCCTATTATCCAGGGACTGTGGGTAATACGATTGACAGAGACAATGTGATGATGATGATTGAGGTTTAATTTTTCACCAGGGTCCATCCGCTCTATATGGATGCATTATGTGCAGACCCTGGCTAGAACATAACTACAATAGTTTAGTGTCTGGATGTAGACAATGTTGAGAAGTCTTCCTACTTCTGCTGGCTGCGCTTCTACGACAGTTGTTGCAGTGTTGATCCCTTTGCATTTCTCAACCTGGCTTGCGACAGGCTTAGAATGGCTGCATTTCCAATTCGATGTGTTTGAAAATATGTTGAAATATGGAATTAAGCATCAAACATCACTTGTCCACTTTTTGCACTGTTTGTAATTTTAGTCATGCATGTTTTTGTTTATTATAATGAACCTTTTGTTTAGGTAATCAGTATAACCTCTATCTAGGACGAGCTCAATGTAAAATGATCTATTTATCTGTTAGTATGATCTTTAAATTGTATGGTAACTTGATCTTTGTAAATATATGCCAACATGTGTACACATGTGCTGACAAGCACTTATATGTACTTATTACAATTGACTATAATTGTTTAAACACTTGTCAAGATTATAGATTCATAATGAGTTTCTTATCTTTATGTATAAATAAGTTAATGTAACTCATAAAAATAATGATACCAGTTTTCAATATATCTGCTGAAAAAAGTTTTCCATACCAATAAAGTTAGCATGTGCCATTGTTATTTACCACCAAGTTTTAGAAATCGAAGAAACGTTGCTGTGTCTGTCACCCTGGATCTCTTGTATGGAAAATGAAGCATCTTCATGTTATCTAAAAATGACATGTCAGTAAGGACTTATTTCATATCTGAGTATGTGATTGCATACTTTGAGGACATAATGCAGCATATATTCATGTTTTGCGCAAAACAGTCATAACTTAATTTAAAAAAAACGTGAGTTATGTCAGTTTTTGGGTTAAGCCCACATATTGTATCATAGCAGTAGATCCGTGCAAACTAAGTCTACATGCTTCTTTATTTACATGTTGTTGAAATAGTCTTGCACCTTTGCCCATGGATATACTTTCACCTCGAATATTATAAGGTTTATCTTGATAAACAACACTGCTTGTATTTATAATAACCATGGTAATAATAAATTATATTGTTTGTTTAAAATAACAACTTTATTTATTGTTGTTTTGTAGTAATAATATATTATTCATATTTTCATAGTGATAGATCAGTGCAAAACTGGTCTAAATACATGTAAATAAAAAAGCATGTAGAGCAGTTTTGCATTAGCTCACCTTTTGTGGTTTTATTGTTTGTTATATAATGCTCTATTCACATAAAAACTTACAAGGCGAACTTGTTTACATCATAAATAATTTGCGGGTGTAGTGCAAAATGGTCGTAACTGACAATATAAGAAAAGAGTGAGTTACGTTCATTTTTGCGCTAAATCCACAATATAATGACTATATTGTTTGCATGTTTGATATTTTTGTTATGACATAAAACTCCCCTGGATGTATATTTTGTCTTATTTAAATTGCATGTCAAAAGCTTTTATGTGGGAGTAAATTTTATCATGAGAACATGAACATCATGTACTGTAGGTTTTGTTGATGCTTTGGTACATTATACAAGGTCAAGATAAGTGCAAAAATGTTTGACAGAACAGAGCAAAACTTACCTTACTTGATGAGAATAAAGCTGGATGTCGGATGTAGACTAGTTTTGCACTGACCCGTTGATTTGATGTTTGAAAATAAAGTTTTTTGTTAAGGAAAGTTTGTTGGGTGAGTCTGCTGCAAAAAAATATTGAAGCAAGCTCCCCCCCAGCTAGCTCTGTTGGTAGCAGGAAAGTCTTGTGTTCGAATTTTACTGGCAGGGCATACTTTAGTAATCAATTATCTTAATTAATTAATTTCTACAGCCATTCTCCCTTCTACCACTGATTTAAATGATGTAGGGCAGTTGATTTAGCATTTCTAGGAACTGAGAGTAGGTTTACTGACCGTCATATTATGAACTTCTTCTATTGTTGTATTATCTTTGATATTTGATTATACATTGCCTTGATTATTAATTATTTTGCAGTGAATCTAGCAGGTACCTGTTGCACACCCTTTTTATTACTCACTGTTCTTGTATCTCATGTTCATTTGCTAGATTCTGGTAAAAATTCAGCTTTGTGTAAGTCATTGGAATTTGCAACCATTTGATGCACCTTAGTGTGCTAGCACTAAAAAATGTCTCCTTTTTCCTGCCTCTTTGCTTAAATATTAAATAATATTTTATCATCACTCATACAGAACAATGGGATAATTTTCCTAATGTTGTCTAAATCACTCCCTGTATTAATGCTATGACGTAAAACGTCTTCATCAAAAAAATATTCTTTATTTTTCTCTAATCATGCACTGACAGATTCATTAAAATGTTTTTTTTTTATTTTATACCATGATAACAGTGTGCCAATGACGTAATTATAATGGAACAATTTGTTATCATTGTTTTTTATGGAAGAAATATGGAAGAAATTTTGTAATTCTTGGTCAGCGCGAAACAAGTCCTTGTTTTACTATTATTAACTTGTAAGTTAGATTAGTATTGCTCTTACCCATTGATTTCGTAATGTTTGGTCAGAAATAGACATTGTCTTCAGTAATGATCAGACAAATATGGAATTATAATAGGATCATGCATTTAAAAGATTTCCTCTTTAATTGTTTGTCAGTAAATACTCAGGAAATTAAAATGACAATGCCTTGACATTTTTACATGGTTGACAATTTTATGTTACTGAATTAAAACAATTTTAGTAGTATGTTTATGACAACCCATCTCTCAACATGTTTTGTAGGTAAATTGTTAAGTCATAAATATCAATATAGTAGACTCAGGGAAGAGAATTTATAGATTACCAAAATAGAATATTTCCTGAATTCAAATATTTAGGTTTTCTTCTTTGGTGCAAACAAACTTTAACTGTCACTTGAATCAAAATATGTGTACCAAGAACAATAGGGTTTAATAAGTATTTCATGCTTTTCAGCAATAATGTGTAATATTTTTGCATTGGGTACTTATTTTTTCCTCCTCCCATAAACAGTTAGTAAAACATGTTCTGTGTTGTAAATCATATCTCTATGGCGTTACAATGCCACCAGCCGCCCGGCTAGCTCAGTCGGTAGCGCACAAGTCTACTGATCGAGGGGTCGTGGGTTCGATTCCCGGGCGGGGCATACTTTCGTAGAGATTGGTCATGAAATAATTTCTACGGTCATTCTCCCTCCTACCACTGATTCTAAATCATGAAGGGCAGTAGTCAGTCACTGGCGAAAGTATGCGCTTAGTAGTTGGTTAACAGCTAAATCTAGAGGTTTAGCCTTTCCAGGAACAGTGAATATGTGGGCTGACCGCCGTGATATAACCTATAATGTGTTGCTATGGCGTTATACCCAACAAACAAACAAACAATACAATGCCATCACTTCCAGATTTCATGACAATCTGTAATCAAAGAATCTCAATGCTGTATTCTACTCAAGTTGTCCATGACAAGCCTAGATTATCAGATTTTATCCCAGTTAAATAGAATATAGAATCCATTCAGAGTGAAAAGAATAAAAGAGTTTTCTAGTTAATCTTGTCAACTGTAAATAGACATGTCAGTCAGCTCTGTGAACTAGAGTGAAAAGACTAGCATACTGTATAATGTATGCATGGCTAACTCATGAATAATAATGATATGCTAATTATAGAATACATTAAGTTGTATTATATGTGTTTGTGCTTGTTATAGTTATAAAGTAATTAGAGTGTCTCTTGGTATTTTCACATTAATTATACCCCCGCTTCGAAGAAGAGGGGGGTATACTGTTTAACCCTTGTCCATGCGTGTGTTCGTGCGTCCGTCCGTTACAAAAGTTTCGTCGCAGTTTTCTCAGCAACTATAACATGCAGCAGCCTAATACTTTGCATATTGCTTCATCCCATAGTCCCATGTGGTGTAAAGCAATTTCATGCTCCTTGCTCATCTACTTCCTGTTTGTCGCATATTTTTAGATTTTGGCGGGGGTATCACTAGTGAGCATTAGCTCACAGATTTACTTGTTTTAATTTCACAGTATATCTGATTTACATAGCAACAACTTGCATCCTCACATGTATACAGAATTAAAATTGAACCTGGCTTTGACCTGTGAAATGATGTTCTTGTAATCATGAACATCTCAAAACATTTATTGTTAATTTGTTTTTGTTGGGTTTATAACGCCGTATCAACGCATTGTATAGGTCATATAACGGTGGTCAGTCAACCTACTCACTCCTTCCGGAATGGCTAAATCTCTGGATTTAGCTGTCAACCAACTACTAAGCGCATACTTTCATCAGTGACTGACAACTGCCCTACATAATTAAAACCATTGGTATGAGGGAGATTATGGCCATAGAAATAATGCTGTAAGTGATTATTTCATTGGGGCAGTTGCTGTATCAAAGTTAAATGGATGTAAAAATGAACTGAAAACTTCTAAGTGAATCAGACTAGTCCTATATATTTATAATGGTTCTGTGACTTGTTAGTTACTTGAGAAATTGCAGCCTAGAGAAATAATGTGTGTACAAAAAGTCAAAAACTATTTATCTGAATTTATCTTTCTTTACTTTTTTGAGTCTACTACATTTATGAAATTGCAAATTTGATGAATTTTGTTATCAAAATGAAGAGGTAATTTGGTAAGCATTTTATACATTCTTTTCCCCATTATCTTCAATTAGACTTATAGTTGCTATGGTAACTGATTAAATTATTATGTAATCATCAAACTATGAAGTTTTTGTCTTGTATATTATATATCTCCCCTAGAAGTATATACTATTATACTTGAACTAGTTTGATGATATTGTTTTAGTTTTTAGTTGCTTACTGAATGAAACTATTCCTTTATCTTGGTACTTAGAATCTCTCTTATAAATGAGAACTCAATTCTTACATTTTTTTCTAAGTATAATGATAATTTGTTCGATAAATGTGTTAATTATTTGTTACAGCCAAGATTGTGATCTTATTAAGGTTTGATCCTGTTACTTGCATATATTTTTGTGATTTGATCCTGTTTCTTGCAAATCTTGTTGTAATTTATTCCTGTTTCTTGTAGATCATGTTGTTAGTTTAAATCTTGTAACTTGCAAATCTTGTTGTAATTTAATCATGTTACATACAGATCTTGTTGTGATTTGATTCAGTTATGTGCAAATATTGTTGTGATTTGATCATGTTAAAATCTCTCAGATCTTGTTATTTGGTCCTGTTTCTTGTAGATCTTGTTGTGATTTGGTCCTGTTTCTTGCAGATCATGTTGTGATTTGGTCCTGTTTCTTGTAGATCTTGTTGTGATTTGGTCCTGTTTCTTGCAGATCTTGTTGTGATTTGGTCCTGTTTCTTGCAGATCTTGTTGTGATTTGGTCCTGTTTCTTGTAGATCTTGTTGTAATTTGGTCCTGTTTCTTGCAGATCTTGTTGTGATTTGGTCATGTTTCTTGTAGATCTTGTTGTAATTTGGTCCTGTTTCTTGTAGATCTTGTTGTGATTTGATCATGTTTCTTGTAGATCTTGTTGTGATTTGATCATGTTTCTTGCAGATCATGTTGTGATTTGGTCCTGTTTCTTGTAGATCTTGTTGTGATTTGATCATGTTTCTTGCAGATCATGTTGTGATTTGGTCCTGTTTCTTGCAGATCATGTTGTGATTTGATCATGTTTCTTGCAGATCATGTTGTGATTTGATCATGTTTCTTGCAGATCATGTTGTGATCTGGTCCTGTTTCTTGCAGATCATATTGTGATTTGGTCCTGTTTCTTGCAGATCATGTTGTGATTTGATCATGTTTCTTGCAGATCATGTTGTGATTTGATCATGTTTCTTGTAGATCATGTTGTGATTTTGGTCCTGTTTCTTGCAGATCATGTTGTGATTTTGTCCTGTTTCTTATACATGTAGATCTTGTTGTGATATAATCTTGTACAAGGTCATAATGTGATATGTTCCTGTTACTTCCAAATTATGTTATATTGTGATAGACAACAATTAAGTTTTTTTTTCTTAGGAAAATAAGCAAAACCATTGAATTGATGAGTAGTTACTTGTATTGGCTGTATATACTTTCTATTACTGTATGATTGACAGTCTGTATAGACAGAGACTGATTTGTTTGTCCTATTTTATACATCTAGTCCAGTTAATTGACTTGTCTTATTTTGATGGGTTTGTCTTTTATAAGAGAACTTTCTTGTAGAGAATAATAATGATGATTGGGTTTATCTTGTAATTATTTGATTATCTAGAGTATTGGAGAGATCTCTTAACTAAGTTAACAATCATTGGAATAGTCTGTGATCTAATGTACATCTGAGATTTTATGAATACTAAGTCTTGTATGATGATTATTATTACTCTTTTGTACTGGTTCCAAAATGATTAATTTCTTCGGCCAGAGTGTCGGTTTCTTTGATAAGATACTGACCATTGATACATAGAAACGTTACAAACAAAGTTAGTATAATGTATATCTGAATGCAACCCGGGTCGATAGCGCAGTTGGTAGCGCGCCGGGATTTGGATACTCGTGCCCGAGGGGGTGCGGGTTCGATGACCTAAATTGTGTTGATACGGCGTTAACTCCAATAAAATAAATAAATAAATAAAATAAATATCTGAATGCAAGAATGATTATTCTATATTTTATAGAGTGATTGGCAAATTTCAGGGATTGGATTATTTCCATTTCATTGTATTATGCAATGTAATTGAAACAGCAATTATTAAATCAAGTATCTATAATTTTTACTGGTAATGTGATTATGCTTGACTATGGTTTTGTTTGAATGACCTTACTTTCATTACCATAGGTCACTTAAGCTGTTAAAAAGGGAGAGGTGCTCACTACAGACATTGTTTTTTGAGAATACTAAATTATGTTTTCATGTAGTCTCAGTAGAATTGTACTGAATTTGCAGATTATTGCATGTCAAAGCTCAATTATGTTTTGTTGAGTTTTACATCCATTTTAGGCAGACAGTCAGTCTTGATATATCCAGGCTTAATGTGAAACAATAGGGAGCATTATTATAACAAATTACAACTTTAGGATCAATCACCATTTTGTGACCCAATGGGAAAGCATGCAAGCAATATCAAGTGAAATTATACAGTGATAGTAAATTTTAATGGATAGATATTGTAATATATGAAATCTAGTAGATTTATTTAAACAATTGTCAGAAACCCATTAAGTGAACTTAAATAGCTGTATTATAATGACACCACATCAGAGTTCCACAATGTTTTCTAAACTACTTGGACAACTAGCTGTATATTTTACTTGCCAGATTCAATTGTTTACTAACTATCAGTACCAAGTCGCTCAAACCCAAATATAGGTTGCCAGGGGCAATAGAGCAACCTTATGTTGAGCCAGTGTGCTCATGTGGTTCCATTGGTTACTTCAGTATTATATACCTGTACAGAAGTAGGTCAAATATTAATGTTAATAGATGCAGTTAATGTAGTGTAATATTATAATGTTTTAATTGACAATTTGACATACTTAGTAGATAATTAATTAAATGAAGACTGCTCACAATGATTTATAGAAGGTAATAAATCACTATACAGGGTCAATATTGATTGGTCAGTACAAAACTAGTCTACATTCTTGTTTATATACATGAAGTTAGACTAGTTTTGCACTGACACATAGTAAAGTATACATATTATGACTATACAGTGCCCTCCAAAAGTTCTTTGTCAAAATTCTGTTTTTAGTATAAACTGATTGGCATATACTGAACAGATTATGTCACCTTAGTGAATTTCAAAACCAGCATTAATTGGTTGATTCAGCAAATTATTCACACTATGGTATTGTCTATTTTTTCTCAACTGTCAAAGTTTGAATAATTTCACAGTGATTGATTACGCACTATCACAATATTATGGGTGTAAAATAAAGAGCACAAAGTCACTGTGAAATTATTCATGTTTTGACAGTTGAGAAAAAACGAACTATACATGAATAATCTTTAACCATAATGAAATCTTGCAGTATGCATTATCTGTTTTTCTCAAAATTGTTATGTCCAGAAACTTTTGGAAGGTACTGTATATTATCTGACCTGCTGGTGGCTAGTTGATATTTATGACACTACCATGTTGTTATGACGATCTTTATGATAAATAGGTGAATACTTTGTTGTTGTTGATACTATCTTAGTACCAGAACTATCTAGCAGTACATCAGCAATATTAATACATGGGTGCTAGGGTTCTTTATGGTTTCACACTGTGAGAGGTGGAAATACTTTATATTACTTGTAATGTTGTGTTTATTTATCTTACAGCAATCAATTGACATTCTTTGTTTCTTTTACCTTCAATGTAAGACTTTCATTTCTGTCTGGATTTATTCTGTGTATGTTACACCTGGTCTAGTGTTGATCAGGTATTTGCACTCTCTGAGCAACTCACTCAGGTTATTTAGAATACATGATTTAGTTAGTTTCAGTGCTTTGGATTAGTTGGAAAATCTTTAGGTTCAGTTGTGAATCTTTTGAATCATTTATTCAATTTTGTGTTTTAAGACTGGAATTTTGAAAGTTTTTGGTGAAATTTAGTGTTCCATTAATTCCTGATGGATTTTATTTGGATTTGTGCCATGTTATCAAGTCAATACTCTATTGTGCTTTAAAGTGTGAGCAGAAATGCTAGGATCAATTTTCATCAGTTCTGCACATGGGCAATTTGTAACAGACTTGCTGTTACATGCTTGAATTGATTCATTGAACATTGAATTTCCTCCCTTATAATTCTGAACGTCTTCTGAGCAAATAAGTTTACTAGGAATTTGATAAGTCATTAAGTTGTCACTTTCTGCTTGTTTTTGACATTGATCTTGTTGTTTATTAGTTTGACCATCTAGCTTAATGATCCTGTGAACAAACTTGTTAGTATTCTAACTAACTTTTGGGGGTTATATAAGTGTCTGGAGAGACAATCACAATATCAGACCATCTTATTGTCTCAATACCCTACAATACCATTACTTATTATCTCTAACTTGTCAATAATTCTGACTTAATTAGGTACAGTACATTTTCCCTTTAAATTTGAAAAAAACTATAATAAGAATAATTAATTCAAGAATTATTATCCAACCCATTGGCTTAAGCTTATAAGTTATATATATGATCTAGTTGGATTTTGTTATAACTTTTCACTATAATGTTTTTAATTTTATCTTATATGTCTTCTTCACTAATATACAATTCCAGGTAAAAGCATCAAGCAGGTCAATTATTTATTTAAAGGTGCATTGCAAGTTGTTGTTAGATACAGAATTTACTGCAAAAAAAAAAACAGAATTAGCACAAGAATACCATCAAACACTACCTTTGAGTTACTGATTCATATATATCCATCATACACCTCACTTAAATAGAACAAAATATCAAACAATATCAAAGCTTTAAGTGTGTGTGCTTTATGACTTGGTCTCTGAGGCTTGATTAATTTCTTTGATGAAAACTTTAAGCCTCTCTCAGATTTGTATTTCCTGGAAGGAATTCTATGGTTTCTATGACAGCTAGAGCAATTTGATATTGAGAATTCTTCTATATTAGAACAAAGATAAAAGTTTGTACTAATGTTGTTTATTCATGGTGTTGTTAATCATTCAGTTCCAAGGTTAAAACATTCTATCAAAACATTCATTTTAGTCTGAAATTAAAACCATTTATCACAAATTCTTGATGTTTATTAAAATTTAAGCGCTTCAGAAAACTGCTGATCTCAGGTTTTTTAAACAAATTACTGCAGATAGAATGTTGCAGACATAACAACTTAGTGTTTATTATAACAATACCCCATCTGTTATACATTTAGATGAATTTATTGTGGATTAATATTGATGATAAGACGGACAACTCCAAATGAGGATGACTTTTTGTTTATGACCATGTTGTTTTGTCATGTTGTTTATCAATGTAAGAAAGATGTTTATCTCCAGATGAGATGCAAATTAGGGACAAAATGAAGGTCAATTACCAAGTCATGGTGACCATTGACTACCATTGTTTACCTTGAACCATTATTATCTTTTTTGCTTGGTTGTCCTTTATGGCCTTGAGGCTTGACATTACTTTAATTTGTCCTTAAAATCATATTAATTTTTTATTGACATCACTTTTATTTGACCTTGACAATGCTTTAATTTGACCTTGACCCTTAAGTTACCTCACCATGGTAACAAGCTTGTGTGACTTTGTATAGTTTAAATAGTACCGTTATTTGTTCGATAAATTTTCAAATTATTTTTAATTAAGATATGTATCAATGCATGTTTAAACACAACTTTGAAAAAGAAGGTAATTAGGTCTACATAATAAGTGTAATGCAACTTTGAGCTTTGAAAAAGTTATGCTTAAATTTCAGGTGTTATAAAAGTTATAGATTTCATGAATTCAGTCATTTTATTGACCCAGTTCTGAAAATATTTGCTTGGTTATTACAGTGTAGTTACCAATATTGTTCTTTTTATAAGACTGGTCATATTTAACACTTAATCAATAGATCAACACCAAGTATGTCTAACTAGATGTAATCAAAGAAGGATGTTGACTAGTTTCGCATTGACCCATCTATGTGTTACAGAATACCATTCTATGAAGCACCTCTTAAAACAACATAAATTTGTTGTATCTTAGTAAAAACAACATCAATATAGATCTACCTGGAAAAACTGTTGCTGTAATATGCTGCCTTTAGCTTGGGTATAATGATAGTATTATAGTACTGGCAGCAAATTGTCTTGACGTGATCACGCTGACAGTGAAATATTTACATCATTTTACACAATAATGAAAGATTACTTCTTTTTTGCCATAACTACATGATATATATGAACAGATGATATATTTGTGCCACTTTTTATTATTACGGAGTCTGTAATCCAGTTCCGAGAGACAGAGAACAGTGTCATATCTTAGCAAAGGTCACTAAACAAGGTCATAGAACAGTTACATTGTATAATTATAAGGTAACACAAGGTCAAGGTTAAATCCATAGGACAACCAAATTTAGGTCATATTTGATTAACTCTAAATTCGAATTCCAGATTATATTTGGTCTGAATATACACAAACATTTGGTTTCTTACAATTGAAATATTTTTTTTGATAATTTTTTAAAGAAACTTATTTATGTCATGCTGAATTCGAAGTTGAAAACCTGCAAATCTAGGTCAAATTTTAATGTTTCATTAAAAAACACATCTTAGTAATTGGATGGAAAAAAACTGTCATAAATGTGTTGATGAAAAAAAAGTCTAAGTGATTAAGAGCAATTATTTATGAGGCGAAGCCATCTTTTTAAATATCTAATGGTTAAAATGTCACTTTCTGATCAACGACCATACCATTAAATCAGTATATTTATACCCCCACTTCGAAGAAGAGGGGGGTATACTGTTTTACCCTTGTCCGTGTGTGCGTGCGTCTGTCTGTCTGTTACAAAATTTCCGTTGCAGTTTTCTCAGCAACTACAACATGCAGCAGCCTAATACTTTGCATATTACTTCATCCCATAGTCCCATGTGGTGTAAAGCGATTTCATGCTCCTTGCTCATCTACTTCTTGTTTGTCGCATATTTTTAGATTTTTGCGGGGGGTATCACTAGTTTGTGTTAGTATCTTACAACATACAGGGAACTGCTAAGTTATCTGAAGTATTGTATATATATTTTATGCTCATACAATTAATGTTGATTCAGTCCCTAATGAGTTGTTTTCATTGCTCAGAAGATGTGATATTACAGAGTTTGAAATCTTTCTACAAATATTGTTGCCATTGACGACAATATGTCTGTAAAAATAAGAGAAATATTTTTGAGTTATACTTCTGTATCATGCTTTTATTTTGCATCAGTATGATATTAGCTGTAGCCTTGTTTTTTGACAGCAGCATTAATAGGGATTTTGGGTAATGTTTGAATTATATGGTTCGACTGTGAGGAAGGGATTTTGGGTAATGTTTGAATTATATGGTTCGACTGTAATGAAGGTATTTACTAGTTCTGAGATTCTGGATGATTGCTGTCTGGAATTGAGTTTAGGTTAGGTCTGTGTTTATTTGTAAAAATGTGTCAGAATATTTTGTCTTAGCTGATGATTCCATTATTGTATTTTTACATAGGAAGTTTTGTGAACTCTGGGACCTACATTTATTCTAGGAAATTGAATGCATGTTAAATTTATGTAAAATACTTTAGAATTTGTGATGTGAATTAAGAGAAACTACATGTCATATACTCATATATCATCTTGTTTTCTTAAAATATTTGTCATTTAGTGGCTAGTGTTGATGGAAATGAAGAAAAACTTTTCATGATATTGTCATGAACTGTGATTGTATTTAAAATGATTGAACCAAGTATGGGCTTTCAGTTCTGAGAACACACTACTAATGATTCCATGACTTATATTGGAGTGGAAAGTGATACAAACTGTTGTGTTGAAATAAATGTGGATAATTAAGAATTTACCATAAGAAATTGAGATTTACCTTTGGAAAGATAAGACTTACCTTTACAAAAATTGTGTTTTACCTTAAGAAATGTTGATGCTTACCTTTGAAAATTGTGACTTACTTTCTCAATCTTGCCAAAATCTCTTACTTGACATACCTTAGGAAAATGGTACTTGCTAATAGAAATTAGACTGTTCCTATGGAAAATTTGACTTTGGAATTAGTGGTTTGCCTTTGGAAATTAAAGTGACTTGGTTTTGGAAAAAATGTACTTACCTTTGATAATATCAACTTCCATTTTGAAATAGTGACTTGGCTTTGGAAAAAGGTACTTACTTTTGATAGTATAAACTTGCCTTTGAAAGTAGTGACTTTAACCTTTTGGAAAAAGGTATTTACCTTTGGTAATATAAAACTTGCCTTTGAAAGTAGTGACTTTTACCTTTTGGAAACTGTAACAGTAAAACCATCTAGTATGTCTAAAATGTATGTACAGATGATGTCTCTACAACTAGAGAAAGCTAGAGAGAAATATTTACAGAAATATCCTGGAACTTCTATACCTAAAATAGAGGTACATCATTGTGATATGACTACTGGACATCTACAGGTAAATGTTTCATGTTTCCCTTTGGTGTTAAGTTTTTGGTCTTATAAACTATTTGATAAATAAATAACAGTGTTGTATCATTCTAAATGTATTGCCAGGGATCAAACTTCATTATATGAGTTTTTGCTATCCAAATGCTTTCTAGATTTTTATTTTACTCTCAAATCTTGGTACAATGTATCAGTTTATTCACACCATTTGAAGAGTTAGTACTGCATGCTTTTACAGTCACACTAAAAATGTACAGTCATTAGTCTTAACCCTCTAGCGCTATGGCACCCTAGGACTAATTTGACAATTGATTCTTGCAAGTGAGAATTACTTATTTCATATTCAGTCCCACTAATGATAATTTTGCCTATAAATATGTGACATAATAAATCAGGATTATAAGTGTGCCTGAGAAAATTTAAGGCAATAACTTCTTGCTGTATTAGAAATTGATATATTCCTTGGAGCTTCATGTTGCAATTTCAAATTAGCGTCTATCCTGCCAGCAAAGAGACCATTGGACTATACATGTATAATTAACCAATCAAATGAGGCTTTGTTCGGTTATAACATCCGCACTGGCTGAATTTAGATGTCTTCAATAATGTTCATCAAGACTTTATATATTTTGGTCATTTTGAATATTCTGCTTTAAAGGTACTAGTACACAGATTTGGTTTATTTTATCTATAATTTCAAAATACCATTCAGTGTCTGCAAGTGTGTCAAAAAAATTAATATTTATTATTTTTAAGACAATCTGACCTATAAGTTGCAAAAAAATATGCAATAAAAGTCACAAAAATGCACTTAAAGTGTCTTAACCGTGACATATGGGGTAGATATTTACTACATGAAACACCATCATTTGTAGTTGTATTTCAATTTGCAATAAAATTGTCATTATCAGAACACTACTTTCCTGCTTCCAAAAATATTTCCATACAATTTTGATAGTTTTAGAAAAATTTGGTATTTAAGTTGAAATCTGTGAATGAGTACCTTTAACTTTGGATTTGTCCGTTGTTTACATTGATCTATATAATTATGTTAATTTCCCTTTGAATTAAAATGTGTCTGCATTTTGATGTGTCTGCATAAAACCAAACAAACCACAATCAAATAAAGAAGGATGTAGACAAGATAAATGCTGACCCATCAATTTGTATTTCAATTTCTGAACTGAGGTTTCGTAATTATCAGACAGTGGTTTGCCACGTCTTCTCTGTTTGAAGTTCAGAATTCATCCCGGCAAAACTTAGGAATCAATTTATACTCTGAATTTCAGGAAATGAAAGCCAATGTTTTTTTCCTAACTCTATGTTTATTTCAGTATTTAAATTGTTTTTACTGCTTTTATCATGGCCTCTGGTTTTATCATGGCATATTTCTATCAGTTTTATACCCTCCAATCTATTGTTATGAAGGAAATCTAATATTCTTTGACAAGATAATTTAAACTTTATTGAAATGTGTCTGATTTGACTGAATTCTGCATCTAATGGTTTATCAATTAGAAATTGAAGTGTTTTAGAGTAGAGAGAATATTTTCATTAAAGGTGGAACATTGCTTAATGTTCGTTTGGAGTGTTTTGTACCCAATCATTATCAGAATTTGGCGCTTTAAGTTGTTTCATTGGTATTATATTTGTGTAGATCTTTTTTTAAATAATTGTATTCATTTGTAGGAAACTATGTTGATTGCTTTGTACTATTTTCAGGTTCTAACTTGAAAGACTTGTTTTGTTAAATTATTTCAATTATTGTCAAGTGTATTTCTTGTTTTTTGATTAAACTCATCCAAATTGGCATAAACTGTTAGAACTGTATTTAAAGATGGTTCAAATTGTCTCTAAGTTAAAAAGGGGTCAGCACATAATGCATCCCTATAAAGTTGACAAACCCATATAATTCCAACTCATTCATTCTAAGTTTAAAAGGTATGTACCTTAGTAACCTTAGTTGCCAAGTGGTTTCAGTTGCTGACTTCAAATCATTGCAGCATCTCATTGATGAAGGGACTAGAGTTGGAAACTCAGAGCAGTGACCACATTTTTATGTAGAAAATGTAGATGTTTGTTTGTGGAGGATGTTAGTTTTAGGACTAATGCATTACAGGAAATATGTCTAGAAGAACTGTCAACTTGATTTCATTTGTTGGAATGTGATGTAAGAAAAACAATCTCGCCAACCTCAAATATGTATTTTGCGAAAATCTCCCAGGCTCAACATTAAAGATTACCCTATTGCCCCTGATATGACTTATCTTTAGATTTGGATCCCTTGTTTCTGCTGGTAAACATTGATGGTTTGGGCAAGTAAATGTATAGTTGGTTGTCAAACAGGGCAACTTAGTTTAAAAATTCATGTTGAGCTAATGTTCATGTCCAAGCAGTAAATAACTTATAAACAGTCGAAAGTTTTCCCTGATTAGCAATAGACATTGAAACCTTGTCTGCAATCCATTATAGTGAAGCCAGTTTTATGTCTTCTTTTAGACAATGTAATTTAATGGCTTTAAGTTTTATGATAGGTTTGGGGTACAAAAAACTCTTGACAAACTGTCAATATAGGAAATAGCCGGTTCTCTGCTAGATTTATTGGTCTGAGAGAATAATTTAGTAGGAAGAAAAAACTTCAGTGCCGGTGATTTGTTGTCTGGGTGTGTTTACTGAAAATTGACCATGGTAAACCTTGATGAGAAAAAGATATAATGTTTGTTTAGGAATTGATGATACTGCTTGATTACATTTTGTATTTGTTTGTTTGTTTGATTTGGAAAGCAACACATTGTATAGGTCATATAACGGCGGTTAGTCAACATACTCACTCCTCGTGGAAAGGCTAAATCTCTGGACTTAAACTGTTAACCAACTACTAAGCTTGTACTTTTGTCAGTGACTGACAACTGCCTTACATAATTAAAAATCATTGGTAGGAGGGAGAATGGGCCTAGAAATAATTATATGACCTTTTAAGCTCCCCATAAGTATGCCCTGCCAAGGAATCGAACACACGACCCCTCGATCAGTAGACTTGCGTGCTACCAAATGAGCTAGCTGGGCGGCACAATTACATTTTTTATTTGTATTGGATGATTGTATTGTTTACATACTGGCTTAGAATTTGTTAAGGCTTATGGGAACTTTTTGGACAGTAAAGTTCTGTTATAAGACCACCTTGGTTATTGCAAATCGTGCCATTTCCAGGATTTTTAAGTCCCAAATGCTTAGCTTGAGATAAATAATGCCACTATATTATGACCTTTTCACTGATGAGAGCATCCATTTTGATTGTCAGACTGTCCTTATAATACTGTGGAACTTTACAGTAGTTTTCAAAAAGTAAGTCTATAGGGTACACTAGGATTTATTCATGACAGAATTAGACTTAACAACTCTAGAGTTCATTTACATATATTTTCTCTCAGTTGTTGGTCTCCAGTTCTTACTGTGAATATTACAATTCTGTCTAGCATCTAGTGTGAATATAAAAACTCAATTCAAACATACTTTAACACTGACCTAGCAGAACTTATAAGATAAGGACATCATGAAATGATGTTTCTATAGCATGTCTGGATTTCTTTCACAATAAACTTTGTGGTATGAAAGAGTTTTTCAGTCAAACTGTCAAACATAGTTGTTTGTCCTTTTATTTCATATATGTACATTCAACTTTGGGTCTGATGACAGTATTAATTCAAACTAATAATTATAACTTAAGACTTTCAAGGGTCAAAAGTCTAAACAATAAAGTAATATGAAATTTCTATTGAAAATGATGCTTTCATGGAAAAATTATTATTTTGTGACTTAAAAGTAGAGATTTTACTTCTGTATCAAGTTGGGAAATAGTCAGTCACTGACTAGGGCATGTACTAAGTTCTAGTTAACAGCTTAGATCCAGAGACTTGGCTCTATCCAGTGACTGATGGGAGTGGAACAACTGACTGACAAGATATGTAGGGAGGCTTAAAGTGGAGGCTTAAAGCACCATTGGGTTACAAATTTTGTATGAAAAGAGTACTTTAAGTTCAAGATTTACCTATGGTACATTCTTCCTATTGTCATCTACTGACCTTTAAGTGGTGATTGTCAGTTTTCATGATGTAAAGATATTTCTCTGCAAGATGTGACAGAATATTTCAATAACAAGTTATGACTTATTGGCTTTTCCTGGAATATTTTACATCTTTAATGTCTGTACTATGTTTTGATTCATGATAGAATAGAAACCTCATAGATGTTACAATTCCCTGTTGTATTTTAAATATGTCTTCATGAATTAATGAATCCTTCTAGTCTGTCTGAACCTCTGTTGAATGGTTTCATCTTAATTCTATTAAATAAAGGAATATATTTTCAGGATAAATTACTTACAAAGTTAAGATATTGCATCTTTTATTATAACATTGGAATCTTAGGAATTCTGTTATCTTTATTATTTTGTATCTTAATCTCAGAGTGACTTAACCTTGATACCAAGATAAGATTGTTTGATGGAAGTTTATTAGGTTAAGGTCAAAGATTTGACATTTTTTTGTTACCAACAAATTATTCCAGTATTTTTAGATTTTTGGTAACCTGGTTAAGGCCATCCATGCATTTTGCATAAAATTGATGATAAAAAAGCATTTTATTCAAAATAAAGAAGACCAGAAAGATTTCTGAGGTCTGAAATGTTCACTGACATTCAGTGGCCAGTTTCCAAAGGATATCAATTGCTAGCTGTTGATAACACATACTTATTACTTTTGTTGTTGGAAGGGTACCCCCTGAGGACAAAGCACTGGCTATCGCTGTCTTTAGTCTTTTATGGGTGCTCTTTGTGAGGGAGATAACCCCTGTACAGTCTTTAGAGGGGGCCCAGCACTACAATGCACAAACTAGTGCTAGGCTGTAGATCGATACCTTATTATATTTGAAGTTTGACTGTATCACATTGTCCTTATATATACAGATAGATCACAGCTATATATGTATGATTATATATGAAGAATTTATTTCAATATTTCTGGAGGGTGTAGGTAACTGACCTAGTGAGTTAGTTTGGTTGTTATCATGGAGATCACAGAAGGATATTCGAGTGTTGACTATCTTTGTTTACAGTCTCGGCAGATTTTTTAATTAATATAAACAGCTGATACAAAAACTTTAATGTAAAAGATAATGTATGTCATTGAGTGATAACAATTGGGGTCATATATTGCACATAAACATGTTACTCTTTAACCCTTTACCCCTTTTACTGGTTTAGACATGATAAAAAGGGGAAGGGGTAGCCACATCCTTAATACATTATGGGGTTTACACTAAGCTACAATGTTATTTATATTGATATTAAATGTATTAGTTGGGTCAGCGCAAAACTAGCTTACATCCTTCTTTATTTACATATTGTTAGAATAGTTATATATTGACCCAGCAAAATTGTCCATACCAGTATGTTTTCTATTATGTGTTATTATTGTATATAAACATTTTATTCTATGATTTACATTTATAAGTATGTTACCATGGTTATTGTTCTATTATTTTGATATATGGAGGAAATATTTCTTGTAGCAAACTTAGAGTTATGATTTGCAGGGGCAATACTGAGCTTTGTGTTAGAATTCGCACATATGGAGGGGAGGGCTAGTTTAAACTGAAAGTAAGAATTATAATAAAACTCAACAAAACAAGGTTATCACTTGATACAAGGGTTGTTAATACAAGATACATGTATATCTACATATGTAACTGAGCGGTATAGTTTTAACCATTTCAATGCTGAATTTCCGCAATGGACTAGTCCGGCTTCAATGTTAAGATCTATCTATTGTCATTTTAGGGATTTCAGGATAAAAAATGGACAATGAGGAGCCCATAGCAAAGATCCTGGTCAGCAGGCATGTGTTGTGTCAACTAACCTGACTCTTTGCTGGTGGCGAAGGCTTTTCATATTTGCCCCCCCCCTGCATTGTACTTGGGTTAAAGGACTTGCATGTTAAAGCTCAGAGGTCAAAGGTTCATGTCCCAGTGAGGTCACTAACTTTTCACCTTTGTTACGCAATAAACAATAAAGCACCAGTTGAAACATTTTACATCTAATTACTCAAGTGGAAAGATTAGGATTAACCTCAGTTAAACTTATTGTGTGTTTTTTTCAGGATCTTTGACTTTTTCAGGAAGTGCCAGTTGTTCTATTTGTACTCACTTGCAATACTTTAAATATGATGTCCTAGATTTTTTACGATATCATTAGCTATTATTATGAAGCTGTTAGTTATCTATATGTGATCATATTTTGATTGTGTATGGTAAAAGCGTATTGTATGGCACTTCATGCCAAGTTTTGACATTCTTATCAGTAAGTTTCCAGAGGTCAGTTTTTTTTCATAAATTTTCTTAAATGATTAAGTACTAAAATGACAATTGGCTGAAAAGTACCAACCTATTTTTTATCTGCTAATCTATGAAATACATGTTGATGATATCATGATTTCTTGTTAAAAGATTAATATGAACTAAACAGACATGTTTTTTGAGATAGTAACATAGTTTATAAGTTTAAAGACTTGTAGCTCATTATTTCTAATTGACCAATGATGATTGAGAGCTCTCCAAAATGTGTCTGCTCTAGAAACTTGGCCGTGAACTTACTGCTGACCTTAAAAACTTGATAAAAACATCCAGTCTAAGGATGACCTTTTGACCTTTGACCATGAAAATATGGGTGAGCATGACCTTGTGTAGTATTGATGTTAGGGACTCCCTACTACTGTTATTGGTTAGTTAGCTACTGTTATTGTAGGTTGAGAGGGCTATTATTGGCATTATATTGAAGAATTCGGATAGTGTTACTTTAACTTCTATAAGATTTAAAAGTTGTTTTCCTGGATTTTACAATGGAGCTGTTGATATTATGATACACATGTACTGTTGAACTATTGATTAACTTGTAACATGATAGTTATGTTTTCATGGTTTTGAAAGCATGTATGAAGTCTAGTGTGAAATTCTAGGTCATGAGGCACATGCCACAATACTGTTTTGTTGTACATGTATGATTCATTCTTTGTTTACTAACATTATAGCAGACGGCAAGGCAAGCAGACAGCAAGGCAAGCAGAAGTGATTGAAATAGACTGATTACAGTGCTGCCTAGTGAACCGATAAATTCTGTTTTTTTAAAACTAAGCTGGATAGATCAAGTTTTATAACTTATTTTCATTCTGTTATAATGCGTCTGCTCTGTGTTCTTCAATGTAGCGCTAAAACTTGATAGTAGACATGTAATTTATCCTTAATGTTTTATTGTAAAGCCAGACCATGTGTTTTGGAATATTACTTCTGATTGGTTGATATTGTTCATGCAACATGAGTTTTACATGAGTAGTTAGGGTTTTCATAGGATCACATGTATTCTTAGTGCACTTGCGATAAAGTTTAATCTCTTAGGGAACATTTTTATGCCGAGTTTTTGATTTATGTTGACACATTGACATAGTTTATCCTTTTGGGAGCTGGATGTTTAAGTGCGAATAATATTGCATGAATATATTAATGAAGATAGTTATGAATATTGGATTTGGAAATTTGATAACTTAATGAGTTTAAACAGATTCAATATTTGCTCAAAACTTCTGAAGTGCTCAGTGTTAATGTTAAGTGTAAATACTGTACTTTCACTGTGACCCACGATGGAAATATTAGCGTGAAATAATACTAACCATATGATACCACAGATAGAGTGAAGATAAATATTTGAGCTTATTTTTGGACATTTGTTTGATAAAAACGATATAGGTCACCCATGTTTAAAATCTCTCGGTAACGATTGAATAACTCACAAAATTGTGTTATATATTTAGGCGTATAGAATACTTGAGAGAGAGAACTCTTCTGTATAGGTTTTTTCGTCCAACTTGTTTTTCTATTCTTAATGGAGCGTTTCTCTGCATGCATGGTGGAGAGAAGATATTGAACAGTAAACTTTCTGTGTTTCAAGTTTTAATGATTTTGAAATTAAGTGTTAACCTGTTCCAATTGGAATTTTCATGTTAATGTGATTGAACAGACAGTGTTTTACATAGAAATCGTTGATACCCTGATTCTTCATTTATTATTTGTTTTGATGTGATAGGAGCATGCCTCTGTTCCAGTGGAGATAGTACAAGAAATTGTTTTCACTGAATTATTGTTTGTTAATTGGAATTTAATTGATTTGGAATTCACTTTTTCTAGATCTGTGGATTAATATTATTCTGTTTGACCTGTCTGAAATTATTTGAAATTGAGTTGTGACTGTGTGGGATTTGATTACTTATATGATTTTATCTTGACATTGTTTGATTTGTGAAATAAATTAAAAAATATGATGAAACGAAGGCATGCACAAACTAGTAATGGAAAGAATGGATTTAAAGATTTACATCTTACTATACCAGAATATCCTGAAGTGGAAACTGATGCCATGATGATAACTGAGGTTAGATCAATTAATACATTATTTTAGATGAATGTCGTAACTTTCATGATGGCTGTGTATTCCTTTTTAAGTGAAAAATATCGGTAAATTATCATAAATTATGGGAAAAATCTTAATCTATGAATAAGTATTTTCAATATTTTACAATACGGCCTCTAACAGAGTTATATTTTCAATGCGGGGCTGGACATTAATTTCTAAAGTACCAGTAGGTAACCAGGTGGGCCAAGTAGCTATATATTTCCCTTGCCCCAACTAAATGTTTACTACCTATACCAAGTTGCCCTAAATGTAGGCTGTCAGGGGCGATTGGACGACCTTCAATGTTGAGCCCTGTGCTATGGAATACTTTTTGTCTTTTTAATATGAAAACTTCAACATTGAAGCAACATCTTCCTCTTACAGTTCTCCATAATGCTATGGTAATGCCAAAAAACACATTTAACAGTAAAAGTTTCAAGTTAGAGGAGTTTTTATACAGCTTTTGCTGAAGTTTCTGCCAAAAAATGACTTGAAATATAATACTGAGAATTTATCAAGTTTTGTTGATGTTTTTATTAATTGTCATGGTATTCTAATATTTTCAAAATTTTATCAAACATGTTGATTAAGATGTATTTTTTGTAATAACTAAAGAGTTAAGTTCTTGCTACCTACAGCAGGTATCTGTCATTGTCATAATGTTAAGGACAAATTTGTATGAAAATGCTCATTTTTGGTGACCATTTATTCTTAGAAGAGATATCATAGAAAAGAACAGTATAATATGAATTTTCATTTTTATGAAAACTGATAATATTCCATAAACAAATTCTAAATAAAGTATCTGTTCTGTTCATTATGATTATAATTCTACAGCAGTAGGTAATTTCATTATTTCTTATTGATTAAATCCATGTCAAATATATCTTCAATCATTGATTCTTATTTTAGTTCTTCTATATTGTAACTGTCTAAATTGTGATCTTTGTTATAATGGGATTATAACCTCTTTCATCTGTGATTTACCAATTTCTAGTTTTGCCATGGCTGTGTTTTGCAATATACCAGTATACTGGTATATTGTGACAGCCCTTAGTACTGGTAAGGGTATGTGCTTAACCAGGTTAAAAGCTTGAGTCCTTGTATCCAGACCTATCCAGGAATTATGAGTATGACAACTGACTGCTGCAATATGACTAAAGAGAATGTTGAAATGCCACGTAAAGCACTTTAAATCAGACTTTCTTACCGGTATATATAACATATCTTACAATGCCTCCTGTACAATATTTATATCATCTAATTTATGTTTCCATGTTATTGCCTTATTTCCTTGTTCTACCCTCGGCATGATTGAGCTGGAACTATTTCTTGTTTTCTTCGATTGTTTATATTCTAGAATTGCATGATATAGCTCAATTTGGCTAGATATATGAGTGTAATATACCATGTAGTTTTTTCATTTATATTATTATTGATGTTAAAAGTAGAACCTATTATCTTCTGTTTTATAACTGACTTATTTTTGTTCTCTCTGAGATCATCATCATAAATCAGGGATGTTATTGTCAATGTGTTTTGTATTGTTTCTCTTGCTTTACATTTTTATGTGTCCTTAACTCATCCTTGTTCTGTTCTATTTAAACCATTGTACTATATTTGCTATATTGAACAAATCTAATTGAACGTGACGAAAAAGTCAATGCGTTTAAATTTATGACAATACTCTTTATAAAATAATGTATTATTGCTATGAATGTTTGATTAGTTTTTGTTGTACTAAGTTTAATGCCAGTGTGAACACAAATATAGGTCAGGTCAGTGCCCTTACCTAACTTTCTGGTGCACCCTGCCCTTTTCTAAATTTTGTCTGGTGTCATTAACAATTGTGTTAAAGTTTCAATTTAGCATATATCTCTGCCATTTACTGTCAGATCTTTATGAAACTTCATACAATAATAACATACCGTGTGATGAACAGAATAAGATAGTAACCACAACTCTTCCTGTCTTTCATGGATTATTGCCCTTTGTAATTTTTGTGTTAAAGTTTTTTTTATCCAGTTTTAATGTGGTTTCCACATTACATTTCTTGTCTGAATTTTAGAATAATCACTGTATGAAATAAGTAAATCTCACCAGCCCAAATAAGTTTTCACTCGTCTTGGGCTTGGGGCTTAGGTTGAATAAAATGGAAGAGTGATGTTCTATGTAAGATACACTATAATAGGTAATGCCTGGTAGAAGATTTATTTCTTGTTGATATATAGATGTAGTTTAGCTGGAAGGTTTTAATGGTGATAAATGATAGAACATTACATTGACAAATTGATGATTAGAGCTCTAGTAACTATACTTAAGTCTAGTTAGGAAGTGTCTATGTATTTATTGCATTTAATGTCTACTTGTTCCATGTAATCATTTGTTTGACTTCATACTTGTGTATTTTGTTGCTTATGATAGTCAAACTATGTCTTAGACTGTTGGCAAGTTAAGGGTTTGAAAAAAAGACATCACCCCGGGAATAGAGAGGTCCCGTTTTGAGAACCCCACCAGGTGCACTGGTAATTACCTTCAGCAAGAAACTAATCTTGGATTGCTTCTCCCCTCCAAGGTGTAAATTGGTATCTGTGAGGGTGGATTCCATGGCACCAATTATATGTTGACTTTACAAAGAGTAAAAGACTCACTGGGGAGTGGGATAAAAGCTGAGTAAACCTGATGACCAGCGGTAGCAGTGGGAAGTTAGTGAATGTGCTTAAGCATGAAACTTCGAATTTAAAATGCAATTATTTTTTTGGCTGTTTTAGCCATATCATGTTAAATAGTACACGTGAAAATTGCAGCAAACAGTATAATATTGAAGCATTATCCTGCTATATATGATTGTCTTGATGTTACCTCAAGATTTTGTTTGTCTGTTTTTGAATTCTATTCCTTAAGAATGGAAAGATAATTTCTAATTTTGTTGATAGTTATTTTATTATTTAAATATGCGTGTTCTGTCGAGGCAAAACATTGAAGCAATTTCTGTAAAAGCTTCATGGCATTACTGGGATATGTAAACGTCATTATATTTCTTATACTTTGAGCTCAGACGGAAAATTAACTCGTTATAAAAGTTAAACATTTTCCAACTTTCTGTCTATCTTATTTCCAGGATAAATTTACTAGACATTAAAACCTCCATCATTATGTTATATACTTGATGTATTAATACTCTGTATATTTTTATAGTTAAATTACCAAGACATTGAACCTCCCTGGTGTAAACTTACATCTCCACAAGTGTAAATGGTTGATGGAAAAATGGCTGGAACTTGTTTTTTCAGGTTTTCAGCATATTGCTAGAATAGTTCTAAAATTACAATTTAAAATAGATTAAATAACAATGCATCCTCTGCAGGGCGACTTCTGGTGGAGTTTGCAAAGTTACTCTTTATTCTGTCGAGATGACGTTGCTCGGCATTGTTCGTTTCATTCTACAGAAAATTGACAAGGGAGGAATTTATGTGCTGCTTTTCAGAGGTTGCTGCTCGTAAGAGGTGCCCTTACAAGAGATTATACTGAACATTTTAAATATTTTAATTTAAGGGACAGCTGACATGGTCCTGAACCCTTAAAGATATAGTTTGTGTGTTGAATGGTTTTCAGACCCTGTCTACTAGTGGTTGTCACCTTTGGTTTTAATGTAGTGTTTTCTGTAAGTCAATGTATGCCAAATTGGCCGATAGTCCTGTAGATTGAACCAAGCTACTAAATCTTTTAGAGACTGAAAAAACAATGCTAAATTACTCATATAATTCATGCAAGATGTCTAACTTATGTGTTTATGTCTGAAACTTAATCAAATTAACAAATGAACTTGTAATCTTATTACTCAGTCTGGATGTTTTACATAAACAAGAAGAAAGAGATTATCATACATTTATTATTTATAATAAATATACGAGAATGTATGGTAACTGTCTGACATTTCCATATTTGTCAGTGTTAGTTTTACAATATTATAAGCAGAGTGCCAAGCACCTCCTAAGCATCAATATTCAATAAGAATGGAAGAAATTATCAAATTTCCCAGGGTGCATTTGTTCAGAACTTTATAGGTTTGTTCACTTTCCTTTGTGTTTCGACACATTTTATAGTCTGTTTTCAAGACAGACTGGTATCTATGTTGTGAAATTCTATGTTCTGATATATTTTTATGGTGTTACTTCATTATGTTTTGACAACCAGTCTGGGTTTTTTTGTCCCAGGAATGCTCTTATATTCAGCTGATCTATTTGAGTGTTTTCTGTCTCTGATGGTTATTTATGTTACAAGTTTTTATTAAAGTACAGTGTATAAGAGCTGAAACAAACATTTGGTTCATCTATGCTGCCACTTGTTAAACTCTCCTATATTTAAAAATTCATGGAATTGATTTTAAAGAATGGTCTCAAATATATTTCTTGAACATTTCTTTCAACATGCTGCTGATGGACGTCTGCTGCTGATGGACGTCTGCTGCCGATGGACGTCTGCTGCTGATAGACGTCTGCTGCTGATGGACGTCATCTGCTGCTGATGGACGTCATCTGCTGCTGATGGACATCTGTTGCTGATGGAGGTCATCTGCTGCTGATGGACGTCATCTGCTGCTGATGGACGTCATCTGCTGCTGATTGATGTCTGCTGCTGATGGAAGTCTGCTGCTGATAGACATCTGCTGCTGATTGCCATCTGCTGCTGATTGACGTCTGCTGCTGATAGACGTCTGCTGCTGATGGACATCTGCTGCCGATGGACGTCTGCTGCTGATGGACGTCTGGCTGCCGATGGGCGCCTGCTGCCGATGGATGTCTGCTAAGGGGTTATTATAATAATGTAATTACAGAGCTTCTTTGTCTATACAAAGCATTAGAGGTGGATGTGTGGTATTTAATGATTTGTTCTAGTCAAAGGTCTAGATCTTTGGTTATAAGGTTTTAATCTAGTACAAAGTAATAATAGCTTTAGCTAGTTACTGACCATTGGTCTACTTGATACAGAGAATTGCTGTAGAAAATATTTTATCACCAAACTTTACGAAGGTATGTAAGTCCTGTTAGGGAAACAGACCCACTCAGATGTGGTACTGACTGAACTTATCAAGAAGTTATTTGGTATCAGTAGAACGTATTAAACATAGAGGCCCACCTGAATAGCTCAATCAGTTCCATACCAGGACACGGCATACTTTCTTGAAGATTGGTCATGAAATAATTTCTATGACCATTCTGTCCTACCACTGATTATAAATCAGTTGTCTGTCATTGATGGAACTATGTGTTTGTGCCTAGTAACTGGTTAACAGCTACATACAGAGATTTAGCCTTTCCTAAGGTTGACTGACTGCCATTCTATGACCTATACAATGTGCTGCTGCAGTGATAAACCTAACTCCCCCCCCCAAAAAAAAAAATCTCTGAGACTGTGGTTGTATTAAAATGCATTTTTATTGCCTGTGGAAGACTAATTAAATCTGAGGTATGATCTTTGTATGTCTTGTAATGGAATGATTATTTTGTTTACTTGTATTTTTCCAGTAGTGAACGCACCAATGTTTACCCTAAATGTTCCTTACTGTGTTTGTCATTTTATTCTCAGGATAAAATGTTCTAGAACTTTCTCCAAGAAAACTCTTGACATGATTCCACAAATTGCAGGATATATGTCATTTAGGGAATAATAATAGATTCTGTACTTTTCGGGACATTGGTACATCCATTTTACTTAGAGGTACCTATCTTTACTTTGAAATAATTGATTTAGGCTTTTACTATAGCTGTTCTTGTTTGGAAGAAACCCAAATGGGATATGATTTAGAAATGGGAATTTAGTTGTCTACTTGTCAAATGTCTGTATTTTTATGAAGATAATGTAAAATGTCATGGGAAAGTCTTGTATGGAAATTTAGTCTTCACAATAAACTTTTTATCAGCACAGGAAATTCAGTCAAGAAAATTGAATTTTTTTACTGGATGGATTGAGAGTTACCAGGACAAAATCAACATTGGTGGTTTTGTTAAAATTTGCTGTCCATTTTAATGATTTATCATAAAAATTGTAAAATTAAAGTACTTATATAATAACTAATACCCGTAATATCCTTTATTGAACTAGGAAAACAATGGTTGTGAATAGTCGGTGGACTGCCTGACTACTCACATTTTTAAAAGTCACTTGACCTCCATGACTAGGTCCATGAGTAGGGTGTTCAATTACACAGAACGTTACATAACGATACATTTGGAACTCCTTGGCCATTCGCTGCGAATAATTTAATCTATTACACAAATATGCGATCGTTAAGGCAATGAGTGATGTTTCAAAATTTACGGACTAAAAACGAAACATCACTCAATGCCTAAACGACCATATATTTTTTTTACTTCAACACCGGTAGTTTCAAAATAGCGTCTAAATATGTCTGAGATTATTCGCAGCAAATGCCCGAGGAGTTCCGAATGTATCGTTACGGAACGTTCTGTAACGTTCGCGGTAACTGAACTCCCTACTGGTCTACTGTCTATATTGGAGAACTGATAATTGGTTCATAAATTGAGAAGTTGTTGATAAGTTTGTCCTCAGTAAATATCATTGATACATTATCATTTGTTACTGACTAAAATAAAGTGTTATATATTACGGAACCATTCCATTATGAGAGGAAAAACAGGAACCTTTCGATCAGGACAGGAAGTACATCGGTTTCCGTGGCAATTTCTTAGTGCTAAATCATAATGGAAGGAAATGAATAGTGTTTGATGATTATAGAGATGAATAAATATTGATAAAATATAGGCACCATGGTTATTAGAACATTATTGACTGTGTCTCAGTTTACTTACAATAAAATTGGAGCCATTCTCTGCTACATTGGAGTCCAGTCTATTTACTGAACATTTTGTTCTATAGGGAAATAGAAATCTTGTACCAATGAGCAATGAAAGATGATCAATAATGTTTTGTTGATTTGGGAATATAGAAATATGATAGTCACTTTCATCAATATTTCTGTACTATGAATCTAAACATATGTTTTATAATGAAATAACAGATATAAGAGACATAGTGCTTGAGTGATTAGTTCAATTGTTTATATATACCAGTAATATGTACAATAATTATACCCCCGCTTCGAAGAAGAGGGGGTATACTGTTTTACCCTTGTCCATCCGTGCGTGTGTCCGTCCGTCCGTTACAAAATTTCCGTCGCAGCAGCCTAATACTTTGCATATTGCTTCATCCCATAGTCCCATGTGGTGTAAAGCGATTTCATGCTTCTTGCTCATCTACTTCCTGTTTGTCGCATATTTTTAGATTTTTGCAGGGGTATCACTAGTGAGCATTAGCTCACAGATTTACTTGTTTGATCTATTGTGTTTAATGGTATTTGATGCATTGGTGCATACATTCCACTGTAGTTGTTATACAGTTCTGGTTGGCTCAAACAGTAGAGTATATGACTACCAATCCGTTCGATTTGGACCCAATGTCACACTATTTTTGCGTTTGGCCAAATAAGATATTTGTACTACCATTTTCCCAAATACCTCTGTATCATCAAATTATGTGCAGACTTGTCAGCCTCTGGCAATGGAATGTGCTCAGTATTAAGTTAAAAACTTGGGTCCATAGATCTAGGCCTATTCAGGGACTGTAAGTTGAATGAGTGACTGAAACAATATGAGAGCAAGAAACTCTTTCCACCTAGCTCAGTACTGGAAGACTGGGATGAGGATTTGAAAGTGACCAATCTAAGTTGTACAAACTTGTTTCACAATCAAGCTAATATAAATCAGTTTAAACCAACTATTTTAAGATTCATTTGAATCATTGGATGTAAATATCAGTTGTCTTTTACCTCTTACTACTAGTTCTAACTTGAGATCATGTAAAAAGTCATTAAAGTTGGCAGCAATTAAATTCTCGTTAAAGCTACAGCAGTCATTTAGTTTAACAGGAAACAACGTAAAGAAATTGCAATGAATGCTTTTAGCATGATGGTATAAAACACTTGATTACTTTGACAGAAGAAATTATTGACATTTTAAAACATCGCTCATAGATTTCTATATATAGTGTCTTAGTTGATGTATTGTTTTAAAGATTTATGATAAAAACCATGAGATGAGACAATATGTTGGACTTATAAACATTGGTAATTTACTGCTACTTGAAAATGTTGTTAAAATATGGTCTGTGTGGTTTGTTTCCTCTTGGATGAATCTTTACAAATTTTGTATCTTTAGAGTTGTCTTAAATAGACTCACATTCTTGTATTCAGTAGTTATCATTTGTGACAAATATTATGGGAACCTTGTTTACAAAGAGCTATTAATATACTCTTCTTTGTTTTGTCTGTCCTCTGATCTCTATGCTATTCACCATTTTAAAGGTCTGACCTCATTTGATTTTATACTTCGGATGTTATATACGTACATATTTCTGCCTAAAATTCTTGTGTTTTATCTTTTTGTCCAATGGCTATTGCATGGGTAAACGCTTGCTGTACATTTAAAAGCCCTTGTTACAAATTCTCTTAGGATGTTTTGTACAAAATGAAGTTCTACCCCCTTGTTTTACATTTTATATTAAGCATTTAGATGTAGCCATAGTGAATTGTTTATAATACTAGACTTTGAATCAATGTCTTAACAAGCCATTGTCTCATTCAGGGGCGTTCTAAGAGAAACAAAGAAGTAGCTGACTGCTGTTATAAAGAATATTTTCTCTGTTTATGAAAATAGGGCAAATAATGATAATAAACTATTTTACCCTGTCCTTCAACCTAACGGAGTCTGATAACTTCATGTATGTATGGTTAGACAATGTTATGATAGATTATTAGATACCATATCAGTGTAGGATAGATCAAGGACCCTTGGATAGATGTAATACTGATATAAAAACACTGATGAAAGATCTGATGTTGATAGAAACTATATATGTCTTTGTTGAACAAAAATCATGTGATACAATGTATAAGTTGTTTAGAAAAACTTAAGACAAATCTAAATAATATTCTTTGTAAACAATGTTTCATCATATCGTTAATGAGCTATACTGTATACATGGTTTGTGTAAAGTGTTGGAGCAGTGGTCCAGTGGTAGGACAAGGGCTTAGGGATTGAGAGGTTCCAGGTTGTATCCCCACTAGGGCCACTGCTAATTATTTTGAGCAAGAAATAAACCAACAATTGTTCCACTCCACCTAGGTGTAAATGGGTACTGTGAGGGATCACCTGCCTGAGGGTTATTTCAATGATCAGGAGTTATCATACAAGATTGTAAAGTCGGCTGAACATGTATATGGAAGCAGACTTTAAACCGCTATTAAACTTACTGTTGTATGAATATGTAATTAGGGAACATCTCAAACTTGTTATTTCATCATTATTGTATATATCTCCTGAGGGCATGATAATGTTCCTAATCAATATACTATTTCACGCCTTTAATTAATACAACTGAATCTCATACTGGTTTAGTTTTCTTAAAAAAGAAATCAATGAGTCATTGCAAAATTCATCTACATCCTTCTTTATTTACATATAGATAGACTGGGTTTTACTGTCCCTTTGAAAAGTTCTTCGATCATTTATCACTATTATTTGCAGATTGGTTCTTCAAATAGCCTTAAAAGTAGGCTAAATACTAAAAGAAGTTTATAAAGACATACTGGCTAATTTTGCAGTAGTTTTATATTAAGTTCAATTATTTTGGTAAAAAATGATTAAATTCCCATGTAGCTTAGTCCAATTATAGTATTACAGCTCATGATGTAAAGAGAAGTTGCAGTAAGGGAGACAACCTGAAAATTACAAAATATTTTATCATGAAGTATGTGTTAGAGTAACTTCCCTTTGATGTACAAAGTAGTATGCTTGTTTTGATAGGAGGCATACACATATTGTACAAATTCTTAATGTTTCTTTTTATATATTTTCAGGACCTCAGTGCTGTTGCAATGCCACTGATGGAAACAGAACACAGCCCTTCATCACCTATATCACCAGCCCTTCATGGTTCTATGGATGGGGTTGATGGGGATTTCAGACCTAGATCAGGGTCAACTGGTATCAGGGGACTATTTTCAAAAGACAAATCAAGAAAAAAATCTGGAGATGAAAGTGCTAAAGTTAGTTCGCCCTCAACGTCATCAAAAGTGAAGAAAATATTTGATTCAATACGACCCCGCTCAAAATCTGACTTGTCTGGAATTAAGAAACCAAATAAGAAAGCTATACAAGATGCTCGTATGGACGCATCAATGGACGAGTCACAATTGAGTGCCTTAAGAAATAATGAACATGTTAGCCATTCTTCTAGTATGCATGATGACTCACCAATGAGTAAAATACTTGGTGATCAGTTACGGGTACCAAATTCACGTCAGCGTCATCAGTCAGGACCTCCTACTGCTGTTGATCAATTTCATAACCGGTACAGACCTCGTGCCAATTCTGATTCTAAACAAATGCGCCCTAAAAAGGCCTTAATTCATCAGGTAAGCTGATACTTGTTTTACCTTTTATTTTAATTTCTTCATCCTTAGTTTTTCTACACTGTAAATCCAGTCATAGTGACGAAATATGATGTCTTCTACATCTCAACATTCCTATATAAATGGATTCCAAGTGAAATTGTCTTTTGCCATACTTCTTAAGTTGTCTGTTTCAAACATGGACATCCTTGTAGCATGTGTTATGATGTCTGTGCTACAGGAGTATTGTGGAAATTTGGACTGCTTCAGGGTTTTTGGGCTTGACCTACATACTGCTATAGAGCTCTGGGCAGCATATCATCAAAAATCTTACGATAATTTAACAATACAATTAATTAATATAGAAGGATTTATGACTAAAATCGGTCTTAAGAGGCTTGATAATACGGGCCCCTGGTATTCTCCCACCTACCCTTAAATCTAATTGAACTGTGTTATCGGCCACATGGCAGGTATATGCCTTGTTCAAGACCTGTCAAGTTGAGCATTTATTCCTCTGCAACATGTCATTGGTTGTACAGACTGTTATATGTAATGACAGTGTGTTACTGAACAATATTGTAATATTTTTAATATAATTAAGTATTGTTGATATCAATAATTTTGTTTTATAAAATGTCCAAACTGTTCCAGATATTTTAATAGAAATTTTCCATACAATTACAATTATTAGAATGTTTGTCTTAAGACTATGATGGGCTGAATTCAATTAAACTTTATGGAAATTTTTACTTCTGCTGGCACAGATTCACCAGTAGGCATGTGCCCGTGCCCCAAAGATGCTAGTACCCGCCCACCTCATGACACTGTGGATCATCTTATGATTTTACATTTTCATAAATTAGGTCCTACTCTATTATTTTAATCTCTTTGTCCCATGTTTGAAAATTACTTTTAGCATCAATGTGTGATCTATTGTCTGTTTATTATCTTAGATAATATGAAGTAATTAAATGTCCTTGTATTAATGTTAATCTTCCACTAAAGGTTTACTGTATTCAAACCAAACTGATAATTCTTTGTTTGTTTGCTTTTCAGACAAGTTGCAGCCCACCCTCCAGTCCTAGAGTGTGTAAGTACATTAACTCTTACATTTGCTATTGCTATGTAATATCACAGTTATTTCCCTTTCATTGTAAAACTCATTTACATTGGTTCACCCTTCTCAACCTTTGGAGTTTAATGGACCAGTCTGGTAGGGGTATTCCCAGTGAAATCTATTTATAGCTCTAAATAATGCTACAGAGTGAGGCTGAACTGGTGCATTATGGGGGATTTTCCTACAATGACCTTGACTTTTCTGTCTGCAATATTTTCATGAAAATCGAGGAAAATTGATTTATTGTGTTTAATGGTGATAAAATTGGTTCTGTTTGGAAATGATTAAAATTAATGATTCTGTATGCAGCCTACGAAGTATTTAAAGAATAAAATCGTGGAGAAAATGAAGAAGACGAGTGTCACAGGTGAATGATAAAAAATTATTTCATGATTTCAACATTTGATATTGACGAGGGCCCTTATAATTTAATGTTTATTTATTTTATATTGTTATTATTTGTATATTTAATTTTGTTTATTGTAGTAATTATTGTCATTTTATGTCTAGTTGCTGTGATGTTGTCCCTGGAGAGTTTACTTTATTGGGATCACTTATGTCATCACTTGTGTTCACAGGATGAAATAATTTCTTGATATGTTGACAACTGAGTCAGAAAAAATGTCACATTCTCTGATAATTTATTGTTAACACTTACTGCTGGACTCAAGTTTATGTGTAGACCTTTTAGGTTGATTTCTGTGTAGTTGTGTGCTTGCTTGGTGGTCCAAGGTCCATTTGTTTGAGTCATGCCTCATGGTAAATTATTGATTATTCAGTAGTCAGTACAGTACAATCCTTTCAATTTTGTTGTTGAAAAGATGGAAGCCAGGCTAGTCCAGTTTATGTAGGTCTTCATCAGCATTGTATTGGTTATATTAGATTTTACTACTTTTCATCATCATTGCTGAAAACTTGGGTTTTTAAGACTGAGACTCATGGTTTGAATCCTTCTTATGTACATGTATGTAAAATGAGCAGAAATACTTCTTATCAATCTTACATGTTTGAGTCAGAGGACATCTTTAGCACTGTTAGCATTTGTAATGGGTGTTTCAGTAATGACTCTGTAATGAGTCAGCATTGTTTGTATACTCTGGGGTCAATGTGAATTTCAGAAATACATAAATTAAAAGTTTGTGTCTGCCTCTTTGTATTAATAGTTGACTCTTGTAAGAGTATTGTCCGGGTGGTTGTAACCAGTAAACACCAGCGGTTAAAACTGGGGGTGATTTTTACCAACCAATGCTGCCATCTTGTAGTTGATGTTTTATTACTGCCTGCTGAACAGATTGTCAATTCCAATTCCATTTCGTTTATTATAAATTTTCCTTGAAATATGAGTTCAGTCATAAAATTTTATTTGAGTGTTATAGTCACTGTTAAAGTTCATGTACTGATAGTGTTAAATGTTGTCCTATATTTATTCATAGATTGTAGTTTAATTCTTCTTCTTCTTCCTGTATGAGTGCAGGGCCCTCTCTGGAGCATCGACGCACTGGTGACTATTTACAAAGTGACTGTGAGGCGCTAAAATGGTGCAGGGATAAAAGTAGATAAAAACATTGTAGTGCGTCTAGTGGAGTAATTGCTGTACTTTACAAGGTTTTATTAGTTCTAGTTCCTGGAAATAAAGGCTTGATTTGTTGTCACGGAAACATTAATGAAAAATGTGCTATAGTCCATTTATTGATAAAAAGAGAACGGCAGTACTTCATTATGTATGGAATTGTCCACTGTTGTATTGATTTTACTTTCCTGAAACAATGACTGGAATAATAATGAAGATGAAATGTTTTTTGTAGACTTTTCTGTGATCATTTATAACCTATTTCACTGATTATTCCATTATTGAATGTTTTTATTTCTAAATTTTTTATTTGTTTCTAAATGCAGAGAACCCCATAAATTATTAGTATTTGATTTGATTGTCTATGCTTGGTGTATATTTCTACAATCAATGAGATTTGTTTACTTATGAATTTGTAAATGAAATTTGAGCATTTTTAAGATAGAAATCAAGGAAGTAATGTCTAACATTTGACTAAATCAAGTCTAGTGTTTATATTTACTCAACATGTCTTTCCTTGTAATAATACTAAGTTCTGTCTTAAATGCAAGGTTTTATGAAGTGAGTGTTTTTTTTCAAGTTTTGTGTCCGTTTCTACCATTAAGAGTCAAACTGTAGTTGATCCAACTAGCATGCATGGGATGCACCAGTACTCGACTCCCATCCTCTTTTTAAAAAGTGCAGTTACATGGTTTTTACATGGTCTGAGCTGGGCTTGAACCCTCTTTTCTCTCTCATTGAATAAATTCAGCAATTTGAAAGTTAGCATTACCATTTCACCACAAAGTTGGATTCTCTAAGCTTTGTTCATTCTGTTAAAATTTTGACTCGGTGCTGTGTAGTTATGCATATTCAGTACCTCGTGATGTTGTATTTCCATTATTTGTTATTGTTGTCTATAGCTTATGTGTTTTATCTCTTATCTCATGTATTAATCATATTGTATGTAAATCATCATGTAGGCAATAACATACATCACATTATGATGTACCCATTCAACTTAAACAGTATTGGATTTTGTGTTGTTCAGCTGGTACAAGCAAATATATACTACATGACACTATGAACTGAACTTATACCTCAATATTTCAAGTAGGGGTTATAACTTTGAAGGCAATGAATTTAAGAAATGCTTGATACACTGATGTTACATCATAAAATACAGATCCATATTGAACATGAGTCATTTGAGGTAAAAAACAAGCTCACCACTAGTGGTAGTTTTGGTTAGATTTATGAATTCTTTATTGAGAAGCCAAGTCTATGTATAAACTCATAATGCTAGAGGAAATTTTCTTATGTTTTGGTAGAGTATAAGTATTGAATATTTACATCCGGAGAGAGCATAAGCCTAGTAGTGCAGTCTACTGTCTATGGTTTGAAGTATTTATTAATGTAATTGTAGTTTAACTATTGTACAAGAGAACCATATATGTCTGTTGTCTTACGTCTGTACTAGTGTGTATGACATATATATATCATTGTATCCTGTTTATATCTAAAGTACTTGTTTATTATTTCAAAATATTCTATGTATATTATACATGTTGTTTTTGTTCCTGTTTGATTTCGATGTGGTATTTAGGATTAGATTATAAATGAAGTAACTCATGTAATTCACATTCTGTATTAGTGAAAACCCAAGTCAGTGGGCTATGCACTTGATTTCTAGACAAATCTTTTGTTCCAAAGAGGTTGCTGGTTGGAGCCTTGGCCGGGCTGGTTTTAGCCGTGTGGAAGGATAAGGTAAGCACTGGTTATAGATAAAGGTTCAGGAAACTAGGTTAGGTGAGCTGGTTGTGGTATATTACCATAATTTGTGTTGATCCTCTGTTAAACCCATTAAAAAAAAATTGTGAGCATTTTAAGTTATGTCATTGATGAATAATTGGGCATTCACTAAATTCATTCTGGTACATCATTGTGGGTAGAGCCATCTTCACCTTAAATTTTCTCAAGGGCAAGCCCAATTTACTGTATGATGAGGGCAAATTTATTAAACTACTCAGACTTAATTTAATAAGTAGTTTTCACTAGTCAAATATAGCCATATCAATTTTCCCTCTTCCCCGGCTTAAAGTAAGTGGGGTTAGGTGTTGATTGGTAGAATCTACAAACAATGCTTTTCCATCATTCTGTGATATTTGGTAAATGCAAAATGAAACAGTCTTTGAGATTGACCGTTGAAAGTATTATTTATAGTTATAATTATTAATAGAAAAAATTCTTAATAATGAAATGTGCAATATTTATAAGTTAGAAAAGAGGTTGTCCTATACTCTAACATTAACTATTTCTACGACTATACTTAAAAGTTATGAAATACCATCCGACATAAGAATTGCTTGCCCCAAGAGAGCTGCTGCTATATTCATAGGCTTCAAAGTCTGTTTAAAGTTTCAGAATCTGGCTAGATTTAACTGTATTTATTTTCTTGCTATAACCAATATACATGAAATGTATGTACAACAAATGATTATATAATCAATAAACAATTATTATAGTTTTCTACTTCTTAAGAGAATAATATCAGCTTGACTTAATACCATCTCTATAATTTCATCTAGCTTTCAGTGTATGTAGAAGGTCTAAATCTGAAATTACTTGGTACTTTGTTAGGAGAATTGATTTTTGTGAAGTTTACATTTCTCACTGTGTTCTATGTAATGCCTCACTCCCATAAAAACGTGGCTTGTTGTGGTCCTGTACGTGCAGACAGTCGTAAGCCGTGAGCAGCCTTGCGGGGACAGTTCGCACATGGTACAAAACAACACACCCATACGGAGCCGTAGCTGGAAGATATGTATGTTCAATCTATACTCGGCCACGATTGTGTTCACTATTTGACTTTGAAACTGATATGTGTACCCTGGGCTTACTCACGGACCCTAGTAAAAACGTAACAGTCCGTACGGATACGCGAGAGATCGTATGGGTCCTTGCAGAGCTTGATCGCACGGCGCCCGTACGGTGCCCTCACGGCTATTTTTATGTTTATGGGACTGTAGCATTACTTGAAGGCTGAATTAACTTGCTGAATTTACTCGACCATACACTCTTTGACACTGATATGTCCAAATATTTTATGTCAATTTTCTCTCTGAGTTACTTGCAGGTAGTTCTTCAGAGTATGGTCTTATATTGCTTAAATAGGTTATCCAAGATTTATAATGAATTGAATCTTCATTTCTTAATTTGAAGCCTTCATATAATATGGATCCTTGGTACAATTTTGAAATCTTTACATAGTTTTGAAAGCGGACCAAAGTAGTTTAGATTTTAGAACATTAGAGTTACAGCCCTTGAATTACAGTGTTAGAGTTACAGCCCATGAATTACAGTATTACATTGTATTATAATGTAATTGTGATAGCTCTTTTATTCTAGATCATTTGATGGGCTGACCTTGTACGTGACAGCGAAGCACATTGTGATGTGATGTACAAATAGTCACGTACGCTCACATATAATGCATTCTATGATAGGTTTTTCAGCAAGTCTTACTATCATTTCTGTTCCCAACACTGACATTTACATGTTTTCCAACCTACACAATTATATAGAAACAACAGGTAATTAATGCCTTTCTATTTATCTCAGTTACAATTTGAACATTGTAAATGTAAGGCCACAACAAGTTGATCTTGTGTTCTTCGGATTTTTCTTGAAAAGATGGGGCTAGTGAGCGGGAAAAAAAATCATATAATTCAGTTGCTTTATATAGGGGTTTGACCCAAGTTTTATAAGGGAGCGAGAAAATAAAAAAATTTTTTTGTAAAAACTGTCAAAAATTAAGGTGCGAATCTATAGAACATATGATCAACTTGTTGTGGCTTAAAATCTTGAAACAGTTGTAACCCTATATACCCAACTATTTGTATACAGTCCAAATTGACATATCTGTCACTGGTTTGATGCAATATCTTTAATTAGCAAAGAAAATAACAAGTCTGATGCAGCCAGTTTTAGTTCGATTATTTTGAGAATATTGGGGCTAATCCACTCAGGAGTGAGTCGGCCTAATGCTTCTTGGTTTAGGTTTTGGTGCTACATCTTATCTTTGCAGCTATTGAAGTAATTCAATTGAAACTGCATGTAATTTTTCTTGGTTACAGTGAGAGGTCAATACCAGGTTGTGTAACTCTTGCATGAATTTTGACTGAATTATTGCCCTTTTTACAAATTCTTAGAAATTGTTTAAGAGGAGATTTGCTTTCAAATTCAATCTCTTTAAGCAATAAAAGTATACACTTGAAATTTTTTGCTTGAGCTTATGATCATCTAGATGGTCAAGTGTGTCAATATTGATTTTGTTTACCCAGGAAACCCAAATAGTGAAGTATGCTATCTGTAGACAGTTCTTATTTTTCTTTCATTGACTGGCTGCTTCAAGCTGGTTTGACTGTTTAGCTATAACTGTCATTGAGAGATTTATGAAGTTTTGTATTGGTTTTGTCAAGGATTATCACAGAATATCTCTATATTATATATTAGGTTTCCATAGCAACCGAATGTATTGTGGTGTCTAGGTTTTTTGTGATGTAATTATCAGTTCTACTGATAAAAAGCTATTTTTCAATTTTAATATATCAGTTTATAGTATAATTCTCCTTTTCCTAGTATTGTCATAACAAAATAGTTTGTGATGTATTGGTGGTATCCAACATTTCTCAGTCTGTCAGATATTCTACTAATGGTCCCTGGACAGGGCAACATTTCTAGACAGTAACACAAGGTAACACAAGGCCCTTCCTGTGAACCCACGACCCCTAAACTCATAGTCAGAGGTGTTTAACTGACAGAGCTTACTGGACGATGGGTTAGGAGAACATTTCTTATGAGTACTAAAGGAAATGTTTTTATCAGTTTTTGACAATTATAAATGTATATACTGTTCCTTTTACAATGTGATGATGTCACTTGCCCGTGATGTTTAAGCCCTAGGCCGTACATAGATTGTAGAAAGGAGATGGCTGATATGATTTCAACTAATTTCATCAAACTTTTTTCTAGGGTTCTTCAAAATTCCAGTCAGTCGATGAAAACCCATTTACTTTGCCCCAAAATGATTCTACCAGTGTTTCTATTAAACATCTTTTTTTTAAACCTTAAACTGTCCTTTTTCCTCAGCCCCAGCTTTGCCATTGTAACTGCAGTGGGGGGGAGGGTGGTTCAACTGGCATTTTCGAACCCGCGATCTCCGGATTTGAAGTCAGACATGCTAATCACTACGCTACAGCTACAGCTACAATGTATAAGGTTATGTCTACCCAAGCTACTGAAGATTATATCCTTCCATCAATATGTAAACCTTAAAATATGGATCTTTACATAGAACATCCTGTAAAGTTATTGATTTCATATTTTATATGTTGATAATGTTATGTACAGTAAGTAATTATTTCCTGTCACGCTGTGAGCTTCTTACTTTCTGGTGTTAAATGTTTATAATTATATCAATTTTGTTGGTATTGAATGTCAAGTTACAAAACACAACTTGACATATTGGATAATCTGTATAGACTTGCATGGTTGAAATGTTAAGCTAAGTTTTTCAATGTTAACACTGCTTCAAGCCACTGAATATACACATTTGATAAATTATTGATATTTATTGAATGTATTTTTGATGGTAAAATGTATTTAATTGATGAAATTACATGCATCAATTACTAACTTCTATAGATAAGTTACTGAGCTTTCATCAAAGGTAAAAATCATTCAAGATGGATGACTGTATAAAGACCCATTGTGGTTGGCTTAATGGCTTGCTAGCTGGTGTGCAGGTGTCTGTGTTGTAATGTCTGTTCTTAAAGTTTTCATCCACTTTCACCTGGTCAGACTTTTAGTTTCTTGGTTAGCTTTTATAGGATGGACAACCCAGCCAATCTGCTACAGGACTTGATCAAGTGTTATGGTTCTTGAATTGTACTGTGAGAATATTTTATACATTTAACTCTCATTCAATTTCAATAACTTACTGATTGTTGAAAAACATGCCAAAATTTCTCCTTTTCTTTTATTGTAGTGATTATTCTAATACAGAATAGCGGGGAGCTGCATCCTGACCTTTATCTCTCCTTCCTGCCATATTTACCTCCTCCATATGCAGAAAGAGTAACATTGAAACATCAACACAGATGTGCCCTGTCCTTTTCCTGCCTCAAAGCCTTTCTTTTGTTCTGGAATATTTCCTACTCTATCGTAGCCATCTTGATGCATCTCAATGTAACTTAATGCCTATCTTGAAAATTTACTGGGTTGTTATAACTTGTAAATGGTATGATTTCCACATCAATGTTCCCTGTTGTAATACTGGGTAACTATAATTAAATTTATGAATTCTTGTTGACTATTACTGCTTGGTAACCCCTGTTCTTTATTCAAATTAAGGATATACATTTTGTGCAGTGATATGATTGTGTGAATTAAGGTGAACCTTTAACTTAGCCCACTAGCTTGAAGCCCGAAACTGGTGAAAATGAATATGGGCTGATAAAATTATACTTCTTAAATATAATCTATAATCTGACTAGTTGATTATTTGTCAAATTATTTCAAATTTAATAAAAAGGGCTAGTAACTTGAATATTTCTAAGCTGTGAGACCAGCGTACATGTAGTTTAAATGACAATTCATGAAAATTTTATTAACATTGCATCACTAAAACTATCTTGATCCTGTTAGGAGTAATCCAAAGTCATTGTAATAGTATGAAAATATTGGCTGAACTAAGTAACTGAGAAAATATAGCGTTGCTTTATGTTTTTCTCTGTAATTTATGCTTGTTCAAGTTCAAAGATGTTAAAATAGTCTTGTCTCTATCAGTTCTTAGTAGATTTCATCATACTTTCATATATTTATTTACTTAACATAACTGACAACTCATTACATTGAATCTATGTTACTATAAATAGAAATGGTTTTCCCAGGATGTACAGAAGAGTCCATTTTTATCATAGGTTGAAAAATCTATATAAGGGAAACAACTCTTGAGGTATTATTGTGTCCTCTGAATTTGTTTTCAATAAAGCTTGCATTGATTATTTCCCTTGGTTTGTTGATCTGAAGTTAGTTTGTTAATGTCACATCAATACATATATCAGCCATATAATTATATGGGTCAGTGCAAAACTGGTCGATCTACTTGTTTATAAAAAGGCATGTTTAGTATAGTTTTGCTCTGACCTATTGATAATTAAGCAGTAACTGTTGTAGGTTTTCTAAGACAAGCAGTTTTAGGGTTGATGTAGTAAAAATGTCAAAATGGTTTTCATTAAAGTTGTTATAACTTTATAATTTCTAGAATGTTTGACCTGGGCTTATAGTCATATAACTGGGTTTTTTTCCCAAAAATACCCACAATAAAACTGTGAGTGGTATTTGATAACTCTGAATCCATTACACAATGATGCATTTAGAGCTAACAATCAATATTTACTGAATCAATTAGAACTTAAAGGTGGGAGGGGGGTAATTTCATTCAAATATTTGTCTGAAAAAAGTAATCTACATAAACAGTTTTGTGTGTTACCATGTTAGTTGTTATTGTAGGTCATATGACTATGGACCCTGATAACAAAGTTTTTAATTGACTGTCTAAAACATTGCACAAGTGTTCAAGTTTGTTTGTTTGTTGGGTTTAACGCCGTAGCAACACATTGTATAGGTCATATAACAGTGGTCAGTCAACCTACCCACTCCTCCTGGAAAGGCTTTGGCACTACTAAGCACATACTTTCGTCAGTGACTGACAATTCCCTACATGATTAAAAATCATTGGCAGGAGGAAGAATGGCCATAGAAATAATTTCATGACCAAGCTGTATGAAAGTATGCAAGTAATGCTCAGTGAGTCAATCTATTAGTCTATGATTTTGTATTGAATCTGTATCTGATTGTATTTCAATGCTCTAAAAGTCAAACTTTTCTTTCATCTTCCTTTCATGTGTTCTCACTGTAATTCACTACTAATTGTTTCAAGTCTACTAGGTCTATCATCTTTCTACATGATTTCTTATACTGTCTCCAAGTTTCACCATAACTTTAGTCATAACTTGTCGTCATTATGTAACATGCAATCTGTATTACATAAAACGTTATGTCATTGTATATGAAATGTAAGTTAATATTCAGAAAACAGCTGTGATCTCAGAGTGCAGGAAAGTTAAATGGCTTTAAAGTACTTTTGCTTGCATAGTACATGACTGTGGAGTTATACCTCTCTCATAATAGTCAATATCAAGGCTGCATTTCATATTTGTTTTGGAGTTGTGTTCTGCAGCATTTCATGTTTATCTAGGGGGAACTGTGTTCTGCTGCATTTCATGTTAAGCCAGGGGGCTGTGTTCTGCAGCATTTTATGATAAGTTGAGGGGCTGCACTCTACTACATTTTAATGTTAGGTTATTGTAGCTTACAATATATGCAAGGAAATTGTGTTTATTACATTAGGGTTCATCCTGTGGCAGCCATGTTGAACTCATTCGAGGACTTTGTTTAAAGTTGGATTTGTAAAGTTGCTATTTCAGAGAAATGACTGTTAAAGGGGTAGAGGACATAATTTTATACTGTCAGGGCTTTTTTCAGTATTTGGGGAAGGGGTCTGAAGCCTTTTTTTAAATAGAACATTTGGGGAAATTTTATCGCAATTTCATAGATAAGGGAACAAAAAATCCAAGTTAAACTCCAAATTTGGGGAAAACTGCATAAATTTAAAGAAATTTTAAGAGGGGAAGACACCTATTAATGGCCCCTGTTATAGAAGGAAAAAAAGGTCTGACTGTATATAAAATATCATGTGATTTTCTCCCTTGTATTTCCTTGTTATTATAAGATGTATTGTGAGACCCTATTTCCCTACTGGCCTAGTTTGTTAGGTGCTACTGTGTAGTTTTTATATCCTTGAGATGCAAGGTCATACAAACAATCTAGTATATTAAATGTATATATAAACAAGAATGTTAATCTAATACACATACATCCAGAATTCTAGGTAGAGATATTTTCTTAGAGAATACACAATGTCATGAAGCATTCTCTGCTTATCTGCCTGCAGCTGTTTGTGTTTTGAAATTTCACTTTGTGAAGGTCGTTGATACACTGTATTAGAATATAAAAAACATTTCTTGTTAATTTCTTCAGTTCATGGCTGACAGATATTTGAGAATATGTTATGTCTTGTCAAACTGACTTGAGACTGCAGCGTGTTCAGTAACGATCAACTGTTAGCGAACGTTAACTGGACAACTCAACCCTTAGACAACATAACCTGTGGATAACTCAAGCCAAAGTTCGGACAACTTAAACCATTAGCGTGGTATTGAATTTTCTCGGGCTGAGTTGTCTTTGGGTTGAGTTGTCCCGAGCCTAACATTACGGAACGTTCGGGATAATTGAACACGATGCAGATTTACATTTTTTCTTAATACATTACAGGCTGCAATAACTTTGCAACAGCTACTGTTAAAATTTATTCATCTCTCGGTAGCGCATACATTAACCCTGCTGATTTAAATATTCTCTATAGTACTTTCTGTAGTGCATACATTAACCCTGCTGATTTAAATATTCTCTATAGTACTTTCTGTAGTGCATACATTAACCCTGCTGATTTAAATATTCACTATAGTACTTTCTGTAGTGCATACATTAACCCTGCTGATTTAAATATTCTCTATAGTACTTTCTGTAGTCTTGATAGAAATAATATATATCTGTATTTATGTGCAGGAATTATTGAATAAATATCGAGTATTTAACTTGTCATGTAGATACTGGTTATAGATGAGGGTCAAGGAAAACTTGGTTATGTCCACTGGTCACTGTAAAATAATCTTAATTGTAATGACAGCAGTGTTTGACCCAGTATAGTATTGTTAGTTGACATAATTGATTTTGGATATTCAAAAACTATTAAAGTATTTTTGTAAATACAGACTATTTTGAGGTCCTCTTATTCTATTACATTTAATAAATTTTGTATTTTACTATTTCTGTCTGTAAAAGTTTAGGTTTGTATAGTGACCATTAATTATGCATTAAATACAAGTTGAACTCCTGACCTTAAACTGGTAGTTGTTATTATCTGGATACATTATTATCTCATATAGCATTCACTGTAGTTTTCACTGTTGTTTTGTTGGGACAAAACTCGGTTAATGTAATCTGGTCTATTTTTATCCTTGATCGGAGAGGCTCCATTGAGGATATTTGATAAAAAATGTAATAGCTTGTTTTGTGGTGTTTATTTAGATTTTGAAGTTTTATCAGCATTTTGATGGCACTAGGCTCCCCTGACCTGGTTTGATTGACCCTTTTCTGAAATATTTGCTTAAATATGCATGGCTGAGTCTTCAGGATTTGTCCAGAGGTTCATGTTATAAGGATTAAAAAATGGTTCTGTTCTCAATTAAATGCAAAAGCTGCCAAAAAGAATGAATTTCAGACCTTTTTTCCTTCTATAACAGCGGCCGTTTATGGGCGCCTTCTCCTGCTTAAATTTCTTTAAATTTATGCATTTTTTCCCAAATTTGCAGTTTAACTTGGACTTTTTTGTTCCCCTATCTCTGAAATTGCAATAAAATTTCCCCAAATGTTCTATTTAAAAAGGCTCCAGGCCCCTTCCCCAAATACTGAAAAAAAAGCCCTGGAATTTTGATAATTATGAACATTTATCCAGGAATATGCATCTACAATAATTATCTTTTCCTTGATGTAAATGTTGCAGGTTTACATGTAAGGATAGAAGGGAGACCTTATGCCTTTGGTATCATAGTTACAAATGAAGTAAAATACACTTCCATTTGATAATTTAACTCCAATGTTTTTTTCCACAAATTTGGGAATATGACCCATACCCCTAGAATTGGGAATTTTATCAGCATTTTGGTTTAAATTGGGATAAAATGTCATGCAAATTTAATAACAAAAGCAGATTTAACAAAATTTTTAGTTTCATTCTTAATTAATTTAATTAGTTAATTAAAAAGAAAGATTACTGGGATGTTTAATTTGAGCTGAAACATACTTTCACTGTCAGTGGTCTTTTTTCAAAAAAATTTTTTCAAGTTTTATTGGGAATTTTGGATTGAAATTCGGGAAAAAAAGATATGATTTTAGATTGGGAATATAGCCCATAAACGGCTATAAAATCGACCAAAAATAAACACTTAACTCATTTAAATGTCATCACCTTAACACACTAGCCCAACTCTGAGACTAGTGGAAATTGGTTTAGGGCTAAGTGAATAATATTACTTATTTCATACATAGTCAGGCTAGTTGATAATCATGCCCTGAATCATTAAAATCAGGCTAGTGTTATACTTGTAGAAAGTTTAAAGCTGTAAGGACTCATTTGTGGTTCTGATTTTGTTTGCAGATTTTAGACTTATTTATTGCATTGAAATATCAGAATTTCTGAGGTAGGGGAATATAATTTTTAAACGAGATAATTAATATATTTATATTCTTTTAAGTGTTTTTATTTGATTGTGTGAAACAATAACAATGACTGCATTGTATCAAAACTGACATTACAAAAAAATATTGATCAGCTGTTTACTTGTTTTATTGCAGAATTTCTTTGTTATAGAAGTGGAATTGATTGCTGTAATCTTAAACAAATCTGTTATAATACCCAAAATATTACATTGGTATTTTATGATAAAAGTTTTTATGTAGTTTTTGTATATTTCTCTTAATTCATTGTCAGAAACTCTCTTGAACAGTTTTCAGTATTGTCTAGAGGGAAGACAAAGAGAATACATGTGATAGTTTTACTATCAGATTACCATAAAACCAATCATTAGGTATAGACATGCTGCTAAAATAGTTCTAAGTCTTACGAGACAGATATTCATGGTGCTAAAACTGTTAAAATCTACTGATTTGAAGTCAAGCTAAATCAATGAAGCTGTCTCACCCAGCTGAGCCCTACCTTAGACAATGTAGACCACAACTGTATCAGTCATTTTGTTTCCTATCATCTGCCTCAGAGCTTAAATTTTGACAAGCTCTAGCTCAATTTGATATGTTTTATTGAAACAAATTTCAAACTAGCCCAACTGTAAGAAAGAGTAATTTTCTCTAGCATCAGTCAGTTTTGAGTTGTCCTGGACTTCAAGCAAGTGTGTTGAGGTGAAGATTTCTATTGTCTTAAATATTCACCTGAGTTGACCCTGTAAAGACCAATGATAAATGATGTTATGTTTTATTACTGTATATACACCTGGTTTGTTTACTTTATTAAGTTTACCTTATACCATTAAACCAGTATGTTAGCTTGTTTCTATGTTGTTGTTAAACTGTGACACTTGTTGCTACGGTGATTGATGAAGCATCTTGTTGCTATGTTGTTGTTAAACTGTGACATTTGTTGCTATGGTGATTGATAAAGCATCTTGTTGTCAACTGTCTGTGAAATTGTTCATTTATCTTTATGTCTGACTACATTGAAAATGGTTAGTCAAGATAGTTAGCTTAAAATGTTAGTTATTATTAATTATAATGAATATAAAAGCATTGTTAATATGGGCTACAGAGATGGACCATGCACTGATGGTGAATCTTCTCTTTAAACCAAAGAAAAGTATATACTGCAGTTTACGGTCATACTGAGAGGTCTGGGGTTCAATTCTAAACAGCAGTAGGGTATACCTTTCCATGAAAATTAGACATGTGGTATCAGTTTCCTCTGTAGAGGGAGAAATTGTCAGCTTTTTGGTTTAAAGTGTATGTGAAGGCTGGTTAGGTAAGTGGTCACCATACATAACTCCATTAAAAAGTGACGATAAATGACCTTAAAATCCATTTAAAAATGAGTAGGACAGTGTACATTATGACATAGTATAAATATTATTAAAGCATGACTAACATTTTAGTGAATCATCAATACTTGATATTATATTGATCCTAGAATTGTAACAGATTGTTGATAAGGTCAAATAGTAACACAACTTCTTGTATTTAATTGAATTACTGATAGCTTGCGGTCATTTGACAATGGCATGGCTTAATAACTGACTTGTGTAATAACTGTAGGTCATCATTTCTAGTATTTAATATACCCTAGAGCATCCTTTAGAGTATAGGAGATGTCATTGTTTTAAAAGTTCTCTGCATTTCTGCTAAATATACCTTTAATGGTAGCTATGGTAGAGCATGTTATGAATGTAAAGAAGGCATGGGAAACCCTTCTACCCCTATTCTGCCATTCTCTTATCAATTAATGAAACACTTGAGGAAATATTGACATCATTCAAAATTAAATTTTGGAGTCTTCCCCCCCTTCTTTGAACAAAACTCATTGAAGAAACAGGATCTTCCCATCATCATTATTATCATTATTGCATTATTGCAGAAGGGTCCCTTAAGGTGCCTCTGAAGTTTAAAGAATATCAGTGACATAACCTGAAACAAACCTGAAATTCTTTCAGGTACTTTGTTTCATTCCATGATACATACTCTCTGTTATATTATCTGACATTTATCTCTCAATTTTACTCCTTACAACGTTGATTGTTTTGCTAATTGATAAAAATCTTCTCCACTAATTGCTTATAATAATGTTGTCTTTTATACTATCTTTTTAATTAACTGACTTTTCCTGACTGTCTTGTATAACTTATTTGATATTAAGGTCGGGCTATGATCAATCTGATTAAAACCCGATCTAAAATTTCTGCTTGCCCTACACGCTAATTTAGATCTGGCCATTTTCTAATGAGGGTCACGCTAATTTAGATCTGGCCGTTTTCTAATGAGGGTCACGTTCAGGTGACCTTTTTCTCATTATAATATTCATGACGAAATCGTTGTTTAGTAACTTGTTTACATCGTCTACATCACACAATTTTAAATGAGCCGTTCAATCGCAGACTGTGAATAAAACCGCTGTCAAATTAGCTCACAAACCTTGCTCTAAAAATAGAAATTACGGAATCAAAATACTATTAAAAGCATTTCATCTAGATGAAAGCTACGCATTGATTGGTCTACATAAAAGTCATCTCTATGTGACCTTCATTTGAGATTTTAGAGATCCTGTACGACAACACTCTACAGGATATCTGTTTACGGAGGTTGGGCTATGATGTATTTATTTTCTTTTTTGTCAGTACAGTCATGTTTTAGATCTCTTAGGTTCGACACTGTTATAACACTGGCCTGTGATTCCAAGGATCCTAAAAATTTGGAAGGATCTAATGCCTCAGTCCCATAAAATCGTTCCTTGTTACGTACCCGTACATGCAGACAGTCATAGACGGTGGGAAGCTTTGCGTATCAAGGTGACCGTACCGACATGGTACAAAACAACACACCTGTACGGAGCCATAGCTGGAAGATAATGCATATTATGCATGTTTAATCCATACTCGGCCACGATTTTGCTCACGATTTGACTCTGAAACTGATACGTGTATCCTGGGCTCATCTCACGGACCCTGGTAAAGACGTAACAGTCAGTATGGGTACGCAAGAGTTCGTACGGGTCCTTGCGGAGCTTGATCGCACGGCGCCCGTACGGTGCCCTCATGACTATTTTTATGTTTATGGGACTGTAGCTTTAGTGATTCTTAGTTTGGGAATCCGTCAGGATCACAAAAGTTGCCCTATTCTTAAATGCCAAGTTAATGTAATTTATTGCCTATACAGCTCAGATCAACCTCTATTTCTCATATATATACAGTCATGTATATAAAAATGTACTGTAAAATAAGGTCAAGTGACATCATGTGGTAGGTAAGGTATGATATACAAAGGTATTGATTTAGCTAAATATCTCCTGTATATTATATTAAAGTTTATTGATCTGGTTTACTTTTTATTCCCTGAATATTTGTCTTTAATTAAACTTTCTCCAGGGTTGCACTTTCTTTGCCACACAATAGTTCTGTTTGCATACCCAGACATAATAGTGTACAAGTACATTGTTTTTGTTTAAGTTTTCCACATTTAAATGCATTTATTGATCACATTTTTTTACAAGTATAAGTATCCTGAGCCATGTTCATAATCAATGCATTGTAAGCTGTTAACCTTGACTAAAGTAGGTCAGATTTGTTGTTGATTTTCTTTTGCTGTTTAGCTAAATCCACTTCACTATAATAGGCCGGGATTATACCTCGTTGCTTTGCAGGGCATGACATGTATTTAATTTACATTGCGACTGCTTAAAAACTGGAGTTCTATAAATAGAACAGCTTGTACCATGTGATGTAAACAGTAAACATTGCCTCAGCGAGGTTAATTGTAAACACAGCAAGATATCCTGGTCCATGATTGACCCAATAAATAAAACGTTTGCTATCCAAGGACATGCTAACTAACTGTTGTATTGTATATATCACATGTGTGAGGAGAAATATATAAAACTGTTCTCTAGCAGTAGGCTAGTCAGTGATCTAAATTCAATATTTGATTATTATTGTGAATAAATGTTGGCTTTTTTATTTTAAAAACATCGCATAAATAAGCTGAAATTTGCTGAAGTGTTTATTTTTTATTGACTTGATTTGCAGTGATATTTTGGGCTTGTTAATTGTAAAATATCGTGAATTGTTTATCTCTGCCATTGTAGTTGTTTACATACTTCTCAAATATCTTGGACGTATATTTTGTGACACATTTTGTGCAATATTTATTTTTGTTTACTAAACTAATGAGAGATAGCGTATACTGGCGATTTGTCATACCTGACTTGAATCCTTTTGGTAACGAGACTGTCAACAAGTTTAGAATCATCTACGCTAGAGATTTAAACCTGATATTCGGCATTGATCCACAAACTATCGGAGGGTAATATCTTACATTCAACATGTCTACCATATTGAAAAGGAGAAGAAAACTTAGTTTGAGGTTGAAGTTTAGTAAGTGGATATTTTTAAAATATATTTTTTTACATTATATGATTTTGAAATTTTTTTGTGCATTTTTAATATTTTCATTGCATTTTATTGTGTATTCACTTGGCTGTTTGAAATATCTAGATATATATTTGTTTTGGAATATTTGTAAAATTTTACATATGGGTAATACTTTAAGTTAGAAGGGGCTTGCACTCCCAAGTTGTACTTAGAGATGGTGAAATTGTAAAAAAAGTTATGAAAAAAAACTTCATTAAGGGTGCAATGGTACTGGTATATTGACCCCACATTGATTACAAAATGTCATGTGATAGTCAACATGCTCAGTTAAAATCATAATGGTAAATTCTGTGTCATAGTTTTCTGTTAGATTGTTTAGTACAGATCCGGGTATCGCTGTTGGTAATGCAGGGATTTCAAATCTAGTGTTATGGAGAGGGTACTGGTTCAAATCCCACTCAGGGAGGTTTTACCCTGTAATGACAATTTGACATTTTTGTCAATTTTTTTTCCATTAATAAGCTGTAAGGAGAAGTTTTTGGCCTTGTGGAAGGGTACTTGAGTACTGGTAAAGGTACACTGGCCTCTGTAAAATAACCTAATTTGTGTTGGCATGTCATTAAATCCTGTATACGAAATGTCACATTGTTCATGTAGTTCTTTTATACTGTCAGCTTAAGACTTGTTATGTTGGTAAATTGATATGACACTATATCTAGTTAACCCAGACAGAATGCTGATTAGTTCTGTGATTTAGAACCTCAGGTTAAGATTAAATCTTAAAACCATAGCTACAAGTCTTCGAGGTCGTGAGAGTAAAAAGTCACTTTAAGTGACTTGTGATTCCTGACTAAGTTTGTATCATGTCAAAGTTACTGTTGTTAAATATATAAAGGAAATAAAGTAATCCAGATTGCACTGATAGGATTGTGTTGTTTCAAGCTACTGGTGTTGGATGCTGCTCTGTAGATGATCTTGATTTACTTAAACTTCAAAATATTTGTTAAAAAATGCTTTAATATGTTATGCTTGTTTGTTTGTTTGTTTGTTTGGGTTTTACAGCGCACCAACACAGAAAGGTTATATCGCGCATGTTGACCCTGTGGAAAGTCTGAAATAAAATCCTTTGATTGTAAACATGTTTAGACCAATCTTTGATATATTAATGTTGTGTAAAACAATTGTTGATGAGTACACCATAGTTTTCATGTAATGTCAAGATGGGTACTCCATAGTTTCTTACATTAAACAGGCCTTGTGTTGTAGTTAAGATTTTATGGTCCTTGCTTATGTGCCACATTATTTTCTCCATTAAACTTACATGGTGTCTATTATGCATGAGAGTGTATTTGATATTCAGTAACACTGCATCCATTAATTTTCTTGATAATATAAATGTATGAAGAACATAACGTTGTTGTCTTAGTCAAAACCTCGTAACTTTACCTTTTTTTGAATGGAAGTTACGAGGTTTTGACTAGACGACAATGATAAATAATTATGTACATTATTATTCCCACTGTTCTATTTTAACTCTATATTATAAAACGTTTCGGCCATAGGCCTTCATCAGTTAATAAATTTTGCTACCGCAAGTTTACATCTTTTAATTATGCTAACATACATTATTATTGCCAAGCCTTACATTATATAATTTAAGAAAGAAAATTTTAATATGCTTAGTTGAATACTAGTTGTAAAATAGCGTGTATTAGAATATTTGGTTCATATTTTGTATCAAAGCTAAGATTCTTCATAATATTGGCATAAAACATTAAAAAAAAGAAATTGAAATTGACATTAATTTTTAAAGTAGGTTGTCCTGAACCAGCTTTATATTTTACTTTCCCAAACCAAATGTTTACTAGCAGTAACAAGTTGCACAAACCTAGATATAGGTCACATAGGAGACAAAGGAGGACGTTTAATGTGGAGCCCTGATTTTTGGACAAAAAAATCTCCCAATTTGTATACCACTAGCTGGTATCATATAGAAATAACTTCATGACAGAACTAATCCTTGTTCAAATTAAACTAAAATGTCAGCACCTACTACAGACTATTTATAGACTTACCAGGGACAGTATTCTTTATCTGTTGGCTGTAATGACATTTATTGTAACTATTTCTGACTACCAGGAACACTTACTATGTATTACAGACCAAAAATAGATACATAATGTAGGTTCAATAATGACTTAGTGATGTAGGATTTAATGATTTCTTATATTTATAAGTTAGATCTAACAGATCCAGCTGAATGATTGGTGTTCTCCTCCCATCTCCCCCCCCCCCCACTCTTTCTGTCTCTTCCCCCCTCCCTCTCTCTCTCTCGGTTCCTCTGTTTTCTGCACAAATTTCCAATCTTATCTACTCTTCCCTGCCCCATTTCTATCTCTTTTCACTCCCTATTTGATACACATGATTGAAAATTAGTTTAAATAATGAGAGTGAGCATTAAACTTATAATACCCTCTTAGATAAATGTGAGTTGCACCCTAACCCTTCTTATCCCCTCTCATACCTTCTCCCCACCTTTTTTTCTCTCAAATTTTCTATTTTTATATACATGAGCCTATTCCTTTGTTTTTTACTCATTCTTGTTCACAGTTTTGTACAACTGTTGTCTCAGTCTGTTTTAATGTACTGGTAATTCTATATATGGAATTATATATCATAAAGAAATGTACATGTTTCATACTGTAGAATGTAACAATGATTACATGTCTAGGAAATAAAATGTCTCCTATGCTGAAGAGTTTTACTGACTTAGCTAAATCAATAGAGAAATGTCATTGTATGAAATAAAACATTGTATAATGTCATATAAACTAAACTTTGTTTCCAGGAATTGTAATTAAATAATGATGAAATATGCAGATTTTCTTGTTTATTTGTTTTTATTTTGTAATTTTATGCTGCACATGTTAATTAATTAGTATTTATAAACAGTCATGAATATTTAACCAAAATGTTGTGTAGAATTAGATGATTAATTTACTTGAATGCTGTCCCAAGCAACCATTTTACTCATTTATTCACAAATTTACGTAGTAGACTTTTCTGTCATTGTCTTTAATTTTCTGGAGCAAATACCTGGTTTATTATGATACAAGTCATTTTCATTTTCACTAATAGAATTAACTTTATGAACCAAAAGCTTTGGTCTTACAAACGGAATCCTAGGCTTTGGACTTATGAACATTTGGCTTGGGAATCCAATGCTTGAAACTTACGAATCTCAGAATTGGGGCTTACAAATCCCAGACTTGGGTCTTACGAATCCCAGACTTGGGACTTACGAATCCCAGACTTGGGACTTACGAATCCCAGACTTGGGACTTACGAATCCCAGACTTGGGACTTACGAATCCCAGACTTGGGACTTACGAATCTCAGACTTGGGGCTTACGAATCCCAGACTTGGGACTTACGAATCCCAGACTTGGGTCTTACGAATCTCAGACTTGGGACTTACGAATCCCAGATTTGGGACTTACGAATCCCAGACTTGGGACTTACGAATCCCAGACTTGGGACTTACGAATCTCAGACTTGGGACTTACGAATCCCAGACTTGGGACTTACGAATCCCAGACTTGGGACTTACGAATCCCAGACTTGGGACTAACGAATCCCAGACTTGGGACCTACAAATTCCAGACTTGGGACTTACAAATCCCAGACTTGGGTCTTACGTATCCCAGACTTTGGACTTACGAATCCCAGACTTGGGACTTACGATTCCCAGACTTGGGACTTACGAATCCCAGACTTGGGACTTACGAATCCCAGACTTAGGACTTACGAATCCCAGACTTGGGTCTTACGAATCCCAGACTTGGGACTTACGAATCCCAGACTTGGGACTTACGAATCCCAGACTTGGGACTAACGAATCCCAGACTTGGGACCTACAAATTCCAGACTTGGGACTTACAAATCCCAGACTTGGGTCTTACGAATCCCAGATTTGGGACTTACGAATCCCAGACTTGGGACTTACGAATCCCAGACTTGGGACTTACGAATCCCAGACTTGGGACTTACGAATCCCAGACTTGGGACTTACGAATCCCAGACTTGGGACTTACGAATCCCAGACTTGGGACTTACAAATCCCAGACTTGGGTCTTACGTATCCCAGACTTGGAACTTACAAATTCCAGGCTTGAGACTTACAATTCTCAGGCTTTAGACTTGTAGGTTATGACTATGACTGCTTTGATGTCATAGATAAGATAATTGGACACAATATACTTGTATATCTAATGAAACAAGAGTAAACAAAATTGACCTTAGATAAAACAGCTCTATCCTATTCTTATAAAGTTACATGAACTCTCTGTTAAATAACATTACCTATCTATTATGTACATGTATATTCAGTAAGTAAATATTGATGTTTTTACCAGGTCATTTGGCCTTATCTTTTTAGACAACTTGCCAAAAGTAAAAACTCCTATCATTTACTTCAAGGTTTTCTAAAGGTTAATTGCTTGTCTCAAAATGCAATAAAAAGTAATAAAATATTACTTCAAAGCTTTTGACACCTTCATAAATAGATATCCTACATTGCTGTAAGCTTTATCCTACATTGCTGTAAGCTTTCATCTTTCTGACTAAAGATTTGATGCTTTATGCGGCATTTAAAAAAAGGTTTCAGTCATGATAATTGGAGTCATCCTACTCACTCCCTGGTAAAACCAAGATCTCTGGACCCAAGCCCTTGAACTTACAGTACTAATCACATACTTACACTCAGTGGTTGTAAACTGTACTACTTGATATGGAGGTAGGTGGGAATTGGCTGTAAGAGATATTATAAGTTTGTTTGTTTGTTTGGTTTAACACTGTAGCAACACATTGTATAGGTCATATAACGGCGGTCAGTCAACCTACTCACTCCTCCTGGAAAGGCTAAATCTCTGGATTTAGCTGTTAACCAACTACTAAGCGCATACTTTCGTCAGTGACTGACAACTGCCCTACATAATTAAAAATCATTGGTAGGAGAGAGAATGGCCATAGAAATAATTTTATTCTAATTTCTATGACTGTATGTAAGTTCACCTTGGGAATCATTCATGGAACATCTGGATATGCTGTCAGACTTACTACCGACTGAGGCAGTCAGGCACATTACAGACTGAACTAACTGGGCGGTATGTCTCAAAATGCAATAGTTTGGAAGATTCAATAATTACTAAAATCTCTCTTTGCATTTTAAGTCAATGTCAGGCTAGATAAATCTCTTTTGTAAGTCTTCACTGGCTTGAAAGAATTGTTGCATGGTAAAACAATCTTGTCTACTCTTCAAGTATTTTTTCTCTTTGATATATCTGTACCAGTTATATATAATATATTAGTAACCTTGAAGGAAATATAAACTTGATCTAGATATTACTGGTTCAATTTACGCTTTCATTTTACCTTATAGATTTAAAGCAATACAATCTGGAGATATGATTATCAAATGTTTTTGTTTACATATGATAATTTGAAATATTGATTTAAGTTAATAAGCTCACCTAGGCTGAGGAAGTGCTTGTGGTGAGATTTTGTTGTAAACAGGTTGCCTGGGTTCTCCATGTTCTCTCTCCGAATATGGTTTATCGCTATCAGTCAAGATCAATCTAGATTGCTCATAATTAGAGTTAAATTTAAATATCTGCAACATGGTTCAAACTTAATTCCTATTGAATCTTTGACATGCATGTTCAATAATAGGTCATGTGGGGGTCTTAAACTAGGTCAAAACATGAAATGAATGCTCTTTTTTTATTTTATTTTTTTTTAACGTCGTATTCAACACATATTTGGGTCATATATACGACGGCCAGCTCTTCCTACTATACGATTCTTGGACACTTTTCTATCACCAGTACTAACTTACCCTACCACAAGGCCGACAACTCATGTATAGGGTATGACCTACCGCGACCAGGCTCGAACCCGCGATCTCCGGATTTGAAGTCAGACCGGCTAACCACTACGCCATGGCTGCGGCTGAAGGCACATTAGTGATTACACAGTCGTCTTACATGGTCAGTATAGCTTCATGTCTTAAGCCTGAGATTGTTTATAGGTCATTGGAGCTAAAAAATAAGTTTGGCCTCGTAGAAGAGTAACAGAAAAGGCACGGTTTAAAGCTCTGTTGAGCAAAAATAGACCATACTAGATTAAACATGTAAGCTAAGGTGAGCAATCCAGGTTCAGCTTGGTCCTCTTGTTTCTTAGAAGGATTGAAGAAAATCCAATATTTTCTTATATTTTCACTACCTTGTTATTTAAATGAACCAGTGCATTGTAAATTGAAATTTATATCTTACAAGTCGAGCATTGCCTGCAAGACTGTAGTAAGTGCGTTATGTTAAAGAGCAAGTTACTACAGTCTTGCAGGCAACCCTCAAAGTATTTGTTAGTGGTTAATGGTTTGTCACTTGATGATTTCAACAAGGCTGGTTTGAACAAGACTGGTTTTTTACTAGGCTATCTATAGATGTCTGTTTTTATTGAAGTTTATGATTGATGAGAGAATTTATACTTTTACGTATATGATTACCAAAACACATTTAAGATAGAGAAATAGGTTGATGGATTTGGTGTTTATATTATACTCTTGTTTATGCTTATAGTATATCAATGTCCTTTAAATCCCACCTGGTTTGCATAGTCTGATGAGTGTTTGACTTTCTATTTCATGGGACGTGGGACCACAGGGACCTACTTACCTTGGTGGAATTTGTTTATAATATCATTTCTTCTGTTATTCTCTTGTCTTTCTCTATATCATGTTGGGCTAATGTAAACCACTGACCATGGTATGTGCTTAGCACTTGGTTAAAAGTTAGAGTCCATAGATTTAGACCTATCCATAGTGTTCTCATTAGGAACCGTCTGTCGACCTAAACAGCCAGTTAGAAAGACTTAAAGGCCCGTTAAAATTGGCAAAAAAATAAAGAAAGAAATTGCCTCCGGACTGCCCTAGAAAGCCTATTACTTTTCTATTTGAGCCTATTCAACAAAATTTTACTGAGAACACTGTATCCATGATCTGTGAGTAGAAGGCATGACTGCTGCAATAGGAACAAAAACAGTAAAATGAGGTAAATGTTTCCTTCAGATCACAATGTCATGCACTGTTATGAATGATGTACTATTAAGGTTGTGGCCTGTTGTGTCTTCATGTATCATAACACCACAAAATGTGCTTATCAGTCAGTGCTTTATGATTTATTTCATTGTTCATTGTTTCAAGTGTTTATACTTGATACAATAAGTCTTTGATATGAAGAGTTTTAAATGTTTGTTTTTGTTGTATCATAAAAATGTTTATCTCAATTCTCTCTCATAAAAAAACATTGTTAAGATATTTAAACTTTAAAGGTTGATAACTTAGCTTGTCATAATATAAAATTAATTATGGATATGGACCAGTGTGTATATATATAATGTTTTCCTTCCTTCTAAAATACCATTTATTTAATTTACCATAAAAGGTAGGTGACCTGATTTGGAAGGGATATTGATATTAATTCTTGAAGCATTGGTTGAAATTTCCTACAGTTTGTTTATACTATGTTCAGAATATTTGGGCCCAGTGTCAGCCTCTCATGTTAGACCATGGTTAGAATGGTAAGTTCAGCCAAGATGTCTTTAATTTTTGCTCCCAGAAATCAAAGAAAGTATGAATTACTTCACAATTTCATTGATATGTTATAGAAAAGATCATGGTAAAAAAGAACTTAGGGAAGATTTTGGAAAACTGCATGATTCCAAAGAAACAGGAAGTGGCCTGTAAACAGCTTCTGTATTATCTATAAGGAATTAATTTCTGTAAAGTGTTGTCACTAGAGAGTATATCTCACCAACATTATTGCTATTAGAGAATATAAGATTTAAGGAAACTTGTTGTATTACTACACAAATATGTCCATACGTTATTCTATTGTCCCAAACTTTATTCTATCGTCTCAAACTTGTTAATTTTGTCTGTAGGATATAGTTATAAATGTCTATTCAGTGTGTTTGGATGTCAATGTAGGCTTGGAATTCTCTTCCTATGTCTTAAGCTCTAGGGTTATTTATAGCAGTAACTCGGAGGGTAATAGTTGGCTTTTTGCTTGGAAATATTGTCTGCTAAATGGTAATTTAGTATTCTGTGTGATAGAACACAGTAAAACCTCTTTACATCATAACAGTATGGCAGGATTTTATACAACTTGTTGTTGATTAGAGGTGACTTTTGTTGAAAAAAGCTCATTTTCATCGGAAATGTCAAACCTCTTACTAATATAAGTCAATTCGTGTAGGACAAACAAATAGTGTTGTATATTTGGTATAACTGGATATTATTGTTGACTATAACTTGGTCTGGCAGCAAACTCAATGTTTAATGTACTGTTAGGAAAATTCAATGTAAAACAAATGTTTCCTCTTGGCAATAGATTTAATATAATGCACTTAGTTTTCAGGTATAAAAACTAAGAAATATTTATTAAACTATTACAAATGCCTTGAAGGAGGAACAAATTGCTGTCAGTAACAGTCCAAATTGAATGTAATTCATTAATTCAATGCCAAAACAGGTGGTTGTCTGCTGTGCTAGAACTGTGTTCACAATTTATCAATATTTGGTTAAAACAAGCTTTTTTATTGTTTCCCTATAGAACAGTTGAATATTTTACTTTTGTTGCCTTAGCAACAGATTCATTATTTGTAATTATTGGTTCATATTTTATAATTTTTTGATTGTGAAGTAAATGGGTTGGAGCCAAATGTGTGTTCTTCCTTCTTTATGTTCATGTAGTTTGAATAATTCTGCATTGACCCATTAAAATACTTGTAAATGTTCATGTTCATCTAAGTAGAGTTTATCTGTCTATCTAGAATTTAGTTAAAGCAAACTAGTTTATGCTTCTGCCTCAACAAATCCAATGGCTTGAATCAAACCAGAGCTTGACTGGCTGTGTCTGTCTTAACTACTCATGAGCCTTGACTGCTCTGACTGATGCTTGTTACCTATTGCTCTGTGCTATATGACTTCAAAACTTGCCACAGATAAAACAAGCTTACAAATTTACATCAGAAATATTAAATGAATATTTTAGACCAATTAAAGTTTACACCTTTAATGATGACAGTTTGTTGCTTGCCTGAGGTCACAACTGTTAGACTTATCTTAAACATTTATTTCACTTGTCAATTTTAATTAGTGCTTTCAGGATCACACTTAACATTGGCTTCTTATCTTAATGCATGGTGACCTTAGTTTAATTGAATTTTCTTAAAAACCTTAAAAGGGCTGATCTTTTTAATTGGATAATTTCTTGGATTTTGAAAAAACTGCGTAATTGACTGATTGGATTTCTTTGTTGGGTCATGTTATCGCTTTCAACTTGATTTTATATTCCACTCTCTTTTAGGATTACATTTAAAATAGCTAGACCTGAATTTTTTGTAATTATCTGGATTTTACATAAAATAATGTAGTTTGATAGTCAGCTATGTGCAAGCATTGGAAAAGTGGGTAATTAATTTTGAGATGGAGTTTTACTGTGATTTATTCTGATAAAAACAAAAAATGAAATAATGATTCTTTAATGTTCTTGAATTTAGTAAAAATCAGGACAGTTGGCTGTGTTGTGTTGTTATTTTGTTCTAGATTCAGGGAATTCTAAAAGAAGCCTGGAAATATAGGTTTTTAAAAAGTGATTATCTGTTGCTTTAAATAGTGACTTTAATGATTACTGGCTTTGCTACCTTTTTTGTATAATTTTTGGAGGCTCCAGTTGTCTGTAATACAAAATATGTTGTGATGCCATATTAATTTTTAATTGCCCATATTGCAAAGTTATTGTGATACTAAATGAAATTTTGACTGATAGAACTTAAAATTGTTGGTACTTGACAACTGCTTTAGTTGACAGACTGCAGTACAGTAAAAGCTTTTATGTTAAATTACTAATTTTATTTCAAGGCTGCAGAATTTTGAAGCATTCTGCAATATTGCCATATCAGCTAATCAAGTTTTATTGCTCTTAGCTTTGTCAACAGTTGTTAATGTTTAATCCTTCATTTTTTTGTTGTATTGTTTTTTTATGCCATTAAGTATAGTAACTGTTGATATTGATCGTTTACTATAGCTCTAGTGAGACTTGTGAAAATACTATAACTGATCTTAAGTTGTTACAGCCTCACTCTCTCTCTTTCTATATCTCTCTGTGATCTTTTACTGTTGACTCTCAGTTTTCATAGATCTGACTATTTGATCTTGATCAGTATAATAATTCCAATTGGGTATCTGTTATTGATACATAGGTGTTCAATTGTTGCTTGTTTGACACCTGCTTTTTAATTGGAATTTAATTCGTATGTGTTTTTTTTATGCTAGTAAATTGATTTGGATTTTTTTATCAATTTTTTATACTTAGGACTAAAATTTCAGGTAGTTGATGATTATAACTATTCATGATTAAGTGGACTTGTTTATTTAGTTTTAAATAAGTGGAACATTATCTATAAACAATAGACCCAGGTATTATGACCTATATAACTGTATCTAGTGATCGTGTGGTATATATACCAACAGACTAGATGGTATTATAGTGTGTATATTATGACTGACAGAAGTTTACTAAAAGTTAATTAATTACCTTATACATTAATTAATTAATTGTTGTTATGACAATTGAATCTGTGGTAATTTTATACAACAAACACCACTCACAGACACACCATGTGGTGCTGAAATGTTTTGTCAAAATAGTATTGTCTCAATTCTAGAGCTTTCTCATGCATTTACTACTACATTGTTGTTTGTGGGAAATTAGGAATAAAATGGATGCAATATTATTGTCTGTGATTGTATAGTGACATTTACTGTGATACTTTGTTTTGACTATTAATATATCAATTTGGAAATGTTTCGTAAGAAGAGAAAGTTTGGAAGTTTAAAACTTAAATTTGGTAAGTTTATATCATTTAGAAAATAAATTGAGGTTTTCTGTGTTTTCTATGCATTTGTTTGGCAATTTTGTAACTGTTATGTAATTTTGTTGATTAGTTACATCATCATTATCATCATCATTATCATCATCATCAGCATCGTGGGTGGTTTGATTATTGTTGAGAACTTGAAGAATCACCAGCACCATTGGTCTCTCTTCCTGCAGGAAACTGGCTGACTGTACTCAGAGAAGAGTTCACACTAAATCTCCAATCCCTTACTCAAAGATTCCTCCCTTGACTGTTTCCATTGCATTTATTCAAGTTACCTTTTTATTCAATGAATGTTATACCTTCTTTTTAGCCTTTTTCATTACATTTATTTAATGGAAGTTACCTACTATTAAAGCTTTTTGATTACATTTATTCAATGGCATTTTTCTCTAACCCTCCATTTCATTGCATTTATGTAAATTGCTTACAGCAAGTTATTCGACATTTACACATATTAAATTTTGTGAAAGTTATTGCCCATGCATACTTAATACTAAACTTGTTTTCTCATTTTTAATCAATTTTGAAAACCTGTTTGTTTATTGATTCACCACCTACAGAGTGTGCTTGTTTTGCAGTGTGTTCAGTAACTACTGTTAGCTAATGTTACGGGTACGGGAGAACTCAACCCGAAAACAACTCAACCTGTGCAAAACTCAGCTCAACTTAATTTGTTAGTAGGGGGTTGAGTTCAACTCGGTCTCGGGTTGAGTTGTCTTTGGGTTGAGTTGTTCCGACACTTCCATTACAGAACGTTTTGGAACGTTTAGGGTAACTGAACAGCTGTTGAATTAATGTTTTCATTGAACAACTTCTTTGACCTTATTAGGTGTTTAAATACTACTTTCTCATTAAATGAAAGCTTATGTAATTAGTGCTTAGATGTCAGGACATACTAAATGTTTGTGGTCTTTTGATATATTGCTTGATTTACTTAGATGCGCTTAGTAGTAGTTGGTTAACAGCTAAATCTAGAGATTATCCCCTTCCAGGAGGAGTGAGTAGGTTGATTGACCACCTTTATATGACCTATACAATGTGTTGCTACAATGTTAAACCAAACAAGAACAAACAATTTAATGCACAGAGATTGTTACAGAACCTGAACAGGGCAAGGGGTGTCTGAAAGTAGGCAAGAATATCAGTTGGGTTTAAGCTTACACTATAAGTAATTTTTCCCCAGGTGGTTGATACGGGAAAGAAGGATAGGAAAAGGGCAGAATACAGGGCCATCATGCTATTGATTTAAGAACCACTATACTTATGTGTTGTCTGTGTGAGAATATAATTGATTTGGATAAAACATAGTCTTATATACTTGCTGCTGGTAACAGTTATTGTCTGATCTGTTTTGTGCCAATTTTTGATATCATTCCCCTGATGTAGCTTACTGCAACACAGTTTAAAAATGTGTCTATTTGAAATGTTTGTTTGACTTTGTACAAGACTGTACAAGACGTATGTCAGAGATGTTGTCATGTTATTTTTTGTTTCAGTTATGTCTTGTTGGACTATTTCATGTTTGATTAGATGAGAACATGGTATCTTGGTATCTATGTAATGTTGCTACATTGTTGTAATATGTCAGAATTATGTCCTATCATTTGATGATAGTAATCATGCTCTGATATGCCAACTGTCATGTTTGTCTGAAGAAATGAAGGCCAACTACTGCGGATTTTAAAGACAATCCTACAACCTGTCTTGAAAGTAGTTTTATTGGTAAATAATTGCACGAAGTCATGTACTGAATTTAAAATACATGTAGATTGTGGCATTCCAGAGTTGCTAACCTTGAATAGTCAAAAAAGGGCTATCTAAGTTTTATGTTAAATTGGTGACACTGAGAAAATATTTTGTTTCATGATTGTGAGTTGTTTTTAAGTCAGGTGATGATGTCCTTTCTACTGATTTTATACAGTTTTGTGTTAAGTTGACATCTTGGTTTGTTCTGTTTTGATGATTTATTAAGATATGTTAATATTTATACTTCGCTTTGATCTTATCTCCATTTTTAAAGTAGAATAAATTGACTGATGAAGGAGGGTGAGACAGTCAGACAGACATGCATGCAAAGACATACATACATGCAGAGACATACGGACAGAGGGACAGGCAGGAGGCAGGCAGACACACAGACATGTTGTGACAGACATACATGCAGAAACAGACAGGGTGACAGACCTGCAGTGAAGGACAGATGGACGGACAGGCAGGCGGAAGACGGACATACAGACAGACAGGCATGCATAGACAGGCAGGCAGAAGAGGGAGGGAGAGAAAGAGGGAGAGAGGGATCTGTAGGATATTATGTTGTTAATGGATGAATTAGCAAGAAAAAGTTGTCAGTCATGTTGATATATTAGCTGTTATTGCAGTATTTTGTTTGGTGATAAATTTTAGACATAGTATCAACATATCATTTCTGATGTAAGTGACAATGTCATTGTAACAAAGTCATTCTGGAGTATGTTTTCTATGAGAATAAAAGTCAGGTTATCTTCAGATTGCTAACAAAATCTTGTTTTTCATCAAATTCTTTGCAGCAGTCTAACAGCAGGAAAGATTCAAATAAAGCTTGCTTCTGACACCTGACAATTATTTCAATTTGTAGTTTTACAAGAATACTTTGAAAATGGTGTATGTGCAAGGATTATACATTTTCTAGAAGATGCTTTTAATAAAAGAATTATATCATTGAAAGTGATATGTCCTCCAAATTGATTTACTTGCTAAAATAATACTTTGTATGCTTTCAAGATTGGTTTGCTTGTTTCAGTTTGCCTGTACATGTTATTGTTCATATCAAATTAACTCAACAAATAATTGAAAACATCACCAGCCGCATTCATATAACTCTAAGCATGTTTTTCAAAACCTCAACATGAAGTGTATTGATATGTGACCTTGAACTTTGATGATAATAATATACCTACTGTTGTTATGTTTATTGAAACATCCACAAATTGAGGTCAAGGACATACATACTGATTTAACATCTTACGCCATTCTTATAAAAATGTTTGTTTGCTGTTTCCTCAACTTAGAACTTATAGAAGGGTAGTACGGAAGGTACATGTCGGTAGATTATGTAGGAATCATTTTTTATACTTTTTTTCAATCAATAAGTGAAATTTTATGAATAACTCAATTGAAAGCATTTCATGGCTGAACATTTAATATACTTTTATAATACATGGCATTGAAGACCCAATTTTTCTTGGCATAGCAAATGAAAAAACATTCTGGATCGCTGATAAAAATGTGAGTGGTGGCAGTTCGGGGGGGGGGGGTCTGTTTGGGAAACTGGGAACAAACATTTCTTAAAGATGGCCTTATGATACTTTGTATTCTCTTGATAACATAACATCTCAACAAATCTCTCTTAAACCACTTGTTGATGTAATGTTTATGTAGCCTAGATTTTGTATCATACTCATGTATTTTATTATATGATTCATTGCTGTGGTGGTTGCATACTTGTTGCACACACACAGTTTGTTTATGATCGAGAATGCATTTCATTATATGCTGATTTAACATAGATTTTAGATGTATGCTATTCATGCAGTGAATACCGACATGTTATACTGCTTATTGAAACTATAAATCACATGTTGCAATGTACCATAGGTTTTGGTCTGATTTGATATTTGTGTAACTTATCATGAAAACAGAATCTGTTTTGTGTCAAAATATTGATAAATCATACTCCTCTGTCAGCTGTGCATACATTAACCCTGCTGATTTAAGTACTCACTACAGTATTTCTGTACTCACTATCATGAACAGTAGCAACTATTCCTTGACCTTCAGATGAAATGAATTGATGACAGTATAGTTGTGATTGAACTATTAGTTGATTGTGTTTACTCTAGATGATTATCAATTTCACTTTTTTCCAATTTGTTATCTTTGTTAGAACTAGGAGGAGACGCAAAAACTGCATACTAATGCATCAAGGAATGATTAGTTTTCTGTATTTTTAGAACATCCAACAGTTTTACATGTTGTGGGGAAACTTGTCTTAATATGGTGTTGTGCAATCATGTTGTAAAATTCTATCGGCAATGAAAAATAGGTTCTTTGCAATGTTTGCCTGACAATGTATCATGTTTTTGGTTTTTTGTTGTTGTTTTTTTTTTAATGTCATATTCAACACATATTTAGGTCATTTATACGACGGCCAGCTCTTCCTACTATAGGTTTCCTGGACACTTTTCTATCACCAGTACTAACTTACCCTACCACGAGGCCAACAACTCATGTAAAGGGTATGACCTACCGCGACCGGGCTTGAACCTGCTATCTCTGGATTCGAAGTCAGAAGTTTTCTCTGTAAGTTGCTAAAGTTGCCATGCCATCAGAGCTGGGTATCACCAGCTAGATTGTATCATGATATGTATTCTGATAGTAGCATTGTATGCCAATATGTATCATGACAGCTTACATGCAACTTATATATAACACTACATTTTGTGTCAAGACTTAATAAACCTTACATTTGTAGTATGTTTTGTTTGAACAGTTCTAACCATAGTTAAGCTGACTTAGTATTTGAACAGAGGAGTGGTCAATATCAGCTGTTTTCATTTTAAAGATTGTAGGAAGTTAATGTGTTTTAATAACCATGTAAATACAAAGATTGAACTTATACGCTAGTAAACTAATACTCGTGGTTTTACTTATGACATCTATCTATTATTAATATTTTTAATTAAACAAGTCACATGTTTCTACTGGTGACATATGTTTGTTCTTTGTCTGTTATCCTGCTATGTATTTACTTAGTTAATATAAGAAGACTAAAAGCATGCCTCCTAGTGTTTAAATATATAAGTATTTTATCCTTTACTGTAATACTCTGCTTTTAATAGACTAAGACACCACTATGAGTTGGAGTACTGAACTGGTTTTCAAACACTCCTTATTAGGAGGGTTTAAGTAGAGACAGCTTAAAACACAAGTTCATGTATCAAGAACAGAACGGTCTTTGCCAAAACAGACAGGTGATCCATCACAGTACCCATTTACATCTTACCTACTACTGTAGGTAAATTAAGGAAGAAATTAGCAGTACCCCCAATGAGGTTCCAACCTGTGATCTCTCAATCCCAAAGTGTGTGTTGTACCCCTGGACCACTGCTCCTACTAAAACTACCTTAGTAATATTTGTAGAAAGAATTATGATGTGTATTAATTTGGAAGGTTATACTGTATTATGTGATATTGATAGGATTCTTGTATTATTACTTACTTAGTTAGTTAGTTAGTGAACTAATTTGTGTGGGAAAAAAGGCTAAGGGCATGAAAAGATAATTCCAGATATTTACTTGGAAGGTTTTTGCATAATATTTCATCATTCACCGTACATGTACTATCTATCATTGTTTAATAATAGACTACATAAATCTTATACCCACTTTTGTAGGCCTATCTTAAGACACTGTTTGTATTGTATGGTTCTGTCCAATGTCTGTCTGTCCATCTGACCTGTCTGTCAATGTGGTTCTCTCTGTCCATCTGTCTGTCCATATACATCAGTGTGGCTGTTTGTCTGTGTGTCATCCATGAACAATTGCTTGTCTTGATAATGAATTGACAATAAATGTACATAGGGTCACCTCAATTTAATTGTCCATGGAACAATGATGGCCCTTATTGATTTTGGTGTCCATAGGTCAATGTCACTTGGACTTCAAGTCAAAAAACCAAGTCTAGGAACAGATAATACATTGTGTTCTTCAGTATTGTTGACTCAGGTAAAGCTCTTTGTAAATATTGAAAATTGTTTCTTGGTGCAGTTGACTGGTTAAACTCTTGGTTAATTCTTGGAAATTGTGTACTAGTGCGGTTGACTGTTTAAATCTTGGTCAAATCTTGGAAATAGTGTACATACAGGGCTGTTGACATATTAAATCTTGGTCAAATCTTGGAAATTGTATCTTAGTTCTGTTGACTGGTTAAATCTTGGTCAAATCTTGGATAATGTGTACCTGCAGTGCTGTTGAATGGTTAAATCTTGGTCAAGTCTTGGAAATTGTGTCCTAGTGCTGTTGACTGGTTAAACCTTGGTCAAATCTTGGAAATTGTGTACCTGCAGTGCAGTTGACAGGTTAAATCTTGGTCAAATCTTGGAAATTGTGTCCTAGTGCAGTTGACTGGTTAAATCTTGGTCAAATCTTGGAAATTGTGTACCTGCAGTGCAGTTGACAGGTTAAATCTTGGTCAAATCTTGGAAATTGTGTACCTGCAGTGCTGTTGACTGGTTAAATCTTGGTCAAATCTTGGAAATTGTGTCCTAGTGCAGTTGACTGGTTAAATCTTGGTATAATCTTGGAAATTGTGTTCTAGGGCTTTTGACTGGTTAAACCTTGGTCAAATTTTGGAAATTGTGTACCTGCAGTGCAGTTGACTGGTTGAATATTGGTCAAATCTTGAAAATTGTATCCTAGTGAGGTTGACTTGTTGAACTGATAGGTTTATTATCTGAAATTGTGTAACTGCAGTGCCATGAACTAGTTTAACTCTCTGTCAATTCTTTGACTTATTGAACTTCAGTTTTATTCTTGGAAATTATTTCCCAGGCATATTAAACTTGTTGAACCTGTTGTTTAGTTCTGTTAATGTTGTCTATGTATGACATTAGATAATGTGTATAATATCATATAAGATATTAGTGGTAGACATTTCTGTCACCTGATAATTACTGTAGTCTCAGAAACTATTCAGTAAATATGTTTAAATGGACTAATTTAATAACAACATTGACACTATGTCTACATAGTATGACGGTAATCTTGTCCTTAATGATTTCAACTTAAAATTGTCTCTCTGCCTGACACCGGGGTAATACCTTTACATCACTAATGATGTTAAAATTGAATCAACCAAATGTTCTTGTCGACTAAGACTACTTTTAAAGATTTTATATTAAATATAAGAGGTGTGATTGTTTCATGTGGTACCTTGACTGGAAAATGTTTTATGTCTCTGACTGTTAGTTGTTTCCCTTTCAGGAAGGAAATTATTCCCTCTTGTACATTTGGCTCCAATTAAAATTTCCAATTTTAGGTTTTAGGATGGGTGTTTTGTAAAATCTAATATTGGGAAACTTCTCTGGTGTGTTGTGCATAGTATGAGTATTTCTGTTTGAAATTGAAGAAGAGACTTTTATACTACATTTCAATGTTTCAAAACTTGGTTCACTTTGATTTTTCTTAAATTCTGTATGCTGGTGGCAGAATAAAAGATACGGGGTGTACACCTTAGGAATTGAATATTGATTTACAAAAGTTTCATGTCCATAAAAACTTAGTTTTTTAAGAATGATCAAGATTGCCAGGTCAATACTTCAAGTGTTAATGATATATGTATATATAATTTATCTTTAAGTAATTACTGAGGAAACTGAAAAACTAGTCTACATACTTCTTTATTTACATGTAGTTAGACGACTTTTTGTGCTGACATATTGATTAATTATTCTATTTTATAAATTGAATTATTTCTAGTGTTAAATCAACACTTATACCCAATAATACACAAACAATATAATATGTATATTGTATATATAAATATGAATATTGTGTATACAATCAAATCAATTAATTCTAATTAACAAGTTTATTTATAAACAAAATATGGTATACATTACAATGTCAATAACCTTATTTAACTATCTACTTGACCTTGACGGTTGTTTTCACTTGATAATTGTGAAGTGGTTTTATCTCAATGTTTGTGAACTATACTTAACCTTACTGGTTATAAGTAGTGTACTAGTGGCTCATGGGTAAAAGTCTTCTGGACTTATCCCCAAGTTAAGGATTCTGGGTACTATAAAGAGGTTCTTTTCCTATTATGTAAAAAAGTTGCTGAAATCATGAAAATCAGGGATTCCTTATACAATAACTCTGTGTTTATACATTAGAATGTTCACTATCAGTAGTCACAGAAACTGACTCTTGTATTTTATTTTTAGCCTTTCAGCGATTTTGCCGAAAGGCATAAATTATACCACAACTATTGACGTTTCAAATGCCTAACCAGTTTATCGCAAAGTGATACATGTGTCTCTGATTTACTACGCAGTTTATTTTTAGGCGATAAAAGTAGTTTCGTCAATCAACTGACGCTCTTTGTTTCAGTGTCAGTGACAGGTATATGTTAGTGTGTGAATGGGCAGAGTCAAATCTCATTATTACACTAAGCAACAGTATTTTCCAGTTATACTGGACAAAATTAAACACTTTGCCCGCATTTTTTGCTCTGCTCGGTTCGTTCTTGAATCTAATGTGTGAGGAGCAATCATTGGTATGGATTTGTGAGGTTTTAATGTGCACGGAAGTCTTTCTGTATTTCAATACTTTGATGTATCTATATGCATATTCTGACGTCATTTATGGCTGAACTGTTACAAGTTATGATTAATTTATGCTTACATTGTAACAGATATAAAATTGGGTCAAAGTTTTTATTACAAAAGTTATGATATTTTTATATCCTTGGTGATTCATATATTTGGTAGCATGTTGTATTTAATCTGCTATATTTTTCTGGCACCAGTGTCTTCCTAGGTAGTCATGTTTTTAGTACATATAAAGATATTTTATTATGCATAATAAATAAAGTAATAAATCCATGGTTTTATGATTTATTGTGCGTAATAAAATGTCTCAATAAGATACAGGCACTATTTGTCCTTGTTTAATGTTAGAAAATTATCATACTTGTTAAAATGTTAGCCTGTGATTAAATAGTATTAACAATAGGCTTGTACAAATCTAGTCTTACTACATCCAAATAATGAAAGCTATAGACTTGTTTTGCTTTGATCCATTAATTACGTTATAAAATAAAAATTAATAGTTGTCTTCATTTTACAAATAATATATTCAAGATATCTGTTCAGTGTTTTGTAAACAAGTTGTCCAAATATAAATATTTTTTATGATTTATATTTATAGTCAATATGAATATTATATATTTATAGCAATGAATTTTTACAGCTCTTTACAATGTTAAATAATTATTTTTTGTACTTGTAGAAAAATATATGTAATGCAATGTTACATCAAATTTCAGCCATTTTTTACTCATATTTGGACCGAGGGGGGGGGGAGGGGGGTAGTTGTGTTAATGGTTTCTGGGTAGGCTTAAATCTTTGCTTCTGATCCCAAGTTTTTAATCTTGTAGTGTTAAGTGCATGGTTTGGTTTACTGTAAGCTTATTTGTGACCCATGTAGTCGGCAGTGAAATGGTTGGGTTTATTTTTTGGAGTGGTTACCTGTCAGGATTTCTAAGGGTTAGAGAACACATTGTTGTTTCAAAACATACATGTCTGTAGATACTATTATAAATTCATATTTTATTCTCATATTACTTGTTTTGTTAATTTTTTATTAAAATGCATAAAATACTGCAGCAATAGAAGTAATGTTTCTATAAAATGTCTGTTTAGATTCAATAGTGCATAAAGAATAATGTTGATAATGAAATAATATTGATGTAGTTTTGTGATGTATATAGGATTTTACTGTAAATAAGATAGAAATCGATTACATTGTCGCTAGATTGCAATACTTTCAGACTCAAGCTCTAAGTTATATGCACAGTCTGTGATGCTTATTTATCATATTCAGTCCTAGCCTTCATATTTGACCCATTGCCACAAAACCCTGTGGAGCAGTGTTTTAACCCATTTTGTAATAAGAACCTGAGTTGTAATGATTTATTACAAAGTGGGTCACTATGCCAAAACTATTACATTTTAACTCGCTGAGAATTGTAATTGATGAAGACTGGTCATGTTGTAAGAATACTTGCTTATTTCAATTGTATGGTGATGTTTAATTAATAGGTTAAGTTAAATGGAGATCTGGAGTTACTGAAGAAAAAAAAATCATTGAGAAAAAATCCATGGAATAGTCATGACTATAAAGTAATTATGAAACCCTAAATGATTTGATGATGTTCCATTGGTTTACTAAGTTAAAACAACATTTCTAGAATTCTGATGCCTAGGGACACATTGTCTCAGTCTTAAAACAATCATGTTTTTGTTTGTCTTTAAATACAAATGGTTTTTACACCATTTTAATGGATCAGTGCAAAACTAGTATAACTACATGTATATAAAGAAGGATGTAGGCCACTTCAGATTGACTTTAAATTGCTTTCTTTTTTTTGTCCTATCATTTTGTCTCGTTTTAAGTTAATTAAAGGTTGGAATTGTTTTTCTTGGTAAGAATTTGAAGACAAAAATTGATTGAAAAGTATTGATTGTAGAGATATTTGTATTGATCTTGTTTTATTTAATTCTGTCTTACATCAAATGTACATTTATTACATAGTTTTGATGTTAGTTGTAATTCACTATTAGAATCAATTATATAAACTGTACATACATTTGTCTGAGCTATCATAGTCTATTATAGTCACTTTATTGTCAGGTCTGTAGTTTCTGTTCCCATACAGAATTACTGCTTTGGGATTTACTATAGGTTTGATGTGCTGGTAGTAATTCTGTTATGTCTGATATGGATTTGTCTGTTAATATATATAGGTACAAGTACAGTATGACTTCTTCAGCAGCCACTGGCTGGTCAGACCCGAATTTGCTGTTGTTGGGAGGTTGCTGTTGTTGGGAGTTGACAGTTTTGGGGAGATGATTGTTGAAGGGAGCTGAGAGTTGATGAGGGTAGCTGTTGTAGATGGCGGCTGAATAAGGGAGATGGCTGCTTATAGGTGACTGTTTATGAGGTTAAAGTTGTTTGCAGGTGTCTATGTTTTTAGATAACTGTTGTTGGAAGGTTGCTGTTGTTGGGAGTTGACAGGTTTGGGGAAGATGACTGTTGATGGAGGGTAGCTGTTGTAGATGGTGTTTGTATAAAGGAGATGGCTGTTGTTGGAAAGTGGCTATTTTATTAAGGAAACTTTTGTTTGCAGGTGACAATCGAGGGAGGTTATACTGTACTCAAAATTTAGGTTCTAGTTTGTCATACTTTCAGTTATTTTACATCAATAATTTGACATGATAACACATGAAAATACTGGATTAGTGCTGTTTTTTATTCATTGTTATGTTTTCATCAACCAGTGACATTGACCTTGCTCCAGTTAAAATATCAGTGATTTTGCATTTTGAATTGTCAGTCTTTCTACATTTTTGTTCCTGTATTATAATTTTCTCCCATTGTCAAAGTAACTAGTCTGATACTTAATACAGTGTATTATGACCCTGGTATTAAATTATCAATGAAGGAAATGAAATGTCACAATAGATTGATGCAAAACAAGTCTAACTACATGTAAATAAAGAATGAAATTAGACCAGTTTTGTAATGACCCATCAAATTGTATATTTGATTTATGTTTCATATAACCCTTCCCCCATCTAAACCTTGTACAGTGCCCTTCAAAGGGGCTCAGACTAAATATTTCTTCAAGGATAAACCAATACACATTTACCGCTAGTTCCCTAGCATTATCTAAGCTAATTTCAAAATCAGCATTTATCAGATACTCAACATACATGTATGACTCAAACTTTGTCATATGTTTAAGCTTTAATTAGAGTCAAAATACTTGAAGTAGGCATGGCCAGTTTTTATCAAAATTTCACTGGTTCCATACAATCATTACCCTCAATTTTGTAGAGCACCAGCTCAATTAATATTTTATAAATAGCCCTACTATTTGAAGTAAGAAAATTTCACTAGCCTAAATCAATTTATACTAGTCCCAGCCTTGGGTCTATTTGGTTAAGAGGATGACTGGTTCAAAAACTTTTAGAGTTCACTGTATAATTTTTTTTTAAATCATATATATATAGATGATACCATGTATTTAGTTTCTAAAATTATTCATGAAAATGTATATTTACTCCAGTTTGTATAAATTAGATGCCTAACTAGTTATTTTTAAAGAACAAACTTTTATATATTTAAATTTATTTCAAGTCATGGTCCGAAATGAAACTATTCTGTATAGATTCTAATAGTCCATGTTTATTTTGGTTTGTAAGGATGTACAGAAGGTGTGAAGGGTATGAAGCAATGTCAGGAAAAGGTATTTGGATATATTCTTGTTTTAATTCCTTCACATTCGTTATTCTATGGAAGCTTTAAAGTGATTTATTTGGATTGGTCAGCATAAAACTTGTATTTATTTACATGCATTTAGACTAGTTTTGTACAGAGACACTCAGATTTGTCTATTGAATATATTTAATTTGAATTGTAACAGTGCTTAGTTGGATTAATAGAATTGAAAAAAAAATCATCTAATTATCTCTGGAGAGGAGAACTCAGTTAGTATTAAAATTAATACATTGACTTAGTGCTCAGTGCTCCTTTCCACAAAAATTTTACAAAAAAAGTTATCATAAGTCAATTTCATATAATAAGCAGTTCAAAGTCAGATGGATAATAAACATATCTATGATATGATATTCAAAAGTTTACAATATTCTACATAATTCTATGATATTTGGAATTGAAAAGCCAAAAAATGAACGAATTATGAATGTTTCTTGCTTTTGACTCACAAAGATTTTTTATGTAAGAATTTTGGTAAAAAGCACCACAGATCTGTGGCTGTACTGCAAGGTTCTTAGAGCTAGTACTGCAGGCATTGACTTTTTCCATTAGCATGGGTAAGCTTTAATCCAGAATCCTGGGGTTAGTAAAAATTGTGAGGGCTAGTGAATATTACTCATTTCATATTGTTTAGCTTATTGACAATTTTGCCTTTCACTTTGTCTGTGTTTGAAACATAATAATTTGGGGATGTGCTCATGCAAAATTATGGTGGTGACTAACTAGTATTGTAACCATATTGAGTGTTCCTTATGTTATAATTATACAGAATGATAGCAACTGTCATAAAATCTATAATTTTTCTTGGATTTTTTTCTGTTATTTATTGGGGTTTTTTCTTGTTGATTATTTTGGTATATATGTTTATCATTGATTAATTTGTCTGTCTGTTATCACTATTGTTTTTGGCATTTCTATTATTATTTTGATACTGTAATACTAACGGAAGTCTTGTAGTTGACATGAGGGAGGTAGAGACAGAATTTTATATTGTTACATAAAGTATGGTCTCAAGATTTGCTTTGGTCTGATCTCATCTGCTCTGATCTCATCTGTTTTATTCTGATTTCATGCTGTGATTTCATCTGTTCTGATCTGTTTTATTCTGATCTCATCTGTTCTGATCTCATCTGATCTGCTCTGCTCTGATCCATTATGTTCTGTTTTGTTCTGTTCTGCACTGTTTAGCATAATGATGTGGTATAGTGGTATATGTAAGGTTATGTTTATTAGAGAGAACAGTAATGTGAGAAAAGTTTCATATCATTGTTAACTTCCTTGTTTTCATTATAATAGTGAGGGTGCCGTAGTAACTTTCATATGATAAATGCTTCATTCATCTTTTCATGTTTGTAGGTTTTGCCATCACATATTTTCATCTTCATGAAATCTGGCTTTTTACTTTCTATTAAGTTATGTTTTCATAGTTGTTTTCTGTATAAATTTCCAGTTTCTTGAATATATAAACTTGTGGCAAATATTGACAATTTGTTATTTTTCTATTTCCAGTGTCCCCATTGAGATCTTCATCATTATCTAATGAACCAAAGTCTGCTCCACCATTACAAGCCAAGTTATCACCTTTCCAGAATGATCATCAACATGCTATTATATATAGACCAGAAAGTCCTGGTCCCGTCAAGGTAGGTCGCCATCAACATGCTATTATACATAGTCCATGTGATACTGTCAAGGTAGGTCATCATTGTGAATTGTTTTACTTTCGGCTAGCTCAGTTGGTAGCATGCAAGTTTACTGATCGAGGGGTTGCAGGTTCCATTCCCGGGCGGGTCATACTTTCGTGGAGCTTGGTCATGAAATTATTTCTACAGGCATTCTCCCTCCTACCAATGAAATTTTAATTATGTAAGGCATTTGTCAGTCACTGACGAAAGTATGCGCTTAGTAGTTGGTTAACAGCTAAATCCAGAGATTTAGCATTTCCAGGAGGAGTGAGTAGGTTGACTGACCGCCGTTATATGACCTATGCAATGTGTTGCTACGGCGTAGTCCATTTCCTGGTACCTCAGTAATGAGCTGGTAGAATAAAGTTTCTTGCTGAAAGAAACAATGAGGTAGGTTTTTGATGGGATTTGAATCAAGCTTCAAAATAAGTTTTTGTGTTCAGACTGTGTTAATCTTTAACAGTTTTATGGAATATCTTAGAAAATATACCATTACCCAAGAACTTGGAAACAATTTCTTGCGCAAAGAAACTACCTGCATGGAGGGCTTCAGTTGGACTTCAAACCAAAATGGAGATGGCTTTTCATAGATTTCTGATCCAGTCATGTATTGTATTAGTACTGCTTGCCTCACTGGCTTCTAGTATAAACAGTGTTCAGGCTGGGGAATTAATGAGTGCCTGGTTGTCCTGGACAACCGCTTTTTCTTTGGGCACCCAAAGCATTTCTTTTGGGCAATCAAGAATCTACAAACAAGATAAAGTGCTTGCTGTTAAAATGACCTGTTTGGACTACCACTTTTATTTATCTTAATATCATTGACTGTAACAGCTGATGATATCCAAGTTGACATTTATAAAACAAGTTCTCTTGAGAATCAGGAAGTGAAACAGACAGCTTTCTCCGTTTATTTGACCTTCTGAAATGCTATGTTTGACTATAAGCATCAGGTGGTTGTCTGTGTTTGAACTGTCCAGTAATTAATTAGTTAACTACATCACTTAAATTAGCTGAAAGATGACCCCCCCCCCTGTCTAGCCATCACCTTGTCATGCATATATTCATGAACATTGGGAGTGCTGGTCAGTGTGCAGTTTGTGATAATCTTTTGTCAGTAAATCTAAATTTGTGTTTTATTTTGCTTGGAATCTATGACACATGTCCAATAATAGACAATGATAATGTATTGATTGTGAAATGTTGCAAATGTATTGTTTTATTATATTTATAGTTTAACTTGGATGGTGAAATGGAAAGAATGGAGATCGAGGACCTTGGTAAGATATTGTGATTGTTTTTGTGAAGTAATACCTTTTCTTTTCAAAATATTGCTCTCAGGCTACACATAATGGCAGTTTAGAGCTAGTTGCTCGATTTTTAAAGTGATAATTGCTAATTTATTTTTCATGACCAAATTTCAAATGTTCTTGTTGTATTTAAGTTTGCTGTATCTGTACTAAAGTCTCTAGATGAAATCTTTTAGTTGAAAGCATTCATAGTGTACCTGGAATCAGACTGCACAAAGCAGATCATAGGTCTGTTGTTGTATGTATATTCCTCTGTATTGGGAGACATTGACCCTTCAAAAAAAATAGTAATCAAGTACTAAAAAGATATCCAGGAAAGTTAATTTAGAACAGTGGTCGTCTTAAAATATCTGAAAATATTGATAAATCAGTAACCCTGGTCCATAGGGCATTTGGTAGCGCGTCAGGATTTGGAATCTTGTGTCCAGTAGAAGGTATGCGTTCGAATCCCACCCAGGAAAGTTATACCCTTCCATGAAAATTTGACTTCAAAGTCAATTTTCCTCCATTGATTAGATAATATGGAGAAGTTTCCGGTCTTGTGGAAGGGTAGATGAGTACTGGTTATAGACAAGGGTCCAGATAATAAATAAATACCAGTATATTTGTTGATATCTAACAGTACTGCAATGTACAAAATAAGTATTTATCTTGGATAACTATTTCCTTATTATGAAAATTTAAAATGTGGTTTGGCTAACCAAAATGTAACAGTTACATTTTGGAATTTGAAACTGGCAATTGATTTGACATTTTCTAAATCGTGAAGTTACAATATATGATTTGGGCTAGCCAAAATAATACAAAGTGTTTTGAACACTGGCAACCAAACTAGATTTTCTGGACACCTAGTTTTCTAATTGTTCAAGCCAAAATTATTGTTTTTATTGTTTTTATATGACTGTAAATGATAAAATGTTATTGTTATGGTTTCAGATGAGAATTCCGACACTGTGTTTGCCAAGTTTATGAGAGCTCACAAATGTTATGATATAATTCCTACCAGTGCTAAACTTGTTATCTTTGATACAAAATTAAATGTAAGTATTTTAGATATACTGTACAACCTCTCTTGAAAAACACCCACTGGGAGAGACTTTAGTATGTTGCTGTTTAGAGGTTGTTGCTTTGTAGAGGTTCAATACAATTTAATGTACAGCTAGCGAAAATATCAAAAGCTGTTGTTTGACTCAGGATTTGTTCTGTAGAGCGCCACTCTGCTGAGGTTATACTGTAGAGTTTAATTGTTTTTACTGGTGTTAATTATTTTTACAGATTGGTTGAACTTTATCCTGATGGAAAGATAATCATTTTGAAGATTTTTATTAATCACATCTGCAGTTTTATGTGTTTTTTAACCTACATTAACACAAATACAATATTGATAGCAGCTGAAAGAAAATAATAAAAGATATTTGTTTGGCATTGTTTTATAGTGCAATCAAGTTTGGAGGTACTTGTCAAATCAATGGATTTCATTATTTTACCACACAATATTCTGTATCACAAGGCCTCAGGGGAATTGTTGTATATTAGGTTTAAATGACATTCCAATGTTAATTATGATCATTTTACGACGGCCAGCTCACCTAACCTAGCTTTACTCTACCTTTGACTAAAACAAGTACTCACCTAATCTTCCATACAAAGCTAACAATTTCTCTGTAACTATGAATTATAAATAGAGAAAAATTCTGCATGGTGGGCAAATTTTCATGCATGGCTATCACCATATTAGGTTAACTTGGCTTGACACTAACTTTCAAACAAAGTTGCCAAAATGGACAGCCAGCTATATGTTTAACTTGCTCAAACCATATCTGACATAGCAGTAACAGGTTACCTTAACCCAAATATGGGTCATCAGGGGCAGTAGCACCACCTTTAATGTCTAACTCTGGTAAAGCTTGAACCAGCAACCCCTTTTGGAAATGTTATTTAAAATCCTTTGACTAGTCATCTGTAACACAGACCCTGGTTTTGCGAGAATATATCATAGTACACTGTTGATAAAAATATCTTGTTGTTATTTATATAATTTATTCTCCTGATAGAAAACGAACATTTTGTCTGTAAGCAGCTAGACTTGGTAACATATATATATGCTAATGTCTGATATTGTATTATTGTAAAGGAAGATAAATATTGTATAACTATATTGATTAGAATTACTGATTCTTCTGACTTATAGAAATACAACTTTTGTTTTGTTGTGCTAATTTATATAGGACTGAGTCTTGTATAGAGTTTTTATGCTGGATTATTGAACAATATAATTCAACCCATATCAGAAACTTTTGATTTGACTTTCTAGTTTTCCAAGTATTATGGAACAGTAAGATGAGTTTTTATAGGTTAAGAACCTACAATGAGCTATATCAAATGATATTTTGTCCAATCTCTTAACTGCTTAACAACTATAGCATTATACTTTTAATGTTGGATCAATGGAGGTCATTCATCGGTCAACATTAAATGAACATTATTGTAGGTCAACTTTTTAAACTGTTTTCATCAAACTTGGCTAGTAGCTTCATATTTGTCAAGTCTTGAACTTGATTTTAGTTCATGCCAGGATAAAACTAGGTTACTAGGTCATAATTATATAGTAAGCACAAAAATAAAGATTTGCTCAAATTTTTATCTAAGATTCAAATATGGTGTCAGTCACTGAGACATAATATATTCAGACATGATAAGAGGCTATGTCATGCAAACATCTGTAACCTTCATACAGTTATCAATCAAGTGTATGATTTATGGCCATCTTGATCCACTTTAAAAAGCATTGAACATGCAGCCGTGGTGTAGTGGTTAGCATGTCTGACTTCAAATCTGGAGATCGCAGGTTCGAACCAGGTCCCGGTAGGTCATACCATATACATGAGTTGTCTTCCCCTTGGTAGGGTAAGTTAGTACTGGTGATAGAAAAGTGTCCAGGAAACCAATAGTAGGAAGAATTGGTTGTGGTATATATATATAACCTTAAAATATGTTGAATACAGCGTTAAAAACCAATTAAAAAAATAAAATACATAAAAGCATTGAATCAAGATAGATATGGCCATCTTGGTTCCATGTTTTAAACACTGAATCTAGATTGTATCCCAAGAAAAAGGTAGTTTACCTATCATTTGTTTATCCAATGTTTACCATTCAGTATAAAAGCTGTCACTAGGGAGATCACAGTCATATTTCATGGCTCAGATTATCATGTCTGTTACATATACCAGTAGAAAATATGTCATCATAGTGTTAACATATAGGTTATCATTTGAGTGATGAAAACAATGTCTGTTGTGAGAGTTTAATATGAACTGTTGTAACTATAGTACAGTAATGTTTACATAGTTCATATATACAGTAACAACTCTCTTATCGGAACTCCTTCTGTGCCTTTTTGAATGCCTAGATAAAAAAGGTTTCTGGATTTGACAAGTTTTAAGTCCAAAATTTGTAATTTACAAGAAAGGCCCCTATATTAAGACAATTTCACTTTTTAGATCATTGATTTTGATAATTGAACTTTACTATAGGATGTTCTGCCTCAAGTGAGACTGTTTTTAGTGTGTTTGACATTATAGCTAAGGTTTTAAAAGAATATTTTTGGTTGGTACTTAATGAGGCAAATAACGTTAATTTTTCAACTTAAAATAGTTATATGTTCAACAGCCTGTGTTTGCTCAATAAATTCTTGATGAACTATTTATTTTACTCATACACAATTTGCCTTACTTTATATTTTACTCTAATAAATTGTGCCACGTTACCTTGGTAACTAATAACAATCGGATGTAATTGTTCTAACACAAACAGATGGAAATCTGGCATTGAAATGAATAGAGAAGTATTATATCATAATATATTGGCAAATGATGTGTTTTGTTAAGTGCTGCTTCTGTTGATAATGTCCTTGAAGAAATAAAAACAATTTTTCTGACCAATATTTTTTCTTGTCAACAAAATAATACAAATAGCTAAATGAATATTAATTATATCAGTTCCATTTATGAGCCGGATTTTTTGAACGGTTAGGTGGGGGGGCATCCGGTGTTGTATACAATTGCGTTAAAGTTTTTCTTTTCCGTATATTTCTGCCATTTATTGTCAGATCTTTATGAAACTTCATACAATGATAACATACCATGTGATGAACAGAATTGGAAAGTAACCACAACTTTACCTGCCTTTTATTATGGATTACTGCCCTTTGTAATTTTTGTGTTAAAGTTTTTAAATCCAGCTTTAATGTGGTTTCCACATTACATTTCTTGTTTATGATCAGTATTGATAACCCAGTTAGTTCTCTCAGAGATCATAAAAAATGTTGAAATATTGGTTTATATTGGTTTTATGCCTCATTTAATTGATATTTAATGGAACTCTCAGCTTGAAGGGAATGTTTTTATACGCCCGTTTTGAAAAAACGGTCGTATTATGTTATGCTGTTGTCCGTCTGTCCGTCTGTCCGTCTGTCCGTCTGTCCGTCTGTCCGTCTGTCTGTCTGTCCGTCTGTCCGTCTGTCCGTCTGTCCGTCCGTGGACAATTGCTTGTCCGGATGATAACTCAAGAAAGGATGAACCTAGGTTCCTCAAATTTTATGTGTTGATAGCCCTTGGGTGGAGGAGGTTCCCTATTGATTTTGAGACCCCAGGGTTAAAGGTCAAGGTCACTGGGACTTAAAATAGGTAAAACTTGTCCGTACAATATCTGAACCACCAATGTACCTAAGTTCACCAAATTTAATGTAAGAGTAGCCCATGTGTCAAAGATGTTCCCTATCGGTTTTGGGGCCCCTGCATCAAAGGTCAAGGTCACAGTGGCATCATATGGGAAAAAAACTTGTCCTGACAATAACTTAAAAACCAATCTACCTAGGATCACCAAATTTTATGTGAGAGAAGCCCATGTGTCAAGGATGTTCCCAATCGGTTTTGGGGCCCCTGGGTCAAAGGTCAAGGTCACAGGGACATCAAATTGAAAAACCTTGTCCGGACCATAACTAAACAACGCCTGTACCTAGGTTCACCAAATTTTATGTAAGAGTAGCCCATGTGTCAAAGATGCGCCCTATAGGTTTATGGGGCCCCAGGTTCAAAGGTCAAGGTCACAGGGGCATTATATGGAAAAACTTTGTCCGGACAATAAATGAAACACCAATGTACCTAGGTTCACCAAATTTCATGTGAGAGTAGCCCATGTGTCAAGGATATGCACTATTGATTTTGGGGCCCCTGGGTCAAAGGTCAAGGTCACAGTGGCATCAAATTGAAAAACATTGTCCGGGTAATAACTCACTAATGACTGTACCTAGGTTCACCAAATTTCATGTGAGAGTAGCCCATGTGTCAAGGATGTACCTTATCAGTTTTGGGAAAACAGGGTTAAGTTTAAATCTTAAACCAGAAGATATCAAATTACCAAGCTGTGACTTCAAGTGTTCTATCAATATGTTTATAAAGTCAAAACGGCAAACAATGAAACACTTGTCCAGACAATAACTGAACCACCAATGTACCTAGGTTCTCCAAATTTTATGTGAGGGTAGCCCTTGGGTAAAGGTTATGCCCTATTGGTTTTGGGGTTCCTGGGTCAAAGGTCAAGGTCACAGAGGCATCATATTGAAAATCCTTGTTTGGACAATAACTCATCAACTACTGTACCTAGGTTCACAAAATTTTATGTGAAGGTAGCCCTTGTGTCAAGGATGTTCCCAATAGGTATTTGGGCCCCAGACCCAAAGGTCAAGGTCACAGAGGGATCATATGGAAAAACCTTGTCCAGACAATAACCGAACAACCAATGTACCTAGGTTCACTAAATTTGGCGTGAAAGTAGCCCATGTGTCAAGGTTATGCCCTATTGGTTTTGGGGCACCTTGGTCAAAGGTCAAGGTCACAGGGGCATCATATTGAAAAACATTGTCTGGATAATTACTCAACAATGATTGTACCAAAGTTCACCAAATTTCATGTGAGAGTAGCCCATGTGTCAAGGATGTACCTTATCAGTTTTGGGAAAACAGGGTTAAGTTTAAATCTGAAACCAGAAGATATCAAATTACCAAGCTGTGACTTCAAATGTTCTATCAATATGTTTATAAAGTCAAAACGGCAAACAATGAAACACTTGTCCAGACAATAACTGAACCACCAATGTACCTAGGTTCTCCAAATTTTATGTGAGGGTAGCCCTTGGGTAAAGGTTATGCCCTATTGGTTTTGGGGTTCCTGGGTCAAAGGTCAAGGTCACAGAGGCATCATATTGAAAATCCTTGTTTGGACAATAACTCATCAACTACTGTACCTAGGTTCACAAAATTTTATGTGAAGGTAGCCCTTGTGTCAAGGATGTTCCCAATAGGTTTTTGGGCCCCAGACCCAAAGGTCAAGGTCACAGAGGGATCATATGGAAAAACCTTGTCCAGACAATAACTGAACAACCAATGTACCTAGGTTCACTAAATTTGGCGTGAAAGTAGCCCATGTGTCAAGGTTATGCCCTATTGGTTTTGGGGTACCTTGGTCAAAGGTCAAGGTCACAGGAGCATCATATTGAAAAACATTGTCCGGATAATTACTCAACAATGATTGTACCAAAGTTCACCAAATTTCATGTGAGAGTAGCCCATGTGTCAAGGATGTTCCCTATTGATTTTGGGGCCCCTGGGTCAAGTTTAAACCATCATCCAGAAGATATCAAATTACCAAGCAGAGACTTCAAATGTTCAATCAATATGTTAATAAAGTCAAAATGGCAAACCATGGAAATAATGCTATATTTAATAAGTAAAATGAATTTAGTTCACCAAATTTTATTTGAGGGTGGCCCATGTGTTAAGGATGTTCCCAATTGGTTTTGGGTCAAAACTGGGTCAAAGATCTAGGTCACAGGGGCATCATATGGACAATCCTTGTCCGGACAATAACTAAACAATGATTGTACCTAGGTTAACCAAATTTTATGTGGATCAGCCCATTTGTCAAGATGTAATGTGTTGATAGCTCTTTGGTATTTGATGTTCTCTTTTGATTTGGAAACCCCAGGGACAAAAGTCAAGGTCACAGGGACTTAATTCATACTGAAACATTTTCCGGACAGTAACTCAATATTAATTGTACCTACATTGTAGGTTTTCCAAATCTTATTTAAGGGTAGCCTTAATGTCTAGCATATGCCCCTTTGGTTTCAGGTCCCTGGGTTAAAGGTTAAAGTCAAAAGAAAAATCATGAGGAAAAACCTTGTCCAACAACCAACTTTACCTAAGATCACCAAATTTTATGTATCAATACTCTTTGGGTCAAGGGCGAGAACTTTTGGTTCTGAGGCCCCAGGGTCAAGGTCACTGGAAGTTTGTATGGGAAAACTTTGTGTCGGTGATAAATCAACCATGGCTGTACCTAGGTTCTCAAAATCTTTGCTTTGGATAGCCCTCCTGTTAAGAATGGGACCTATTCTGAGATCCCGGGGTCATTGGTCAAGGTCACAGGGACTTTATATGAGATAGAACACAGCATGGACTGCACACGGGCGTATAATGCCCCGCCCAGCGGAGCTCTTGTTTATATCTGGTTCCGATGATTTATTGATTAAGGAAATATAGTTGATTTATCTGCTATGTTACTGTAGATGAATGCTCAGAAATAAAATATGATTTTTTTGTGTTTTCCCATCCAGTAGCGTTTTAATTAGTTAAATATGTAGAGTCCTTCAAACGTCCCTTGACAAAGTCTTGTTTTAGGATGAAATTTACCCAGGAAAAAAGAAACAAAGAGTTATCTGAGCAAATTTCAAAATCAGTATTCATTAGTTATATCAACATAGGATTCAAACTATAATACATGAATATGTTCTAATTATTGTAAAAATACTTCGCATTATGCATAATCTGGTTTATTACAAAATTTCATTTGCCAAAAACTGTTGAAGGGCACTGTATAGTTGTAAATGTTAAATTGAAGTATTTTTATTACCAGTGTAGTTTTACATGCATTAAATGGCATTATTGCTAATTATTTGTGTATGCCTTAAGGAAAGGCATTAACATTTTGAACGAAATTAAAACATGAGCTATTATGTTGCAACAGTTTATTTTTATTACTGTAATGCAGTCTACATCTAAAATTTTCAAATTTTATGTGGCAAATTATCAAATAATCTGATTATCAGTACTTTTTTACTAACACTCATCAAAATTTTCACTGGTTCTTGGCTGTAGGCCAGTGAGTTAAGACAATGACATCCTTACTTAAGTTATTGTATAACTGCTTGTTGTTCTTGTTTTATATTGATGTCAAGGTTATGTAGACATAAATGTGAGATATACTCATCCTTGAACAGGTGTTTTGTTTTGTACTTGTATACATAATTATATTAGACGTAAGGAAATATGATAATTTCATGTCATTTCTTCCTGATGTATTCCATTGATTTGACCTTTTACTCTATACTGATTGCATGTGTAGGAATTTTTTACCATGTTCATGGCACAGTTGTATAGATATGGATTACTAATTTCAATGTACCTGGTTAACTATGGGTAGGTACTACCATGCCATGAAACTTTTGTGATTTCCTTCATGGAAGGAGTTGTCGTTCCTTTTGGAAATGTAAGCTAGCTCTGACAAAGGAAAGAATCATGATAAGCTGGATCGGTGAGCAGCCGCTATATTTCAGCTTTAAAAAAGGTGGTGATACACAGCCTAAAATCAAATTAACAATGAAAAAGCTGGTATACCCTGGTGGGCTTAGCTCAAAACTGGTGTAACTCAATTAAAAAAGAGTAAGTTAGGATTGTTTTGCGCTAAGCCTGCAATATATGAACAATTCGACTCAGACTGTATTGTACTGGTATATACAGTATAAGTCATTATATTTCCATGTCAATTTCTTCTGATGTATTATAATGTTCTGACCTTATTTTCCTGGATACTTGATACATGTAGTATTATTCTCTCTGACATACATTCTGTATTATTATTGCTGGTCATTGGCTCTCCTCTCTCTTTCTCTCTCTTTCTCTCTCTCTCTCTCTCTCTCTCTCTCTGTCTCTCTCTCTCCTTGTTTTAGCATCATGTAATATTATTGATCAGTTATAGCAAGGTCAGATTGTTGTAGAAAACTTAATAAAGGGAGATAATCACATCATATTATAGTGACTGAACATGTGATTTAAAACTTTTCTGTGATATGTGTGGAGTTCTCTCCCCTTTTTGTATGTCTATGATGGGAAGTGTGATTTTGCTTCAGTAAAAAATACATTCGGATTTCAAATTAAGATCTCAAAGTAAGATCTCAAGTTAAGATCTCAAGTTTGGCTCTTACCTGTAAATATAGTATAAATATCTAGAATATTTAATAAGAATATTGATGATATTAATTTGAGTTAAATGTTGGTTTTGTAATTTTATCTGCGATATTATAATGCTATGCTTGTAAATAAGTACTTTTCTTATGAACTTTTCTACTGTTCTGTTCCATCTTGTACTGTTGTGTTGTTATAAGAGCTGTCGTTTGACTTGATGGTGTGTTAGTTTGTAGGATGATGTCTACAAATTATAGCAGTAAATAACCTCTTGTTATATTGTCTGTATTTTCAGGTAAAGAAAGCATTTTTTGCTCTAGTATATAATGGAGTAAGAGCAGCACCATTGTGGAGTAGTGCCAAACAAGACTATGAAGGTATGTTTTAATAGTTGTAATATAGGCCCATGGGGTCCAGTTGTATGGTCAGAGATGTCTGTGGTTCACTTTCCACATGGGACAGCATGCTCAATTCTTGGTTCAAGAAATTTATGTTTTACTTCATATAATTTAAATTGGTATCTGGTTATGAGTATAGTGACATAGATAGTGCCAAATTTACAGATTACAAGAGTCACAATCAATAGTTTCATCACTGGCTCTCATGAACAAAACCAAGCAAGTCCAATTCAAAATACTGCAAAGTCTTGTGCTGATTACTATGATGGTATCACTATAACCAGGGAACAAGTATCCTCAGAGTGATTATGATTATTAAAATAGACAGTAGCTGATGATAAATCTGTTATCAGGGGTTGGCAATTAGAGTCAAATCATTCACCAAACACTCCTGTAAAAACTGCATACTTTTTAAAAAGTTTTTACTAGAGTGTAGCATAATGGTCCGAATTTTTTACAATTTTAGTAGTACATTCCTATCAGTACTATCAGTACTTTGATTTTTACTGTTTCATGTATATTGTATTATTTCAGGAATGTTGACTATCACAGATTTTATATCTATACTTCACAAGTACTACACCTCTCCTAATGTAAGTTTATACAGCCTGAGATTCTACACACATTACAACAGATTGTATATTATAAATTTGTTGGTTTGTTTAATTTAGGTTGGCACTTCCTGTATTGCTTAATGCTTCCTTTTAATATAATCATTCTGCTCTCTTAACTTCTTAATGTCGGATTATTTTGTCGTGTGGGTGAAAGTTTTTTGAAAGTTATCTGAGAAAGGGTATTATGTTTCTTTGTTAAAAGCTACTGAAATCATTAAATTCATTAATTTCAGGGTTTGGAAAAGATAGAGCTTTCACCCATGTTACTATCTTTGTTTTAATTCTTAGTAAAGAAGACTTTTATTTCTGATGTTGCCTTATGTGTATAAATTCCATCTCTTTTTTTTGAAGATTTTTTTATTTGTGAATAATTTATAGAGGAAATGCTCAGTTTACACTAACGTGTTTAATGCCCTGGTGAGTCCTGGAAATTTGAAGCCAATGGACTGAAAAGGTTCATGAAGAATATTGTGTGGCCAAACTGAAAGTAAATGTGGTTCTTTATTGCAGTACTACCAATGTAATCCAGCTAAGCCACAGTGTCATAACCAGGACGTACCGGGGTTGTACACCGGGATGTACTGGGGATTGTACACCAGGACATACCAGGATTGTACATCAGGACATACCAGGGTTTTACACCCGGATATATTGGGGTTGTACACCGGGATATATTGGGGTTGTACACTGGGATATATTGGGGTTGTACACCGGGACATACCAGGGTTGTACACCGGGGCATACCAGGGTTGTACACCGGGATAAATTGGGGTTGTACACCGGGATATATTGGGGTTGTACACCGGGACATACCTGGGTCATACACTGGGTGGGGTTGTACACCAGGAAATACCAGGGTTGTACACTGGGATATATTGGGATTGTACACTGGGATATATTGGGGTTGCACACCCGGATATATTTGGGTTGTACACCGGGACATACCAGGGTTGTACACCGGGGCATACCAGGGTTGTACATCGTAACGTACCGGGGGTTGTACACTGGGATATATTGGGGTTGTACACCCGGATATATTGGGGTTGTACACCGGGACATACCAGGGTTGTACACTGGGACGTACCGGGGTTGTACACCGGGATATATTGGGGTTGTACACCGGGACATACCAGGGTTGTACACCAGGACATATTGGGGTTGTACACCAGGATATATTGGGGTTGTACACCGGGACATACCAGGGTTGTACACAGGGGCATACCAGGGTTGTACATCGTAACGTACCGGGGGTTGTACACTGGGATATATTGGGGTTGTACACCCGGATATATTGGGGATGTACACCGGGACATACCAGGGTTGTACACCATAATGTACCGGGCTTGTACACCGTGATATATTTGGGTTGTACACCGGGACATACCAGGGTTGTACACTGGGACGTACCGGGGTTGTACACTGGGATATATTGGGGTTGTACACCGGGACATACCAGGGTTGTACACCAGGACATATTGGGGTTGTACACCAGGACATATTGGGGTTGTACACCGGGACGTACCGGGTTTGTACTCCGGGACAATTTGAACATGGCATAACTTGAAAAGCTTCACATTGCTGGATTTGAGACAACTCTATACACATTTATTGAGCTCAGACTGGGCTAGTCTTGCTATGTTACCTGATTAAGTTTAGTCTGTTATTACTCAACTCTTATATTAAACTGATCTATAAAGAAGTCATTACTTTAAATTCATCAATTTATTCATATATATTTTTTAGATTTCACCATGACAGTTTTTATATTGCTAGTTAACACAGCTCCTGCCATGGCATAGAATTATGATTTGGCTGTTTTAATTTGTTTGCTAGCTTGTGTTATGAGTTATATTAGTTCATATTAGTTATTGACCTAACTTTTCTAGAGTACAAACCCCATGTTATGAAGCATTGACAGTTATTGTATCTCAATATGTTTTAGATATCTTACATTTTTAGCCGATTTTACGAAGTAAAAGGAGAGCTCTTCTACTCGCACTAGCGTCGGCGTCCGCATCCACATTTCTGATTAAAGTTTTTGTGCAGTAAAATATTTTTACTCTCACTTTTTTATTTCTTGAGGTATCAACTTCAAACTTTAAATATATGTTCCTTATTATCAACCACATCTCATGTGACAAGGGTAATAACTCTAAATACATTTTTTTTCAGAATTACCCCCCTTGAACTTAGAGTTTTCTTTAAAAAATGCTTGTTTTTACTGCAACTGTTTTGTTTCTTTAGGTATTGACTTCAAACTTTAAGTATATGTTCCTTATTATCAACCACATCTCATGTAATAAGGTTCATAACTCCAAATACATTTTTTTCAGAATTATCCCCCTTGAACTTGGAGTTTTCTTTAAAAAATGCTTGTTTTTACTGCAACTGTTTTGTTTCATTAGGTATTGACTTCAAACTTTAAATATATGTTCCTTATTATCAACCACATCTCATGTGACAAAGTTCATAACTCCAAATACATTTTTCTTCAAAATTGTTTCCGATGAACTTAAAATTTTCTTTAAAAAAAAATATTTAAAAAAAATTTATTAGAATTTGTTAAGGTATCTTTTTCAAATTTTAATATATGTATGTTCCTTATCATCAACCACATCTCATGTGACAAATACTTTCTTAGTCGAGCATGTTGTTTCCTCTGACAGCTCTTGTTATATAATATGATTACTAGGTTACAGATTGTCATATAGATTGAGAGTCAGAATTTTGTACAGGGGGAGATCCTGGATTTTTTTCTTGGAGGGTCCAAAGCTTTTCTAGGGATGGGGGGGGGGTCAAACTTTCAAACCAAGTAAATGTATAGCTGGTTGTCCGACCTAGTTTGGCAACCTAGTTTAAACATTGATATTGAACTCTGCAGATTACAAAATCATTTATAAATATGATTGGCTTTTAATAACAATACACTTGTATTCATTTCTTCTCAAACTGGGCCATTGGGTCCTACATTTTAAGATCCTTGGCAAAACACTAAATATGTGTCTTGTTTGGATTTGGCCTGGGGCTCGGTGGGTAAAAAAAACTAGGTCATCATGACATATTTTTATGGGGATATATTCATCACCCTCGATGATGTTATTAGACTTCTTTAAAACCAATTATAGGTGTTTTCTTTTTTCTTTCTTTTTTTTATAAAATTAAAAGTGTTGTATTATTTAAGTGAAGTGTAACTTTATCCTTGTGGTAATATTGTAACAGTGTTAGATTTAGTTATTTCTTATTTTTCAAATAAATCCAGGAGAAAGAGAAAAGATGTCACACTGTAAGTGAACTATTTTTGTTACATTGGTTGTACAGAGTATATATTTCATATATTTACAGCCAAGAGATCTTAAATTTAACTGTTTTATTGTTATCTAGTTGGATCATGCAATCCTATTTGTTGCCCTGTAATATCTATATGTAATTATCTGCTGCATTCACACAGTTGTGATCCCATAACCCTTTGTTTTGCTTTTTCTGCAGTATATACTAAATGTACAGGTTGCTATAAAGCTTTGAATACATGGAATTGATGCTTGGAATGTTTGGTTATATCTGAATCGCTTTCGGATCATCTGCCATATATGTGATTGCTTGCTTCTATTTGCTTACATTGTTGCTAAAATTTAATTAACATGCACATGGTTTCATGAATTTGAGTTGAACCTAGAGGAATGTAGTTATATGAGTTATATGAGCTTTATTTTTTTCCCTCTGTTTGAAAATTAATTGTGTGTATATTAATGATTATGATAATGTATTAGCCCAGTGATAATACCAGAATTACAGACAGGGTTGAACTAGTTGGGATGAGGTATAAGACACATTTTGTATTGATTGATATGGACATTTATTTTAAAATGCTAGGGGTGACTATTGCGGCCAAAAACACTATCGCGATAGTATTGCGATAATAAAAGTACTATTGCAATAGTATTGCAATAGTCAAAAAACTATTGCGATACTATCACGATAGTTTTTTATTATGAAAACAACGGTAAACAGTCTCAAGTCTTTTACAATAAACAATGGGTTTGAATTTGAAATATCTCTCGCACTTTGAGAATGAGCTGGTTCTCTATTAGAAGGTATATCATTGGTTTTGTTTTTGGTCCAGATTTATTCACATTAGTGAAGATAGGGATTTTGAAAGGGAAACTGAACAGTGCTTCCTCGTCAAATAATCCTTTAAATTGGAGGTATCCACTGTACTGTAGTACTATTTGGCAGTATCTGAAAGCTATTTTAGATTTGAAAATTTCATCTATTACTAATACCCCCGTTACACCAAACTCGTTCTCACTACGTTCTGAAAAAATTGGACCGAACGAGCTCTAACTGTGTGCAAACGGACTGAACGTAGTTCCAACTTTCTACGGTCTGTGTTCGAACGTTATGGACGAGCTCGGACGGGGTTGAACGGGAATGGGGTTTCAGAACTTTGAGTCGACTCAAAATATTTTTGCGGCCACCCCGTTCTGCAATTAGACTGAGTGACAACGTACTGACAACGGAAAGGACGTACTGCGAACGGAATTGCCGTACTAGCATCGTACTAGGGACGTGCCTTGTCGTAGTTCGATCGGGCCACAATTTGCAGTACGTTTACACCCCGACCTGTTCCGTTTGTAACTCGTTCATTCCGTTTGCACACAGACTTAACTCGACTTAATTACGTCCATAGTGCGTTGTTATCCCGTCTAAATGCACAAAAACAAAATACGAAGTTCTGAACCAGTTTCCAACACGTTTACACACAGTTCTTAAGGTTCACAGTAGGTTCTCGGTACGTTCTACTCGTTGTTAGTAAGTCTGTTGCGTTTGTTTGCAGTTCGTACCACGTCCATAACGTCTACAGTACGATCTGACAAGGTTTGATATAAATACAGACCATTTCTCACCAAGTTATCATTTGGGCCCAAGCTCTTTGCCTAGAACCATGGAAGTCGTTAATGCTTTGAATGTTGGCTTTGTACTTTTTTTATAGAAGTGGAGCAAGAATACAATTACATGGTAGAGGAGAAACTTCCTCATTTTTATTGACTGGCTAAGGAGGCTTAGTATCTTGTGGCTTATCTTGAGGCTGGTCTTCAAGAGCTTCACATGTGCAGGTGATTTTGAATCGTTTGGAAGCGATTGCATTAAAACGCACCGTCTGTCTGATTCTACTCTTTTTTGGAGGCTTGATGGTCACAGTGATGCTTGACAAATTGTGTCCTCAAAGCTTGAAGCGCGGAACGAGAATGAGAACGGGAAGAAACGTCCAGGATATTTATAGCAATCGGGTCAGAACGTGACGTTATTTCGTTCAAAACGCACTAAGATTGAGATAAGTACGTACTTAAAACGAGTTGAACTGTCTTAAACGGGATGGTCAATTGTAAAGAAGTTTAGAAGAACTAGTTATGAACGGGTTAAAACTGACTACGAACGGGATAAAAACGAAATGCACGCAACGAGAACTGGTTCTGAACGAACTATGATCGTATAGCTGATATTTTTCGACTTAATCGGCTCGTTCTAACTCGTTCACAACCAGTTTCACAATATTTTTAGGACGGGGTCGAACGTTCTGAGAACTAGTTTGGTGTAACGGGGCCCTAAACAAAGCCAAAATGCTGCTATACTGCCGATTTTTACTTTTTTTCTTTAATTCAAGGGTGGCGAATAGCATTCATTAATGATTATCATTATCAATTTATCATCTATTCATATCATGACAATTTGTGACGTAATAAGTCAAGATAACTACTTGAAACAAATATGATATATACCGAAATACTCATGGCATATAGTAACCTGAAACTTATCACAGAAAATGACGACAGTCGTAAATCAGTTAATGTTACTTTATCGCCGAATATACGACAACTCTGCTCGGCTACTATGCAAGTCTTATTTATAACTTCCACGTAGTAATGCAGAGGTAAAAATGTTTTTAACAAATTAAAATTGAATTTTTTTACTTGTCCATAAAAATAACTTATCCATACATTAAAATGTACGACTGGGACAGTTGATTTCGCCACCCCTGCAATTTCAAAATCGCCGCTCCATGCAGGCATGCTTTTACTTCCATTACGGCGAGTATTTGATCAAATAAGATGATTAATGGTATCCCTTTAATCAGAGGAACAGATAAGGTTTTGGGTGTATTGGGTATTTACTCCCAGTTTTCCAGACAAATGAGTAATGCCATTTCCAATAGAGTGCGTAATTTTTTTTTAACTCCAAGATATTTTACTGGATTGAGTAGTTTCCATTTATATGACGATAAATTGAGTACTAATAAAAAAGACATGGAACTAGGTATGCACAAATATACTTATAAATATTTATTGAAGATATTGTAACTAGGACAGCAACCACCAGTGGTTTTTTTTCACAATTTTGGGAAAATGTCCCATACCCCTAGAATTGGGAATTTTATCGGCATTTTAGTTTAAATTGGGAAAATATAATGTCAAGCCAATCGGTAACAATAGCATTCAAAACAATGACTTCAGTTTTTATTCTCCATTCAATTTGATTGTCTTACTATTATATGCATGTTATTTGAAATTCTGATTAATCAACAAACTGTTCTATTCAACTAACTTTTTGGTTATTCTAACTCTTTGTCATCGATTACCATAATTACATAATGATAATGATAAACACAGTATAGTTATGATAGCATCTTCAGTATTTGAATTGAATTTAAAAAACATAATTATGCTTCATTTTTAAAACTACACCGAAGCAAATGTTGGCAAGTAAAAAAAAATGTCTGGCATTTTGACATTTGTTTTATCAACGAACACCAGAAAACGGGAACGTGAGTTCGAATTTGTCGGTTCCTGGGGCACTGTTTGCTAAATTAAGAAAAACAAATGAAAAATAATAAGCTTATTACTAATTATGAAGTTTTAAGAATGTTTTACTTAATTTGCGATAGCGTGTGTCGCGAAAATATATGACAATAAGTCATCATGATTGAAGGGATTTTATTTTTACGAAATACAATACTAAATTATATATTATAAAATATCTTTGTTGTAAAATAATACAAAACACTATTTATAAAATTTAATTACACAAGACGGTGTTATTGACAATTATCGTCAGTAATTTTAACAAAGAAAAAATGACTTCCTGGGATCGCCGAAATCGTTTTTATAAAGTTTTATATATAATACAATTAAACAAATTAGGTCACGCTAGTTTAAGAATACATTTTTCATGACGATTAATTTATATTAGACTCCATGATTACATAATGAGACATTGCAATTATGTCATTGTTATGCTATCAAACATCGACAAAGTAAGTGTGAAAAAATGACGACACATATCTTAAATTGTTTACCTCAATTTCTGCTCAAACTGCAAACACATATTTGTCCTCAAACAAAGGATTAATATTGATTTAATTGCCGCAAACAATTAAAATATATATATGCGCTATTTCCAATTTACTCTGACGTGTATAGCTAAAGGTATATACAGATGTTATCGAGCGTGTAATCATAAGTCGGCGACTTTATTATCGATTTTGTGACATCCTTGTGCATTCATATGTCGGCGAGTTAAACTCCCAGCGTGTGAACGACAATTGGGTTTTAATGAGATGTAATTGGCATGTAATTGTCGCGTGAAGTTTCATTTTTCGCATCTCTTATCTGACCAGTTTCGATTTTTTATTTACGTTCGATACGCGGCGATTTCGAGACTTTATGAGTAAAGGAGTTTTTAATTGGGTTATGATACGCAAATTTTTTATTCTTATAGGGTTTTTGAGATTTTTAATTGCGTATTTACGCAGATACGCAGCTTATCTGTTCCTCTGCCGGCCTCTAAATAGATTTAATTTGATCCATATCAATGTGGAGTTCTCTCATTAAAAAAAGATGAAAGTAAAGCGTTTATGGGGCTCAACTCTCGTTTTCAAGAAAACTATCGAAAAAAGTCGATAGTCAGAAAAACTATCGCGATATTTATCGACTTGAAAAAGTTCTATCGACCTATTGCTATTGCAAGGTAAACTATCGCGATACAGCGATAAGTCGACCTATTGTTACACCCCTATAAAATGCCATATAACAAATAATAAGACACATGTTAAAAAGAGTAAAATTGTAACCAGAAATAAGCTAGAGAGATAAACTTATTTGGATATCAAAACAGCCAAGAGGAAAACACTGTCATATATAACCACCTTTACACCTTTACTTATATGTACTGTTCAAGACATTCTAAGTTTTTAAAATAATATCACATAATGTTGTTTTTTTTCAACTGTTAGTGACACAAACATTAACCCTGCTGATTTATATACTCACTGCAGTATTTCTGTACTCACATTCGATAAAATAGATACCAGAACACATCTAGTTTAGCGGACCCCGGAAGTAAATATAAATATGCGTGCGCAGCGTGCTGTTTCTATGAGCAGACGCGCGAAGGTAAATGCGGCTATTTTTTCTGTTTTTTTTATGGGGGCTGCCGCCCCCACACCCCCGCTAATATTAAAAATGGACTACAAAAAAGCACTGCATTGTTAAAAAAAAAATGGCGTCCAAAATTTGTAAACAACGCAACGTCCGAGCATGCGCAATAGCGGGGTCCGCTAAACTAGATTTTATCCATAGATACCTGTCTTCATGTATATGGATTATAGAATAAATACAAAGTATTTAATTCAGCAGGGTAAATGAATGCACCACTAACAGTAGAATAAGATTTAACAATACTTGGTTTGAAAATTAATAGCATTTTTCTCACTTTTATCTATACTGTACTATTGATAACAGGACTAAACCATAGGTAATTTGTGTTAAACCTGGACCCCTAAAAACATGAAATATCTCAATAACTATCAGGTGGAAGTTACTAAAATTTTGTATGTGATCTTAACTAGCATTTTCTGTCTGTCTCAAATCCAAAAATTCAGAATTTTTCTGCAATTACATAGCATACTTCCCATAGACATGCACTGCAAATTTTGAAGCCGAAGAGGATTTTGTCAAATGGGTATGTGCTATAATTAGAACAGCCATATAACAGTAGCTAAATATGAGGCCTGGCACAAAATTGAATGATTATTCAATTAATATAAATGGTACTTTAAATTTTAGTTCACACATGTTCTATCACTAGTTGAATTCAAAAGTCTGTCAATTATTTATTTAAGTGACACATTTACAGTAAGGGGGTGAAATTTTGTACAAAAAATGGTTAGTATAAGTAGAACAGCGTATTATCCCTCCTGCAGGAGTTATGATAAAAAACTCTCTTCATATTTTGCATTACATCCTGTGGAAAAGCTTTTTAAATAACAGTTAAAAATTCTAAAAATCTTGATCCCAGGAGTAAAGGTTAGAATAAGATTGTGCGGAAAATCTAAGCAAAGGCAATTCTGTAGTTTTATTGATATTTACAGTTTATAGGGATCCAGGTTCAGCGCAAACTACTTATACATTAAAATCTAATTTGAAGTTAATGTAGCTTGTTTGTATACAGAAATTTAATTTCTTTAATTTCTCTTTTGATATCTCAGTTGTGGAAAGTTTATTGCAATAATTGTTTTATAATTATAGTTTCATTAAAGCTTTACAGTTGTAAAATTGCTGCAAATGGATTATGCATCATTGTAAAAAAGCTAAAATTATGCTGTGATGTAAAAATAAACATTGATGCTTAACTATTCTATTTTTGGACGGCAATTAATGATAATTAGTCAAATTAAGTAATTAAGTCATTCATTTTGAATGATAATAACAATGTAAAAATATATTCACTGTAAATTTATTTCCATAAATAGAATAGCTGATACATATTCATCATACCTAAGTTTCTTTATTAGGTTACTTACTTTTAATACAAAAATTGATTCATATATCTTGGGTTTAGTGATAAATGGTCGCAACTCAATATAAGGAAAAAGTGATTTACCACCGTTTTGGGCTAAACCCGCGATATTAATGTACTATTAGCGTCACTCTTACTCTTAGTGTTCTTATTTTAATGTTGCTTTAAATGTTCTTAAATGCTAACCTGATTTATTACATTATACATTATATTGTAAATGGCAAAAATATCAACTTAACTAACTTAACATGAAATAAGAAGTTTCACTTGTCTTAAACATTTTGGCACTATTTCCAGACTATATGGTTAAGGCTTTGACTGTTACAGTAATCTGCTTTAGAATTTCACTAGAAATTAAATTTTTGTTTGTTAGTAGGTTAATGTGTCTGACTGGCAAATATTTAAATCTACCTCAGATTATTGTAACATTAGTTTTAGTTTATTATTATTTCACTAGAAATTACTTTTTGAGTGAATTAAATTTTTGTTACTTGTAATCTTTGCTCTCTTGAAGTAGGTATTATGATTTATCATAAACTGTTTGATTGTAACAAAAATCGTTTGACTGTCTCAAATTCATTTGATAGATACTATAAATGTTTACAATCATTATTTGGAGACAACATTTGTTGTTTTCTTCAACTATGTTCTAACATTACCCTTCTGACTTACTTGGATATACTGACAACTCACTGAATGTTTTTATACAAAATTATTATACAAACTTTATATGTCTGAATAGCAAGCTATTAATTCGGATAACCAGTTAATTACCTGTTTTACATAATATACGATAACATCTTTTCATCTCTATTACTTACTGTTTTTTAACCCGGGTTGATAGCGCAGTTGGTAGCGTGGCGGGATTTAGATACTCGTGCCCAAGGGGGTGCGGGTTCGAATCCCACTCGGGGAGGTTATACCCTTCCATGAAAATTTGACAATAATGTTGATTTTCCTCCATTGATTAGATAATATGGAGAAGTTTCCGGCCTTGTGGAAGGGTAGATGAGTACTGGTTATAGACAATGGTCCAGGAAAGCTAGGTTAGGTGCGCTGGACGCCCCGAAATGACCTAAATTGTGTTGATGCGGCGTTAACTCAAATAAATAGATAAATATAACTTACTGTTTATTTCCATAATTATGTAATGTTTGTATCTTCAAATCTGAAGGAAATAAAGTTATATATATAGGAAAATGTGTCTGACTGGCAAATATTTAAATGTTTAAACATACCTCGGGTGATAGTAACATTTGTTTTAGTTTATTATAATCAGAAATATATACTAAGATGAAATTTTAACTTTATTTCTTTTATGGCATTTTAATATTAACATTGACCTATAGCTAATGGCAAGTACAATTATGTTTAGAATTTTAACAGACTAAGATACAATAAAACTAAAATATAAAATGTAATATGGGATGATTTATGCACATTTCAAAAAAAAATTTCACTTGTATTGCAACTATCAGCATATCAAGTCATTGTCCCCGAATAAGTAGCTCTTTGAAATCAAGCTTTTAACAGTCTACAAAATTAGGACATAAAAGTGGTTGCCCAAACAGACTGATTTAGCTTTAAGCACTAGCTCTTGTTTTGAGAAGTTGGGTTGCCCAAAAGAAATTTTTCGTTGTCCAAACTAAAAAATGGTTGCCCCAGACAACCGGACTCCCACTAATTTCGTAGACTGTATCTATATAACGTTTACTTATAACATCACTGGCATATGACATCTGCGTTATTTGAAACCAGAGGCTGGTAGGAGAATGGTCATGACCAAACTCCATGATGATATGTTGGTCTGTCTTACAATGGGAGACTTTATTATCAAATGTTATACAGAATGAGTTTTAAGGGCGTGTTGATCCCATCCAGGACAGTGTTAATTTCTCAGTAAGGTTTTGTTAAGTAGGCTCAAATAGAAAAATAATAGGCTTTCTAGGGCAGTCCGGAGGCAATTTCATTTCTCCTTTCTTTATTTTTTGCCAATTTTAACGGGCCTTTTAGTCTATCTAACTGGATGTTTAGGTCGGCAGCCAGTTCCTAATGAGAACACTGCAGGAATATATTTTCTTGGTAACACCTTTTTCTCTTATTGTGTTTTTGACACTTGCTATAACAAAGAAAAGGCTTAAAATGGGTCAGAACAAAACTAGTCTACATCTTTCTGTATTTACATGTAGTTACACTTGTTTTACACTGACCTATTCATTTACTTGGTATTTTTATGTGTACACAGTGTTCAGAAAGTTAAAATGGTAATACCATTGCTTTTAAATAAGCTTGCTTGCTTTTTGCTTTTATTTATTAATGTATTTTTTTCACTTGTTCTTTAATTGTGGTGCTCATATGTGAAGTAATGTAACAATTCCTGGTCCTACATGAAGGCTAAGTATGGTTACATTCACAGTTTAGAAAGGTAATACTTCACCATTGTGGGAGAATTCTCTGATAATGATGACTTTTACTCTGTTATAAGGAAAAGTTGTTGACAAGTTGTAGAAAAGCAAGGTAGGAAGTACCAATAAAAGAGTATAGACCAGAAAAGTTAGCTAAGTGAAATAGCTGTACTAATTCATATTACAGGAATATGTATACTGCATAATTATATTGTTAAATTTCATTCCCTTGTCTGTCGCACATAGCTGCATACATTGACCCTGCTGAATTAAATTGATTGTGAGTACTGGAGAACTGTAGTGAGTGTTTAAATCAGTAGGGTTAAAGTATGCCCTGCTGACAGTTGAATAAAATTTAACAATTCTCCAAATTAATTAATCATATTGCTAAAAACTGTTAAGATTATGTGTTAATTGCAATAATATTCATCCATTCTGTAACTATCATTCAGATCATTAGTTAGATTGCCTTGAACCAAAGTTTGTAAAATTAGATTTACTCAAATGCTCACCTTAGTAACAGTTCTTAACAGTAGTAACAGTAGTGTCATTTGTGTGAGAAGAGTATGTTGTTTAATTATTGAGATATTTTTACAAGTATTATCTTTTATTTATTACAGGTCAAGATGGACGAGTTAGAGGAACATAACATTGAAAAATGGAGAGGTTTGTACTCTGATGATTTATTATATATTATTGAGAATGTGATATTTATTTTATTTTAACAAACAAAACAAAAAACAGAAATTGTTTACAATTTAATAGGTACAAACCGTTTAATTTGATCTGTTTTATTTGCTTCTGAACTTGAAGACGTTTTTACATTGTTCATTTTTTTTTCATAAAAAGCAAGCATCTTCGCAAGGGAGGTAACTCGAATTGAATGGATAAAAACTTGTGTCTTGGTATTAGCAAACACCAATGCAGTAGTCTCCCATCACTTTAAGGGGTCCGATAGGTGATGTCAATCTGGCCGAAAGGTGATGTCCATGGAATAACATTACGCATTGTCACCTGATGACATCAGATTAGGCTATATAGTGAACAAATCACGTGAGGTATAATAAGGTTGATTAACAAATCTATATCTCTGTATTTCAACACCATCTCATGATACCTTTCTATTAACTAAGCTTAGGACAGTTGTCCCCTAGAGTATACCTTTTGGTTGCTTAACTCGCTCTATCTAGGTCAAGCAGTGGCTCAGTGGTAAAACACGCACTTAGAGGTCAAGAGGTCCCAGGTTTGATCTCACTAGGAGCACTGCTAATTTCCTTACTTTATCTGTGAGGGGTCACATGCCTGTAAGTGATTTCAATGTTCAGGCGTTATCATGCAAAATTGTAAATCAACTTAACATGTGTATGGAAGGAGACTTTAAACTGTACTTAAATTTTACTTTTAAGGGTGTGAAACTAGAACTCTTTTACTATGATCTTAAGGCAGAAACATAAATACCCAGTTATAAAAACCAATGAAATTTTAGACAAATTGTAAGAAGGATTTGTTTACTTTGACAATAACTGAGAAAGAAGGGTCTATACAATATGACTATTCCTCTATTTAATCCACCCTTATTGATTGTCTTAAGTGACCCTATATAAATAACACGTCAGTGAGGGTGACGGTACAGATTATCAACCCGAGGAAAATAATATCAACCGAGGCGCTACCGAACAAAACTGTAACATGTAAATATTTATTGAACAACAAATAACAACACAGTAAAGATAACTATCAGTACAATAAAAAAAACTGAATTATATTTAAACTAAGGGAAGTAACTTGTAAATCATGGCTACTAATTGTTATTAAGTGGTCTCCCTTAGATAGCGGTTAATATAACAATGTGATCGAACAAAATAACATCCGCTCCGGTATAGGGCTTAAGCATAGGGAAATTCAAGTGAGGTATAATAATATGTAATAAAGTTGTTATTTTATATTTTCAGAGGTATTAAAAGATAAACAGCGACCATTTGTTTGTATAGATCCAGATGCTAGTTTATTTGAAGCTATAAAAACTTTGATACATAATCATGTTCATCGTTTACCTGTAGTTGACAAAATCACAGGAAATGCTATATATATTTTAACCCACAAGAGAATATTGAGATTTATATATCTTTATGTAAGTATACTACAAATCTGATATTTGGATTTAAGACTTTACTAGTATTCTTAACAGGCTCACATGTTTTATACTACTCTTTGTGAGTTCAAATGTTTTACCCTATTTTTGTTGGTACTCTAGCAAGGTAACAGAATAGACATAATCCCGAATTCAAATTTATGAGTTTTTCTGTCCATGCACAGCGGTACAAACAAAGTTTTCTACACATTATTGCTAAATAGCACAAACTATGGATTAAATCCTATTGTTCTTTGTACACATGTTTTCATTGTGACAGTGAAAGTTTGTTTGTACCAGAGGGGAAAACCCAATTATTTAAATTCCGGATATAGTCTATTAACAACTAGTAGTTTAAACAATTTGTATTGGCTCTAATGCATGAACAAATCCAAGTCAGTCTGATACAACATACTGCAAAATTTCATTTAGATTACTAGGGCAGTATCATGATCATCACAGACCAAAACTAGCCCCTCTCAGTGAGTATATTTATAATAATGGACTGTAGCAGACTATTTGTTCCAAACTTCATAAGCCTTAGTGAATGTATTTTTTTAACCAATCAAAGCCTTTCTTTCATGAATTAAGTTGTAAGATCTTGTTTAACAACTGAGCTGAAATGAATTGTATAAACTAAATATGGTAATGTTTTGTATATTTTAGATCAATGATTTACCTAAACCAAGCTTCTGGAATGAGACAATTAAAGAATTAAAGATTGGAACATTTGATAATGTCATCACTGTAAGTCTTACATGTTTTTATCATGTTATTTTTCTCCATTACTTTTACTGTTAGAACGTTTTTTTGGCTGTTTAAGTCCATTGTGATATGTTAGTTTAGTAGAATAAGAGTTTTCAGATTTGTCATGGATAATTTTTGATTAGGAAATAACTTATAGTTTTCTATGTTTTATCATATACACTGCCCTCCAAAAGTTCCTTCACAGTACAATTAAATGAATTGTTACATATTGCAAGTTCAATTTTTAAGTGTTATTATATCATTGTTTGTTTAATTCACTTCCATGCAATGGCAACACAATTTCTATTGAAACATATTATTTTTTGAAGTTGCAGCAAAAGTTATCTACCAACCTCCAAAACTATGTTCCATGTATCACAATTAATCAGCATCAAGTTCAAGATATTTTTGTGTTTTTGAAATTAAATCACAAGTGCTTTAACACAAGCAATTTCATTGGTGCATCAAATGAGTGCCTATATTTTATCATACAATAAAACCTAGACAACTGTGTGTTAGTTTGATAACGTTGCTCATATACTACTACATAAGTTATACTCTGTAGAACTATTTTCTATTATTAACTTATATATGCTACAATGAATAAACATAATATACAATGAAACACTGTATAACTCAATAAACTTGAGGTAAATGATAACAGCACTAATTGTTATTGTGAAATAAAGTTAAGCTCATATATAAAACACTATGACTATGTTAGGATCATTGATAATTTCATTTCATTAATTCAACATACCTGTCGAACGATATATATAATATTTTAATCCCAACTATCATGTAATAATTTCAGGCTAAACGTGATACAACAGTATATGAAGCATTGAATTTATTTGTTGAACATAGAATATCAGCATTACCTGTTGTTGATGACGATAGAAAAGTGGTGGATATATATGCTAAATTTGATGTTATTGTAAGTTGATTTTTTTATTCTGCTTATGATTTCTGTCAAACTCAGTCTGTATCACAGTTGGTCACACGTCTGGATTTAGAATCTAGTTTCTCAAGGGATACTGATTCGAATCCCACCCGTGATGGTTACACCCTACCATGAAGATTAGACAATGTAGTGAATTTTTCTCCATTAATAAGGTATATAAGACATTGCCAGCCTTATGGAAGGGTAGGTGAGTACTGGTTATAGACAAGGGTCTAGGAAAGTTAGGTTACATGTGCTTGTCTCTCCGGATTATAGGTTAGGTGTGCTTGTCTTTCCATACATAATCCTTCCATTTTGTCTCCAAAAGGATTATTCGACTGGGCAAGCCTCCATGAATAAACCTTTCTCCAACTTGCCGGATAAACTAAGTACAGATTGCCACTTACCTAATATTCTCTATGTAACATGCGATTTCATTGGAATATTGGTCTCCCCTGCCTCATGCATATTATTGAAAAGGAGATTTTGCCAGTCAAATTGCCCATGGTAGGTATGAAGTGAGACAGAAGAATGTACTGTGGTTGCCAAGGATGACTTGTATTCTGATGAACATGCATACTCACTATTGGATATCGATAGTAGGGCTGTCACAATACGCTAGGAGCGTATCGCGGTATATTGCCATGCACTAGAACCATACCCCGATATGTACCACGATATAATGCTTTGCAAATCAAAGACACAGCTGCATAATACTTCTGTCGTAAAGAACTTATTCAACTGTTCAGTATTTTGTAGGATTTTGTAGGGAAAGTGTCTGTAGTAGACTGGACTGAAAAAACTGGGCATTTTAAAGTAATGTTAACATTCCAAACTCGCCCAAATTCTTTGAACTTTGGCGAAGGGAAGAATTTTAAAATGAAGATAAAAAATATCGCTAAATACCGGTACATGTAATTTGTACTGCGGTACGTATTGCCGCAGCTGCATATAGCAATATACCGGTATATCATGACAGCCTTAATTGATAGTTATTTAGTTTATTATACTGTATAATACTTATATTGTGATGTTATATATTACAGAATCTAGCCGCAGAGAAGACATACAACAATCTTGATATTACAATACAACAAGCTTTACAACATAGAATGGGGGTAAATATTTGACTTATTATATCATGTACCAAAATTTACCTGTACAAATATCAAACATTTATATATATCGCTGGTTTAGCAGAAAACGGTCTTAACTCAATATAGGAAAATAGTGAGTTATGAATGTTTTGCACTAAACCCGCGATATATATTGTCAGTTGCACATATATTAACCCCATTGATTTAAATACTGAATATTTGTTCAATAAGCTTGTATATGAATATGGATATCTATATTTATCAATAATGAGTACAGAATTTAAGAAACTGTTGTGATATGATATGTGCATATGATAGGTTAAAGAAATAATGAGTATTTAAATCAGCAGGGATAAAGTATGTGCCACTTACAGTTGAATAAAAGATACTACGGTAATAGAATGTTGGTAAATATTCATAATTTTGTAAACCATTGTTAAAGATATTGGTACTTACTAAGTTATATGATATTATAGTTATTTCATGAGCTAAATTGAATTTCACCCATCAGTACAGAAAAGTATGCATGGTAATTGTTGCATTTGTTGAAGAATTGATCAGGTTTTGTTTTAGGCAAAGTTGTACTTTTTAAAACAAATATTGGGGTTGTGTGTTTGCTTCCTAAGCATACGTAATACCAACATTATTGCAAAAAAAAGCAATTCTGAACACCATACTTGAGTCATAAACATTGCTTTGAAACAAATCAATATAACAATAAATTCATTCTAGAAGGCTTTGATGTAAATTTATAGGTTATACATGTACTTTGTACTGATTAACAAATTCAGACTCAAAATTTCGAATTGGTGGTTTTGAAAGGTAGCCAAATATTGACCCTGCAAATGTATTAAATGTATGAATACGTCTCAAAAACACCAATATTTACATCTGCCAATGTAAAGACATAATTCATTCAGTACTTTTTTTACAAGTAACATGTATGTATATTTGTAGGCCAGTTGGTTTGAAGGTGTAGTCAAGTGTTATGAGACAGATTCACTAAAGGTTGTTATAGATAAAATAGTGAAAGCTGAGGTACATAGATTAGTAATCGTAGATGAGGAAGACCATGTTGTTGGTATTATATCATTATCAGATCTACTTAACACACTGATACTTAAACCTATGGAAACAGGTATGTACAACTTTTTTACACCAAGTTTAATGTTGTGTCAACACTATTTAGGTCATTTTATTGCAGTTTTCTCAAAATTTTATCTGTCCAAGATTTTTTTAAGGGCACTGTATACTGTTTCTCAGTCTACGAAATTAGCGGGTGTCGGGTTTCCCAGGACAACTAATTTTTAGTTCAGGCATCAGTGTTTTTTTCAGGCCATTTTGGGGCCGAAATTGGGCCCCATTCCCCTCTCCAAAAAGTATATATTTTTCCCCTTCCCAGGTAAAAAATTCCCCTGTCAGAGTGTCCTAAAACTTTTGTACTTTTTATAACATTTTTGCCAATTCCTCAAGCATTACAGAGAAATCATAGATGAATATATACGTTCAATAGTTGAAATTTCATAAAAGTAGACAGAAATGTTACTCTGTAAGAGGATCCATGTTATCTCAAATATTGAAACATTTTCCCCTTATTTCATTTTTGTCGCAATTTTCCCCTCAAAAAGGGTCCCGCCACCTTTCCTCTATGAGTGAAAATAAACACTGGGCATCGAATAATTACTATTTGGCAACCAAAAACTACAAATTAGATACAATGTTTGCTACTAAAATGACCATGTTTGGACAACCACTTTCTTATCCAATTTTCGTAGACTGGTTTCTATATGCACAGCAATACTTCATACAAAGTAGACTTCAAATTTCTGTTGTCAATTAATTATACCCCCGCTTCGAAGAAGAGGGGGGTATACTGTTTTACCCTTGTCCATGTATGCGTCCGTCCGTTACAAAATTTCCGTCGCAGTTTTCTCAGCAACTATATCATGCAGCAGCCTAATACTTTGCATATTGCTTCATCCCATAGTCCCATGTGGTGTAAAGCGATTTCATGCTCCTTGCTCATCTACTTCCTGTTTGTCGCATATTTTTAGATTTTGGCGGGGGTATCACTAGTGAGCATTAGCTCACAGATTTACTTGTTTTTCATGCATTACATTTGTATGTGTAATTTATTGAATTTTATGTCTGTATGAATTTATTATTTGTTGGTTTTAACTGTTTAGTAACACATTGTATAAGTTATACAACGACAGTCAGTCAACTTCAGAATCTCTGGATTTAGCTGCTAACCAGTTACTAGGTGTATTCATGTTCTTCATCATTGACTTACAACTGCCCTACATGATTTAGAATCAGTGGTAGGAGGCAGAATAACTGTGGAAATTATTTCATGAACAAATTCCATGAAAGTATATCCCACCTGATAATTTAACCTACTATCCCTTGATCAGTAGACTTTGTGTGCAAAGCAGATCCACATAAATTGATATTCAAACATTCTTTCTTGTGTATTTTCAGAAGGAGAAAAGAAGAATTCTTTCTCATGATAGATTTCCTACAAGTTATCCCAGGTTTCTGACACATGGCCAATCAAAACTATTGTTACAACTGCTGATCCACCAGTACACTGTGATTGGAATGTCATCTCTTTTTTGATTAGTGGAGAATTTTGCTATGTGCTAAACTTTTTATATTGTTGCTGTGACAACATCAACCATTTCATCTATTGTCTACAGATTTTGTCAGGGACAGGCTGGCTTTGAATGTCAGTATTTGATTAGTACATGGCTTAATTAACTAACATTCAGATTGGCTGAATTGAACTTTTAGACTATAGCATTGAAATGAACAAGACCCTTTTTGTGAACATTTGATATTTTTGACATCAGTGGATTGTAAAACTTACTTTTGCTATTTGATTATATGACTATAAGTATCTCATGTGTTTCATGAAATATGGCGTGTAATATGCTCACTGCTAGTGATGCAGTATTGGCATGGTATCATGATGAAACAACCAGTATAACGTACGGCATTACTTGTACAGGGCCAAGAGTAGACAGTGAAGGAGTGTAAATGATTATATTGTCTTTGTATAATAATAATGTTTGGAGTCATTGAAGTCATTGTCTCTTATTCAGATAACAAACTTTCAAAATGCCCAGAAGTAAGTCTTCATGTAAATTGCTTTCGGACAAAACTCTTTGTTTATTTGGTAAATTTATGTCAAAAGGTCCTAAGATCAAATATATTTTTATGATAACTTTATCATTAAATAATTTACAAAATTTAAAACAACAATAGGTTGATATATTGATAAAGATTCGAAAATAAATGAAAATTTTGGTTGTCTTGACAGTGGTGTGGAGTTTCACATTTTCCCACTTGTCCACAGACAAGTGAACTCTAAAATACACTTGTCCAAGATCAAAAACATCCTGTACAAAAGTTAATTTAAGACATATTTATAAATATGACATAAATTATTTTATAATTATTTAGTGTTGAATATTATTATAAAATTGAAACATCTATATAATTAAGTATTGCTATGTTAGTACGTTTACAGCTAAAAATATTCCTTGTCCATGGACAAGTAGGGTGGAAAAGTTTACTTGTCCACAGAAGTAAATGTACAAGTCAGGCATAGGAATTCCTCATTCCCGGTTATGGGGAGTTCAGAGCCGGCAAAATCAAACGTCCGTATTGTCCCAAGGCAAGTACTGACATGTGGATTTTTCAATAATTTTATTCTATAATGTTTATAATGACTAGACACTATACCAATTGGCAAGAATGGACAAGTGAACAATTCTAAGATTTTGCTGGCCTTGGTGTTTAAAAATTGCTAATCTTGATTACAGAGACAACTGTTGTGGTCTTACTTTCTTGGAAAAAGTTTGTTATATGAGCTAAGAGAAGTACTTAATGCTATCAGCATTTTAATCAGATACCTATATATTGTTATAGACTTAGTGCACACTTTCATACTAGATTTTAACACATACAAACATTTATATTTGTATATTGTTTTCATCTGTTGTTTTTTTATGTGATTTGTGGGATTATATGTTTATTCTGTGACATTGACTGGGAATATAACAATCAATGTTTGATCTGGAATCACTTCATTTTTTAGCTCATAAAAATATCATTTTACAAAGGGAGGTAACTTAATTAGCAAGAGAGTTTAAATGTTTTATCTATTTCCAAACTGAGTTAGCTCCCTTATTGTCATTATAAAAGAATGAATTGATACCTTACCTGTATGATTGTAATACAGATTTTAAGATAAACTTGTTATTTCCTTATGGAATTATTGTCAATGTTTTCTTTGATATAGTTTTAATATAAAAAATGGCAACTTTAATTTTTTATGAATAGAAATGTTGGACCAATAAGTTGTTATGCTGATCTACTCTTAGTCTATTTTGTACAGTTTTCATTGATTAAATAAAATCTGAAGAGAAACTGATTTCCAATTTTTACCTTTATCAATTTTCCTTTAACTTTATAAGTTTTTAATTTATGAATTTTAAATTTAAGTTTTTTTCTGTACAGATACATGTTTTACCTTTAAAAGGAGCTGACAACTCCAACAAAGAGAAAGAAATTAACATTATTGTAAACTTTCCGTAAAAGGGTATGGCCTGCAAGATATGCTATCAAACTCTGGTTATTAGGAATGAAGTTGAACATTCTGACCACTGCAGCATAAATACAGCTGAAATTTTAAATAATGTACTAGGTACAATTATAAAATTGTAAAAGTCAACCAACAAGCTAGCAGTGGTGATTTTATATTCAATGTATAAATAATTCATATACTTCATTGCATTCCTCTCCTACTTAGTAATGTATGTGTAAATTGCTGAATACAGTCATCAACTTTCTTGAAAAAAAAATGTTAAGCTTGTTGCTAAGAAATAACCTACCTTGGACCAATTTAAAACCTATATATGTGTTGGCCAAGTGTTATGCTCATGCTTCAAGGTAGCTAAACCTAGTGTGTAGACTCTTTTATTGACCCAAGTGTTGCATTTGTAAGCTAGCTAGTGAAAGATTTTGCAGCCGCCTGGCTAGCTCAGTTAGTAGCATGCAAGTCTACTGATCTAGGGGTCGTGGTTTTGATTCCTAGGCACCTATACAATGTGTTGCTACGGGGTTAAACCATAAAAAAAGGAAAGATTTTGCTAGGAGGTGCTGTACTGAATCTACTACTATTGAATAGAAAATTGCTGTGTAGGGCTTTATAATCCTTCAGCAGCTGGCTCCGTGTATAATATAGAGTTTTACCTACCAGGTATAGAGAGATAATTATTACTGATTGTTTTGTTAGTGATTTTATGAGTGATCTCCCTTATAGTATGTTATTGTATTATACTTAATTTTTTATTTGTTTAAGGTGTATAAATCATTTTATGATTGATGTATATAACTTGGCAAAATAAATATTTGCATGATGATTAGAATCATTACAAAAGGCATAAATCAGGAGAAGACAGAAATTATCTAATACTATGTTATAATAAAAATCAACTTTTGTGGGAATCCAATCTTCTTCAATCTTCCTCAAACTTATAATATGGCTTAATATAATAATTTTCTGATGATAAACTCTGTAACTGTTGCCGACGTATTTTTTCTCTGAGATAATTGTTATCATAATCAAGTGTGTGTATTGAATTGTTGAATAGCTGCACAAACGATATAAAAAACATAAAAGTTTTATGTTTATACTTCATCAGTTATAGCTCTGTCCAATTTTAACTTTATTGTTACTTATGTATAACATTTTTGATATTTTCATATATTTTTCCTAAGAGAATAAAACTTTGGCTAAGTTAAAACTCTATAGAAAAACCTTGCGTTCGTAGGATAGTAAATAAATTTTAATGTTATAGATAAAAAATCTAACATTGTTTATTGAAACAAGAAATACACTTACCACTAAATCAAATATTCACTAGCATTAAATTTTTTAATACATGTATTACAGTCACATGTTGAACCATATGTCTAAAAAAATGAAAGTTATCAAGGTTATGAAAGCAAGTGTTTTCAAATCCTAGATGGTTTATAGATGTAGCATTTATTAATTGTTTTTATTAGCTTCTTAAACATCTAAATCTATTTTCGGACATAAGGAATTTATAAATATAATGAATTTCCATATACATGTAATTTAAGTGGTATTTCAAGTAAATTCAAGCCCCTTTTAAAGAGTACAAAAATTAGCAATGCTACATTAACCTGGTCAACTGTTTTTATACTTTTGAAATGATTCTGTGATCCTGATGCATTAGAAATTTGTTAACAAAAATAAAAGCTGTATTCAATGAGTCATGAAGACATAAAATCTGTTTTAGACATAAGCATGTAAGAAAACTTAATAAACTGTTATAAAATGGACTGTGTATAGTTGCTTTTGATTGTGATTGTATTAGTAATTCATATCACCGTCTCTTATACTTTGTGTCTAATTTTATGAATTTTGTAATTTCTCTAATGTTGCTTGATTTTATTTCATTTATAAATTCATGACATCATTAAATCCTGAATGAAAATTTCCAGGGCTGATCCTGAAGTCGATGAATTTTAGACTTCATTTAGTTTTTCTTTTCCTATATAAAAACTGAAGTCATAAAATTCTAGAGAATCAGGATTTTGAAAAGTTTGACCTCTCATCAAAGTTGAATAAGTTATATAGGATTACTAATCACGATGTTAAGTATAATTTATGTATATAATCATGTATATGAGAATTTATTTGTGACAACAGAATGTTTGTTTGACTAACATTTTAGTATGTTTATGTATATTATGTTATCATTGTTTCCAAAAATTACATGGTGAATTAAATGTTTTCTAAGTGATAACATTGTGTTTTTTATACACCCGTTTTGAAAAAAAACTGACATGTTATTTTATGATGTTGTCTGTCTGTCCGTCTGTATGTCAGTGGACAATTGATTGTCCGGATAATAACTCAAGAAATGATATTCCTAGGTTCCTCAAATCTTATGTGTGGATAGCCCTTGGGTAGAGAAGGTTCCCTATTGATTTTGAGACCCCAGTGTCAAAGGTCAAGGTCACTTGGACTTAAAATATGACAACCTTGTCCGGTCGATAACTCAACAACGACTGTACCTAAGTTCACCAAATTTTATGTGAGAGTAGCCCATGTGTCAAGGAAGTGCACTAACGGTTTTGGGGCCCCTTGGTCAAAGGTCAAGGTCGCAGGGGCATTATATGGAAAAACCTTGTCCGGAAACTAACTCAACAACGACTGTACCTAGGTTCACCAAATTTTATGTGAGAGTAGCCCATGTGTCAAGGATGTGCACTTGTGGTTTTGGGGCCCCAGGGTGAAAGGTCAAGGTCATCATATGGAAAAACCTTGTCCGGACAATAACTGAACAACCAATGTACCTAGGATCACCAAATATTATGAGAGAGTAGCCCATGTGTCATGGATGTTCCATATTGGTTTTAGGGCCCTTGGGTCAAAGGTCAAGGGCAATCATATTGAAAAACCTTGTCCGGACAATAACTTAACAACCGCAGTACCTAGGTTCACCAAATTTTATGTGAGAGTAGCCCATGTGTCAAGGATGTGTCCTATTGATTTTGGAGCCCCAGGGCCAAAGGTCAAAGTCACAGGGATATCATATGGAAAAACTTGGTCCGGAAGATAACTCAACAACCAGTGTATCTAGGTTTACCAAATTTTATATATGGAAACTCGTTGAGTAGAGGATGTACCCTATTGATTTTGAGACCCAAGGGTCAAAGGTCAAGGTCACTGGGACTAATTTATATGAAAACTTTGTCCGGACAACAACTCAACAACGACTGTACCTATGTTCACCAAATTTTATGTGATAATAGTCCATGTGTCAAGGATGTGCCTTTGGTTTTTAGACCCTAGGGTCAAAGGTCAAGATCACGGTGACATCATATGGAAAAACCTTGTTCGGACGATAACTCAACAACTACTTTTCCTAGGTTCTCCAAATTTTATGTGGTGCTGGCTTTGTGGTAGGATGTGACCTATTCTTGGTCAAGGTCACAGGGACTTCATATGAGATATAACACAGTATGGACTGCACACAGGCGTATAATGCACCGCCCAGCGGAGCTCTTGTATTGATATATAATGATGTAAAGCTGTCATTGATTTGGCTCAAAGCGTATCGACGATATCGATATATCGAGAAATAAATATCGACGATACATCAACATATATCCACCTTCGCTACAGTACCATACTGACCATTCATGTTGTTATAAACTCATAACAGATGTATATTTTTCATGAATGTTACACCTTCTGTGGACAAGAGGTATTTCCTCAATGAGCCGGTGCTGTCAATGTTCACTGATGATTTAGACCTATCAGTTTTTATCTATTTACCTAGATAGTCTTAAGATTTATATTTCAAAATGAATATCTATTATTGATTGGAAAATAAAAATCGACGATACAGCGATATCGTTTGAATCTATGACAGCTCTATAATAATGGTACATATACATTATTACAGCTTGTCCATGTAAGTAAGTCCTATAAGTATCTGATCTCCGAAACAACATTTTTAACCTTGTACTAATTACATTGCCCTCGGCGATGGCTGGCATTTTCCAATTTAATATAGTACTAACCACATACCCTCAAAAATGGCTGACATTGACCAATTTGATATAGTACTAACCACATACCCTCAACAATGGCTGACATTGACAAATTTGATATAGTACTAACCACATACCCTCAACAATGGCTGACATTGTCCAATGTGATACAGTACTTAGCACATACCCTCAACAGTGGCTGACATTGTCCAATGTGTTACAGTACTAAGCACATACCCTCAACAATGGCTGACATTGTCCAGTGTGATGCAGTACTTAGCACATACCCTCAACAATGGCTGACATTGTCCATTGTGTTACAGTACTAAGCACATACCCTCAACAATGGCTGGCATTGTCCAGTGTGATACAGTATTAAGCACATACCCTCAACAATGGCTGACATTGTCCATTTTGATACAGAACTAACCACATACCCTCAACAATGGCTGACATTGTCCAGTGTGATTCAGTACTAACCACATACCCTCAACAATGGCTGACATTGTCTAATGTGATATAGTACTAACCACATACCCTCAACAATGGCAGACATTGTCCAGTGTGTTACAGTACTAACCACATACCCTCAACAATGGCTGACATTGTCCAGTGTGATACAGTACTAACCACATACCCTCAACAATGGCTGACATTGTCCAATGTGATATAGTACTAACCACATACCCTCAACAATAGCTGACATTGTCCAATGTGATATAGTACTAACCACATACCCTCAACAATGGCTGACATTGTCCAATGTGATAAAGTACTAACCACATACCCTCAACAATGGCTGACATTGTCCAGTGTGTTACAGTACTAAGCACATACCCTCAACAATGGCTGACATTGTCCAGTGTGTATAAGTACTAAGCACATACCCTCAACAATGGCTGACATTGTCCAATTTGATACAGTACTAAGCACATACCCTCAACAATGGCTGACATTGTCCAATTTTATACAGTACTAACCACATACCCTCAACAATGGCTGACATTGTCCAATGTGATATAGTACTAACCACATACCCTCAACAATAGCTGACATTGTCCAATTAGATACAGTACTTAGCACACACCATAAAAATAGCTGACATTGTCCAATGTGATACAGATATAAGCACATATCCCCAACAATGACAGACATTGTCCAATGTGTTACAGTACTAAGCACATACCCTCAACAATGGCTGACACTGTACTATTTTATACAGTACTAACCACATACCCTCAACAATGGCTGACATTGTCCAATGTGATACAGTACTAAGCACAATCCCTCAACAATTGCTGACATTGTCCAATGTGATACAGTACTAAGCACATACCCTTAACAATTGCTGACATTGTCTAATTTGATATAGTATAAAGCACATTCCCTCAACAATGGCTGACATTGTCCAATGTGATACAGTACTAAGCACATACCCTAAACAATGGCTGACATTGTCTAATTTGATATAGTACTAACCACATACCCTCAACAATGGCTGACATTGTCCAATGTGATACAGTACTAAGCACATACCCTTAACAATTGCTGACATTGTCTAATTTGATATAGTACTAACCACATACCCTCAACAATGGCTGACATTGTCTAATTTGATATAGTATAAAGCACATACCCTCAACAATGGCTGACATTGTCCAATGTGATACAGTACTAAGCACATACCCTCAACAATGGCTGACATTGTCCAATTTGATATAGTACTAACCACATACCCTCAACAATGGCTGACATTGTCTAATTTGATATAGTACTAATCACATACCCTAAACAATGGCTGACATTGTCAAATTTGATACAGAACTAATCACATACCCTAAACAATGGTTGACATTGTCCAATGTGATACAGTATTAAGCACATACCCTCAACAATGGCTGACATTGTCCATTTTGATACAGAACTAATCACATACACTCAACAATGGCTGACATTGTCCATTTTGATACAGAACTAATCACATACCCTCAACAATGGCTGACATTGTCCAATGTGATAAAGTACTAACCACATACCCTCAACAATGGCTGACATTGCCCAATGTGATACAGTATTAAGCACATACCCTCAACAATGGCTGACATTGTCCAATGTGATACAGTACTAACCACATACCCTCAACAATGGCTGACATTGTCAAATTTGATATAGTACTAACCACATACCCTCAACAATGGCTGACATTGTCCAATGTGATAAAGTACTAACCACATACCCTCAACAATGGCTGACATTGTCCAATGTGATACAGAACTAATCACATACCCTCAACAATGGCTGACATTGTCCAATGTGATAAAGTACTAACCACATACCCTCAACAATGGCTGACATTGTCCAATGTGATACAGAACTAATCACATACCCTCAACAATGGCTGACATTGTCCAATGTGATACAGAACTAATCACATACCCTCAACAATGGCTGACATTGTCTAATTTGATATAGTACTAACCACATACCATCAACAATGGCTGACATTGTCAAATTTGATATAGTACTAACCACATACCCTCAACAATGGCTGACATTGTCCAATGTGATACAGAACTAACCACATACCCTCAACAATGGCTGACATTGTCCAATGTGATATAGAACTAATCACATACCCTCAACAATGGCTGACATTGTCCAATGTGATACAGAACTAATCACATACCCTCAACAATGGCTGACATTGTCCAATGTGATACAGTATTAAGCACATACCCTCAACAATAGCTGACATTGTCTAATGTGATACAGTACTAACCACATACCCTCAACAATGGCTGACATTGTCCAATGTGATACAGTACTAACCACATACCCTCAACAATGGCTGACATTGTCAAATTTGATATAGTACTAACCACATACCCTCTACAATGGCTGACATTGTCAAATTTGATACAGTATTAAGCACATACAAGAAGGACGAAGTTAACAAGTTGGATCAGTTAGTAATTTTAATTTAATTTATCACATACATGTATACACACAGAAATTGATAAAAATAAATTCATGAAAATTTACCAGTGTATCTTTTATTAAGTGTAATCCAACGATTATAATTGATTGGAGACAAATACTGGATAGCAAATGCCAGTGCCTATATTGTCAAAAGTTTTTGTTTTGTTTTGCTTTTCTAAAAGATAAAAGTGTAGTAGTCAACGTGTTTAATGGTCATTTTAACTTTTATAGTTTTCTTCTGCAAAGATGTGCTAATCATGATGGATATTTAGTTGAAACTTTTTAAATGGTCAATTTTATAGTTTCCTACTGCAGTAGTCTGTTATGAATTATGATGGTTTCTTAGTTGAAACTGTTTAAACAAGTTACAACATATCAAAATCTTGGCAGCATTGTATACTGGTTCTTTTTTAAGAGATAGCCTATAATATGTTAAGGCAAGCTGATACTCTCCTTCGAGTTCCAAACATTGTCCAATCAAATTACATACAGTATCTTGATGATTTGGACACATATCTGTTATGAGGGTGCATATTAAATCAGTTAGGGCTTGTCTGCACTGTTCAAGCATCCCAAGCTGTTTGTAAAGTTTATATTGCAGGAAGAAAAGATATGGTAATTGTGGAACAGCTGCAACGTACCAGTGACTTAGGGACAAGTACGCTCCTGTCGGTTTCTCATTAAAAATAACACGATACATTTCATACTGCAGCTCTTTAGGACACGAATTGATTTCTTCAAGTATATATACAACACAATCTGCCACATTTTCTCTAATCATGTCTACAAAGAAACGTTTCTTGGTAAATATGTTTTGGGGCATATCATCCGAATTCACAGTTTTTATAGATCCATTTCTACAGAAACACAAATGTATAATATGTCGTTTATCTAACGTTTCACTGATATCATTTAATAAAATATTGCTTTCGTCTAAATCTCCTACCAGGAAGAAAACTGAAGCCAATTTTAGATGAGCAGATGCTACTTGAGAACATTCCATTCCTTCTTCTAACCATAGGAAAGCGTCAGAAGTCTCAGAAGAAATTTCATGATTGTATTTTATATCAGCAGATGCTTGAAGTGATCCTAATAATGTCCAACAGATACCTTTCCAAACTTGTATGGCCTCATGCATTCTAACCTCAGTCACTGGGGTACTGTCATATAGATTATTCAAACTTGATAACCTAGTACTCACCCTATTCCATGTCTCATTATATCTGTCATCAATGTCTACAGGATCGTCAAGTCCCACTCCTATAGACGTTTGATTTGATGATGAAGTAAGTGCCTTTATTACTGATAAATCATTTACATCTTTTATGCATAAATCATTTACAAACTCTAATTTAAGAAATCCAAAGTCTTTAATAAGATCATTGAACAAGATGTTTTGTATATGTTCGGCATCACATTCCTGTAAATTTGCTTCTTCATCTCTTAAAAGTTCACCAAGTTTGTCAAATTTGATATCAAATAAAACATGTCCATTACTTTCTATGATTCTTTGTAGTTCCATTGAAATATTTGTTTGTTTAGTTTTATCAAGTTTATTTGAAAGTAAATTATTCATTGGCATGATGAAATGAGGACAATATCCCTTATCAATGAACTGTCGTAAAGTATGCAAACACTTATGGAAGTAATTCAATAGTTCCTCTGCAACCCAATCATCTTTAAATGTTTGTGACACAGTGTGAAACAGGACAGTTTTACATATGTAGCTGGAAATAACACCTTCACAACCTGGGAGGTTGTCCAAGAATGTAGACTTAACATATTTCATGAGAATGTAACATCTTATTTGAATAATATTTAGATCAAACATAAGAAGTCTTTCAGCAAAAGAAAATGATAATCTCCATTCTATATCAGAATCTGGTCCAATGTCACTACCTTTAGGTACGACAAAACATCGTGATTCTAGTATATTATGTAATAGCCGATCAGATGGCCAGAGACGTTTAGTTTGATTTAATTGAAATATATTGGTAACTTCCAATGGCCATGATGTACAATATAATACAAAAGGAAGGAATTCATAATCACGATTGAAGCCTCCTTTCATATACCAAGCTGGTCCCTTCTTTTCTATATCTCCATCTAAACTTTCTAGCATACTTGAACTCATCATGTAAGTTGTATTGGGTTTATGATTTTTCCTAAATAATTGAAACATATCGTTTAGATTGTGAGTTTCCATGCTATATGAAATATCTTTTATGTAACAATAACCTTGTTTTGTAAACTTATCCATTTGAAATTTATATATTACATCATCCGAAACATGATCTGAAGTATCTGTAACAACTACAATATGTGTATGAATATGTACACTATCTATGTCTGAATGAATACCTATAGTAGTGCTTCCCTCTGATTGACTGCCAAAATGAAACACATCAAATCCTTGTATTTGTACTGTCGTATTACATTCCATTTGTATGTAACAATTTCTTCTGTAACTGACTATTTCATCGTTTACACCAACATGACTAAGAACTTTATTGATCTTACAAGACAACTGCATTGAATCCATCCACTGTCCTGTCATGATGTTTAGTTTTCTGAAACAGAATCAAGAGTTCAAAATACTTTGATAGCTAAAATAATTATGTCTACAATATGCATAGATTTGGTAATCCAAACTCTTGACGCACTAAAGAAAAGTGACTTCTGGCAATTTATAAGTAACACAATTAGATTTACGTTTTTATTACATTACGAATCAATTTTGCAAACCGTTAAGTTTGTTTGTTTGTTGGGTTAAACGCGGTAGCAATACATTGTATAGGCATATAACGACGGTAGTTCAACCTACTCACTGTTCCTAGAAAGGCTAAATCTCTGTGGAAGTAGCTGTTAACCAACTGCTAGACGCATTCTTTTGACTGACTGCTGCTCTACTTGATTTAGAATCACTGGTATGAGGGAGAACGGCCGTAGAAATTAATTCTACGTCCCCTTGACCAGTAGACTTGTGCGCTACTGACTGAGCTTGCCGTTACTACCTCTCCTTCATTTGTTTCACCAGAATTTAATTCATATAAGACACATCTGTCTATTATTTCTAATTTACCGTAGATCGCGGGTTCGAGGCCGGTCGCGGTAGGTCGACCCTATACATGAGTTGTCGGCCTCGTGGTATGGTAAGTTAGTACTGGTGATAGAATAGTGTCCAGGAAACCTATAGCAGGAAGAGCTGGTCGTCGTATATATAACCTAAATATGTGTTGAATACGACGTAAATAAAAAATTCAAATATAGAGATATGGTCAGTTACAAGGCTCAAACCAACAACTTTACATCTATAAAATATTATAGTGGTTTGAATTAAGTGAGAGGCTTAGACTTATACACCCCTACATTGATTAGAATACAATCTTGAGTGAATCTTGATGGCAAATTAAAACAAAACACAGTAAACTTAAACTTTAACTTCTTCATTTGATTAAACGCCTATTTTTGTGTCACATATTCAATGGCGTTGTACAAAAGATAAATCATAAAAAACTAGATAAGTAAAACCCTCCACCATAAATATATAAAATAACACAGGGCAAAATAAAATTCATTACGCATGATGTTATAAAGTGTGATAATGCCATTTGGTTTTCATATATCAAGACCTATATTAATCTTAGTTCATGATTTGACTTAATTTTTTCATTTGTTTTTATCAACTTAATATTTAAAGTTGTTGTCCTGAACAGTATAACATAATGCTACTTTTAACCGGACTTGTCCTGAACAGTGTAACATAACGCCACTGTTAACCAGACAATTCCCCAAAGGTGTCGAAACATCACGTTTAAAGGGCCCTTGATACATCCCCAAAGGTGTTGAAACATCATCTTCAAGGGACCCCTTTATTTTAAGCAGTTACACAATTATATAAAAACAAATTATGTTTTGACAGAAAGAGAGGCAGTCCTCTCATCCCACGTCATAAATAATTAACTTAATACATTTACAACTGTTAAAGCACTTATTAACTTCATAAACTAGCCAGGTCAATTTTAAAATTGATCATAAAAAGTTGAAAAAATTAAGTTTTCAATCGTTTTTTGAACACATCCTAAGTAGGAGATAATTTGACATCGTCTGGTAGCCTATTCCATAGCACAGGGCTTACTTTACTAAAGCTTTTTGTCGCTGAATGCTTTTTTCTTATTAATTGGTACCACAAAATTCAGGCCTTTGGATTTTGCAGATCTAAGACCAGATCTGCTTTGTACAGGCTTTTGGAGAATTTCAGACTGATATGCAGGTGCATTTCCAGTAAAACAGTTGTACATGAAAGTCATACTTTGTTATTGATTCTTGCTTTGACTGGTAGCCAGTGCACTTAGTACAAAGCATCAATATCATATAAACAAAACTATAATTTGATACAATTATTAGAGGGCATATTTCTATTTACATGTACTATATATACTGCACTCATGCAAAGGTGTAAAGTGAGAAAACATTTCAACCTTTTGGTTGTAAAATTCATGTATAGTAAGAACATTCAGAGACACAAATAGCATCTATGTCAGTGGGATGATAATCAAAGTACTGAAAGTACTGTTGGAAGGAATTCTTTGAGGATTTTATCATTTTCAGATTTCAAAGGTACTATTTCGCTATCCATCATTATCTCTTTATCATTCGAAGTCAACTGTGTTTCATATTTCATTTTACATGCCCATTTTTCTACTGATGGAGGGGTGGTAGGTTCGATTCCCGGGTGGGGCATACTTTCGTGGAGCTTAGTTATGAAATAATTTCTACGGTCATTCTCCCTCCTACCACTGATTCTTGATCATGTAAAGCAGTAATCAGTCACTGATGCGCCTAGTTGTTGCTTGACAGCTAAATCCAGAGATTTAGCCTTGTCAGGAACAGTGAATGGATGGACTGATCGCAGTGATATAACCTATGCAATATGTGTTGTTATGGCGTTAAGGCCACAACAAATTGATCATATGTTCTATGAATTTTGTCTAAAAAATTGGAGCGAGCCAGCGAAAATTGTTTTCTGCATTTTTGGCAATTTGAGAGGCGAGCGAAAGGCGAGGAATAAATTTGTGATATTTTTATGAACATTTATGTACCAAATGTAAAAATACATGTTAAATATGAACTTTTTATAGAAAACCACATTATAATGTGTAGTTCAGAAAATAGTACCTTCTTTGTGTTTATACCAGTTGGTCAATCATTCAGCATATCGATTTGATACAATCATGCACATTTAAAGATAAAATATGGAATTATTTCTTACCTGAACTTTATTATTTTGATATTTGGATTCAGGGTATATAGTTCTGATTTTTTTGCAGGTTGTTGTGAGAAAGATTACTTGCTTTTAACATATATAAATGCTTTTAATATGGTACATACATAATACATGACTGTATTTTGTTCCATTTGCATTTACTGTTCCATATTATAATACTGCATTGCTAAAACATTAAGTGAATTTATTCCATATTGCCTTCAATTAAATACTTCCAATATTTCTGTATAATTTAGTATCAGCTCAGTTTAGTGAATATTAAATAGAGCAAAATAATTACAAAAACATTTTTTTTTCATTTTCGGAATTTTATTAACGGTAAATCTGACGAACATATGATAAAATTGTTGTAGCCTAAACAAAAAAACAACAAAAAAAAACAGTAAAGCACATCGAGCTAACGTGAATATAAGATGGTCTACCACTAATCGTACAACTCGTTGCTTTACTTTGAGTACTGCCTATCGATCTACGTTCTCACAGTAAACTCCAGCTGTGAATAAGATGTGCTAAATGTGTATAAATATACAAGCGTGTGGCAGTTAATAATTCGCAATAATACAAAATAACTTTTCTCCGTACACAGTTAGAATAATGTTTGATTAATGTGAAAAAAAAACCATTGACTATCATAATTTTAAGTATTTGTTTAAATTACTTTTTTCAATTCATCTGCGATTGATAGTGTACACATTTTTCTGTTGAACTATTTTCTCGGTCGCAACAGAAGTAAATTAGGTGTTATTCGTTCTTTTCAAATTTCGCAGAGCACTGACATAGAAAGGATTTTTTTTAAATTCCTTCCAAAATTTACTTCAATTCAATCATTGAATTTCTCCAATTCTATTGTATACAGACGAAGCATGAAATTTAACATGATTTAACGCCTAAAATACACTAGATTATTTTACATGAGCATTGAATGAATGATCGAGTTGTTGCAAACGTATACCTAAAGCTATTGTAAACCGAACGTTTCAAGTCAATGCACATTAAAAACACAAAATAAATATGTCACCTACCTTAAGAACAAATAATTTACTTTCTAGTATTTAACCAAGTCCTTAAATAACACAAATCCATGTAACAAAATTGAAAGATCTCAGAGCGCAATTTAACCATTGTTTAAGACGATTTCTCTTCTTTATCATGGTTCCTATATTATACAAATCATACAAATTAATTGCTAAATAGAATGTTTAATACACCACATTTTATTGTTATGCATGTCATAATTGCACTTGATCCTTCGTTTGTTTGCATAGTTACGTAGAACTTACGTGCGCTGTATTTATAAATAACAATGTTAAATTTAGTCATAACCAGGTAGACCCTAAGCATAGATCATTAAAATATTCCACATACAAATTCACAGCATAAGTAACACAGATTAACGTTAATTATCAAATTCAAAAGTAACCTCTGACTGTTGTAAATCTTTGAAAACCCAGTATATGACTATTTTGCATATCGCTGCAGATTTTATAACGGAAGTTAGTTTATGCGCATGCGTTCATTGTTGTAAACTTAAGAAATTATAGTGCGTACAAAATAACAAAACGTGTTTGGGTTACATTAAAATGAGACAATCCATTTTAAGGGTAGGCAGTATTGATAATAAATTTTGTGTAATTCATGGTAACAAAATTAGCATGGCGGACAAACAACCACCACTTGGTTAATCATTCTTGAAATGGTAGAACGTTTTTTCATTTAACCAACAACTAAGTCATTCTTGAAACATATCACAATTGTTTATGTAATTGTCATTCTGAGCATCCCTCGTCGTGGATAAGGTCATTGTATTGTTATTATGAACAGTGTTATGGTTTTTGTTCGCACTATAGAGTTCGAACAAAAAATATAAAACACTGTTTATAAGAACAACAGTATTAAGTGCTATGGTAATATTACTATTTCAAACAGAGTTACCATTATGAATCGATGAGTGTTAGTTAGTTAGATGCTAAGAAATTAACTACCGTGGTTTTATTTAAAATTGGTATTTATACCCCCCTACCCAAAGCTATGTATGGTGTATATAAGAGTCAGCTTGCCAGTTGGTGTGTAGCTTTTACTTGTCCGCACGATATCTCAGTATCTATTGTACGGATTTGGTTCAAACTTCACGCATAAACAGGCATGTGCATTTCTCATTTGGTTTCGTTTGATTTTTTGAAGAGTTCTGTCAATTTGACAAAAAATCTTGTTTTCTCAGCACCTATTGTATGGATTGATTTGAACTTCTTGACAAAGACCCGTTTGGGATAAATCATAATAGTCAGTGATAAGTTTAATTGTGCTGTCCAAATGTGGTGCACGAGTTTGCTTCAAGGTAGCTAAACAAGGTTAGAAGCCTCTTCTACTGACCTAAGTTTTACTGTAAGCTAGCAAGTGAAAATTTTTTCTAGGAAGTGCCATACTGAACCTACTACTATTGAATAGAAAATTGCTGTGTAGGGCTTTATAATCCTTCAGCAGCTGACTCCGTGTATAATTTAGAGTTTTATATACCAGGTATAGAGAGATAATTATTACTGATTGTTTTGTTAGTGATTTTACGAGTGATCTCCCTTATAGTATGTTATTGTATTATACTTAATTTTTTATTTGTTTATGGTGTATAAATCATTTTATGATTGATGTATATAACTTGGCAAAATAAATATTTGCATGATGATTAGAATCATTACAAAATGCATAAATCGGGAGAAGACAGAAATTATCTAATACTATGTTATAATAAAAATCAACTTTTGTGTGACTCCAATCTTCTTCAATCTTCCTCAAACTTATAATATGACTTAATATAATAATTTTCAGATGATAAACTCTGTAACTGTTGCCGACGTATTTTTTCTCTGAGATAATTGTTCTATTTCATAATCAAGTGTGTGTATTGAATTGTTGAAAATAGCTGCACAAACAATATAAAACATAAAAGTTTTATGTTTATACTTCATCAGTTATAACTCAGTCGTCCAATTTTAACTTTTATTGTTACCTGTGTTTAACATGTTTGATATTTTTATATATTTTTCCTAAGAGAATCAAATTTTGGCTAAGTTAAAACTCTGTAGAAAAACCTTGTGTTCGTAAGATTGTTAATAAAATTTAATGTTATAGATAAAAAATCCAACATTGATAATTGAAACAAGAAATGCACTTACCACTAAATCAAATATACACTAGCATTAAATTTCATAATATTACAGTCACATGTTGATTATGAAATTTATCAAGGTTATGAAAGCAAGTGTTTTCAAATCCTAGATGGTTTATAGATGTTGCATTTATTACTTGCTTTCATTAACTTCTTAAACGCCTAAACCTATGTTGAGACATAAGGCCTCACTAGAATTTAAAAATGTAATGAAATTCCATATACATGTATTTGAATTGGAAGTTCAAGTAAATTCAAGCCCCTTTTAAAGAGTTCAAAAATTAGCAATGATACATTAACCTGGTCAACTGTTTTTTTTTTTTGAAATCATTCTGTGATCCTGATGCATTAGAAATAAGTTCACGAAAATAAAAGCTGTATTCAATGAGTTATGAAGACATAAAATGTGTTTTAGTCATTAAGCATGTAAGAAAACTTAATAAACTGTCATACAATGGACTGTGTATAATTGCTTTTGATGGTGATTGTATTTGTTATTCATATCACCGTCTCTTATACTTTGTGTCAAATTTTATGAATTTTGTAATTTTTCTAATGTTGCTTGATTTTATTCCATTATTGAATTCATGAATCATTAAATCCTGAATGAAAAATTCTAGGACTGATCATGAAGTTCATGAATTTTAGACTTAATTTAGTTTCCTATATAAAAACTGAAGTCATAAAATTTTAGAGAATCAGGATTTTGAAAAGTTTGACCTTTCATCAATGTTGAATAAATTATATAGGATTACTAATCATGATGTTAAGTATAATTAATGTATATAATCATGTATGAATTTATTTGTGACAACAGAATGTTTGATTGACTAACATTTTAGTATGTTTATGTATATTATGTTATCATTGTTTCCAAAAATTACATGGTGAATTAAATGTTTTCTAAGTGATAACATTGTGTTCGTAGTTTTATTGATATATAATAATGATAATATTGGAGCAGGTGCTATATAATTAGCTTACATATATAATCAGCTGATATTTGAATCCAAGCTTTAACCTTGTACTAATTACATACTCCAACAACGACTGACATTGTCCAATTTGATACAGTACTAAGCACATACCCCCAACAATGGCTGACATTGTCCAATTTGATAAAGTACTAACCACATACCCTCAACAATGGCTAACATTGTCCAATTTGATACAGTACTGAGCAGATACCCTCAACAATGGCTGACATTGTCCAATTTGATACAGTACTAACCACATACCCTCAACAATGGCTAACATTGTCCAATTTGATACAGTACTAACCACATACCCTCAACAATGGCTGACATTGTCAAATGTGATACAGTACTAACCCCATACCATCAACAATGGCTAACATTGTCCAATTTGATACAGTACTTAGCACATACCCTCAACAATGGCTGACATTGCCCAATTTGATACAGTAATAACCACATACCCTCAACAATGGCTGACATTGTCCAATTTGATAGAGTATTAACCACATACTCTCAACAATGGCTGACATTGTCCAATTTGATACAGTTTTGAGCACATACCTTCGACAATGGCTGTCATTGCCAAATTTGATACTGTTTTGAGCACATACTATCAACAATTGCAGACATTGATCAATTTAATACAGTGCTAAGAACATACCTTCGACAATAGTTTATAACTGCCCAACTTTATACAGAGGTAGGCAAACGAATGTAAGATTAGTAAGTTATTTTAATTTCATTAACACATATACAAATGTACTATCGTCTTATACACACTATATCTATATACACACAGAAGTTGATAAAAATAAAATTCATAAAAAATTACCAGTGTATCATTTAATCAAACAATCATGTCTTATCCCTGACCAACGCTGGTGCTTTTGAAAAACAATATTGTCAAAAGTTTTTGTTTTGTTTTTGCTTTTCTAGAAGATAAAAGTCTAGCACGCTACGTGTCAACAATGGTCACTTTAACTTTTATGGTTTTCTTCTGAAATGGCGTGTTAATTAATCATGATGGTTATTTAGTTGAAACTGTTTAAACAAGTTACAACATATCAAAATCTTGGCAGCATTGTATACTGGTTCTATTTTGAGAGATAGACAATAATATTTTAAGGCACGTATATACTCTCCTTCGAGTTCCAAACATTGTCCAATCAAATTACATACAGTATCTTGATGATTTGGACACATATCTGTTATGAGGGTGCATATTAAATCAGTTAGGGCTTGTCTGCATCGTTCAAGCATCCCAAGCTTTTTGTAAAGTTTATATTGCAGGAAGAAAAGATATGGTAATTGTGGAGCAGCTGCAACGTACAAGTAACTTATAAACAGGTAATTTCCTGTCGGTTTCTCATTAAAAATGACACGATACATTTCATACTGCAGCTCTTTAGGACACGAATTGATTTCTTCAAATATATATACAACACAATCTGCCACATTTTCTCTAATCATGTCTACAAAGAAACGTTTCTTGGTAAATATTTTAAGGGGAATATCATCCGAGTTTACAGTTCTTTGTAATCCTTTTCTACAGAAACACACATGTATAATATGTCGTTTATCTAACGTTTCACTGATATCATTTAATAAAATATTGGTTTCGTCTAAATCTCCTACCAGAAACAAAACTGAAGCTAATTTTAGTTGAGCAGATGCTACTTGAGAACATTCAATTCCTTGTTGTAACCATAGTAAAGTCTCAGAAGAAATTTTATAATTGTGTTTTATTTCAGCAGATGCTTGAAGTGATCCTAATAATGTACAACATATACCTTCCCACACTTTTATAGCTTCATGTATTCTAACCTTAGTCACTGGGGTACTGGCACATAGTTTCTTCAAACTATTTAAGGAAGTTATCACCCTATTACATGCTTTATTATTTCTGTCATCAATGTCTACAGGATCGTCAAGTCCCACTCCTATAGACGTTTGGTTTGATGATGAAATAAGTGCCTTTATTACTGATAGACAATCTAAATTTTCAATACATGAATCATTTACAAACAGTCTTTTATGAAATCCAAAGTCTCCAATGAGGTCAAAGAACAAGGTATTTTGTATATGTTTGGCATCACATTCCTGTAAATTTACTTCTTCATCTCTTAATAGTTCACCAAATTTGTCAAATTTGATATCAAACAAAACATTGCCATTACTTTCTATGATTCTTTGAAGTTCCATTGAAATATTTCTTCGTGTTGTTTTATCAAGTTTATTTGAAAGTAAATTATTCATTGGCATGATGAAATGTGGACAATTTCCCTTATCAATGAACTGCCGTAAAGTATGCAAACATTTATTGAAGTTATTCAATAGTTCCTCTGCAACCCAATCATCTTTAAATGTTTGTGACACAGTGTGAAACAGTGCAGTTTTACATATGTAGCTGGAAATAACACCTTTACAGCCTGGGAGACTGTCCAAGAATGTAGACTTAACATATTTCATGAGAATATAACATCTAATTTGAATAATGTTAAGATCAAACATAAGAAGTCTTTCAGCAAAAGAAAACGACAACCTCCATTCTATATCAGAATCTGGTCCAATGTCACTACCTTTAGGTACGAAAAAACATCGTGATTGTAGTACATCATGTAATAGTCTATCAGATGGCCAGTGACGTTTGGTTTGATTTTTTTTAAACGTATTAGTTACTTCCAATGGCCATGATGTACAATAAAATGCATAGGGAAGAATGTTATAATCACGATTTGAGCCTCCAATAAACCAAGCTGGTCCCTCCTTTTTTGTATCTCCATCAAAACCATCTAACAAGCTTGAACTCATCATGTAAGTTGTATTGGGTTTATGATTCTTCCAAAATAATTCATACGTTTCGTTTGAATAGTGAAGTTTCATATTATATGAAATATCTTTTATGTAACAATAACCTTGTTTTGTAAGCTTATCCATTTGAAATTTATATGCTATGTCATCTGAAACATGATCTGAGGTATCTGTGACAACTACATTATCTTTAAAAATATACACACTATCTATATCTGAATTAATACCCATAGTAGTGCTTCCTTCTGATTGACTGCCAAAATGAAACACATCAAAACTTAGTATTTGTACTGTCTCATTACTTTCCATTTGTAAGAAACAATTTCTTCTGGAAAAAACAATTTCATCGTTTACACCAACATGTTTAAGGACTTCATTGATCTTCGAAGAAAACTGCCTTGAATCCATCAACCGTCCTGCCATAATTGTTAGTTCCTGAAACAGAATCCAAGAGTTAAAATAGCTCAAATACATGCATACTTACAATATGCATACATGCATCTGTTTTTGTAAACGGTGGGCCAACGTTAGATAGTGAAAACTGGAAAATATCAGTGATATTTTGAGCATTGAGCATATAGAAACAGTAAGAATCATTTTTGGCAAACTGTTACCTCATCGTCTTCATTTTATTCGTCAGTATTTGATTAGACACAAATTCCCAATATTTCGTAGAAAATTGTTGTACTATCTAAAATTTTAATGAATTGATATTTACATTTACATGTATACGAGAACATATCCATATTTACATGTACTCCTATACTAGACGCACACAAAGGTGTAAAGTGTGATAACATTTCAAGCTCTTGTTTTACTTGTGTCAGAACAATCCGATAATTATAACATCTATGTTTGTGGGAAAATGAAGAATTTCTTTAAATAAATCCTTAAAGATTTCGTCAGTTCTACTTTATACAGACGAAACATGAAATTTAACAGGATTTATCGCTTAAATACACTAGGTTATTTTACCCGAAACTATACCTTAAGGGGATTGTAAACCGAACGTTTCAAATTATTGCGCATAAAATACAAATATAAAATAAGAAATTTACCTACCTTCAGTATAAATAATTTACTAAAGTTCTGTTATTTAATCAAATCCTTAAATAATACAAATCCTTTTAATAATATGAAAAGATTTCACAGAGCAATTTAACCATAGTTTAATACGACCCCTTCTCTTTACCATTGTTCCTACATTATACAAATGTATTGCTAAATACAATGTTTAATACATCACAGTTTTATTATTATGATTGTAAATATATGCACTAAACGCTGTTTTATGATTAAACCTCGTTTTCCTCACTTGACATACCACTGTTCTCTATCGATAGAGCTTTTAAATCAATAACTCTATAGATCTAAAATTCAAATTTATCTCTAAACAAATACAAACATGTTTGAAATAGAAACACTTCGTTTGTCGGTTTACATACATGTACATTGTTATCGATATTTCTAATTTGTTCATAACCAGGTAGACCGTGCGTATAGATCAATAACATAATCTACCTACAGATTCAGTATTAACATACTCCGTGTTTGATCTGTAACAAATATTTACGTTAATAATCGATTTTAACACTAACATCTGAATGTTATAAATCTGGGAAAACCCAGCGTATGACTGTTAAAACGGAAGGTAATTAAAGCGCATGCGTTCATTTTTGTAAAGATTACAAAATGAAACTGCAGCTGATTAACTCAACGTCTACAGCTTCTTGATACTCCCTGTATATTGATGTATTGACTATAACTGAGAGGCGCTTGTCAGGAAAACTTGGTTAAAATAAAAACAATATTATTAAGTAAACAAACATGGGGGATGTGCAAAGATAATCAAAGTACTGACAGTACTGATGAGACGGTAGCACTGAACTTGTGCATACAAAAATGGTACCCTGATTTATATGCAACCATTCAGTAAATCTAAACATACTTGTATGGTACCATGCAATACCCATCTAACATACATGTTAATAACACTAAGCTCTAACATAGTGTAATGGTATCATAAAATACTTGAACCCAGCTTGAACTTGAACACCAATTTCACACAGCTGAATAAAATTTTCGCAAATACATTGTAAACATGTACTTAACACATAATTCACGTATATAATATTACTTTAAACTAGTCCTAAGCTTTAGTGGTAAGTAAAATTCCATGCGAGTAATCTTGCATGGAAACGAGTTGCTCCCTATGTGATAAAATTATTAAATCACAATCACTGAGGCGAGTTTATATTCTGCACGCTATATACTGTTTACAAGTGTGATATTTTATAGTGCTGCAACGATTCACAGGAAAGTCGATTCGATGCGATTCGATACTTTTTCTTTCGATTCGATTTTTTTCGATTCGATTCATTTATTAATATAATTTACTTCAAATATGCATTTATACATTAATTTGAGCTTAAAACTAAATAATTTGGACTAACTAAAAGTGTTACTGAAATTTGATAGCACGAAACTCAAAAATCTGCTAAATTAATATTTGCTTTTTTCAAGTACGAAATGGTTTGGGTACGAATGTAAAGTTCGCGAAAATGTATTATAATTGTAATTTCGACTAAAAAAGTATAAACAGCATGGAGCATAAATTGTAGAAAGATGCAGTTCTTGATATACTACTGTACATTTAACATAAACCTACGCTTTGTAGGCAAATATATTGAAATTTGAATTATCTAACATCAAAACTTGACCGGTAAAATTCAATCACACCGACCCAATTTGCGTAGCGTTGGGGCATATACTGTAAATAAATTTTTGGAACACAGTTGCCATGCTACTTAAATCGTAATGGAAACTTTAGAGAAATGTCACAAAGTTTACCCCAGTTTCACTGTCAACGTACTTAGTCTTTTAGGTGAGCCTTTGCTTTTATCGTTATAACTTATGTAAACATGTTAAAAGTCAGTATCGAATCGAAACTCGCGGGTCCCGAATCGAAATCGAATCGGCGCCCTTGCAATCGAGTTTCGATGTATCGAATCGAATCGTTGCAGCCCTAATATTTTATTCTTTACTGTATGGTAGACACGCCCCGAGCTTAAATGGTTTATCGCCTTAGTATTCACGTTGAGGAAATGTCCATTTCCTTGACGATAGTGTCCAAATACATCGCATGGGATTTTGAAGCATTTTTTTCAAGGACTACCTCGGCTTTTACCGTTAAATTCAATTTAAAATGTTGAAACTACTGTAACGTGCTGCAGGGACGGAGACAGAAGCAATCCCAGGACACTGACTCGTGTTCTAGGCTTAACAATAATGTAAAAAATTATATGTAGACAGATTTTCCTCAAGCTATTTAGCTTATATGATTAGAAAACTAAAATAAAACGTATAGTAATATGTACAGGCGCAAAGCATAAAACAAAAACACACTCCTGAGACAATACCTCAGAATGAAGACCAATAGAAACAACAAAAGTTATAGACACGATAGAATAAAACTACAGTATAAAACAAAATGTACAAACTTAATGTTCCAGACACAGTCTGCAGCAGAGACAAAAGCATTAACAAAAACTAAAAGCTCGGAGACACGACCTCGGGTTATAAACCTTACTTGTAACCAACAGACCCAAACTCCGACTAGTCGATGTCTCAGACACAACCCGGGACAAAAGCAAATGTAGAAACTAATATCCTAAAAGCGCGATCTCTGCTTGAATCCGAAAGACTCCGAGCCTGGATAAATCAATGTTCCAGGCACAACTCGGAGCTAAAGCAAATGCCAAAGCCAATACTAATATCTCGAAAGACAACCTTGGGTTATAAAACGTATATTGAAACCAACAGACCTCGAGCCCGGACAAGTCAAAGTCCCAGGAACAACTCGGAGCTTAAGCAAACGCCAAAACCAATACTCCGAACACAACCTCGGGTTATACCTTTGCTTGAAACCAACAGACCCCGAGCCGGACAAATCGATGTTCCGGAAACAACCCGGAGCAAAATCAAAAGCAAAACCAATCTCGAAACACTCTCTCGGGTCATTAACTATTGCTTGGAACCAACAGACCTTTAGTCCAAACACTCCTTTACCTCAAGAACGACCCGGAGCAGAAACAAACCCTCAAACGTTAGAACAAAATCAGTCTGTCTACTAATACATCCTCGGGTACGAAAAACAAGGGATAGCCCAGGATCAGCACGATTTACCCCGCAGGTTCTGCCACCAACGTTTACGTGCAAGAAAGCGCTTCCACCTTAGAGACAATCTACTAATCGCAATGATGCTCAGTTGTCAGTACAGCAGATAGCTCACACCTCACCTGAAAGCGTCGACGAATAAACGGTAGACCCACGACTATCTTCCACTCCAACCACCACCACGAGCAGTCACCAACGTTCTGCTGCCAAATGAAGCTAACACGCATTTATATACAATTGGACAAGTCAACTTACTGAACAGTTCCATTTTCAATTCGTAAGGTAAAACAAGTTAATTTTTAAAAAGGGAGGTAATTTATATATTTTCCTTTGCTGACCTAACTCATTACTATAAGTAGATTTAAATTGATAAAACAAAGGCATGAATTTCACTTGAAGTTCTAAACAAATAGTTAAAAAGGCTTAATACTACATAGTTTTAGATAAAAGAAATTCATTTTCATCAAATTATTCGTTTCTGCTTCCGAACTTTTTGTAAATATTATTTTACAAGTTGGATACATGCACGCACAAAAAGTCGAAATTTGCTGTCAATTGATTTTTTTAGCAAAACAACTATCACTATTACGGAGATTGTACGGCTACTACGGGCGTTAAACACGATCCCGATATGGGTTTAATTGATCAAGATGTATTACGTAATTCATAATTATTGGATCATAAAAGTGTCACTTTGTTGATTGTATACGCGAACACCTAGTGTTAATGATAGCTAATTATCGATTTTAGAGCCTGACACAAGACTTGAGATGATAAATTATGAGACGACGTACATCCGGCTTTTGATTTGGCGAAAATACGATTTTTAACGTTTTTCGCCAAATTCGATTTATTTGAGCCAAATCTTATGAATTTTTCGCCAATGGCTCAAAATGGCGATCGGCTGCGCGAGCCCTGCCTTCAGTGAGTTTACAAACAATGAACATTTTCGTTTTATTTTGCCGTCCATATGTTTTACGTCATATCCGGGATGGTCTAAAACCCGTTCTGTCCGGAATAGAATATGTTCCGATTTTTTGACCAATAAATTTTTTTGGGGCGGGTTGTTTTGGACACGGGCGGGCGGGGATGAGAATCTAAAATATTTTTTTCTATTGCCTAAATAATCACTGCGCAATTACATTCTTCTATGATCAGACAGACTACTAAAAAGCTATCTATAGTACTTTCCAACAACAGAAATAATCATAAATATTCATTGTGAAGTAAAGTAACGGCATTCTTTAACAGTTTCAAGAAATTGATTTTACTGGTTTGAAAATCTACTCATGTTATAATTCTTGTACATTTAGAGCTGTTCAGCTCTGTTCCACATATTCAATAAATCAATACATTCAGTGCTTTCAGTGCTTTGATATAGCTTAGGGTTTGTGTTGAAGCATGCTCACAGGTTATACATCTTGTCATTAAACCACTCGTATGCATGCATATGAATTTCCATTAGAAAACAATTGACTGTGCGTTTAACAAATGGTGCAAGCACATTTAACACCATAGCAACACTTTGTACAGTTTATATCAAGGTCAGTTAACCTTCTTACCTTTCCTGGAAAGACTAAATCTGTGGATTAAGCTGTTAACCGGTGCTAGGTGCATTCTTCCGTCAATGACTGACACCTGCCCTACATGATTTAGAATCAGTGGTAGAAGGGAGAATGGCCATAGCAATTTTATCATGACTAAACTCTACAAAAGTATGCCTAGTCTGGGATTCCAAACCATGACCCCTCTATCAGTAGACTTGCATGGAACCTTCTGAGCTAGCTGGGTAGAGGGGACTATTTAACACTTGTATGGAGCGAAGTGAATCAAAGGCACATTAAATGTCTTGCTCAAAGAAACTAGAAGTTAGTCTAGCATGTTATTAACCCAGGAATTCTATATATGTTTCAACAAGAGGGAATTAAAAATAAAAACAGAAGATCAGATTGTATGAAAGTTGAAATTTTAATTTGATTGACAATGTAATACTGACATAATCATCATGTTTTTTATCGCAAATTGTAATTATACATTCAACAATTTTGTTAAGATCAAATTATACAAGTCATATATACAGTTACCTAGTAGTGGTCATAAGTCTTGACCTGGTTTAAGTAAAAATTAATAATTTTGGGGGGTTTTGTAATGCTATGGGCACCTGTTGTTATACTATTGCTAACATTGATTGCATGTGTTTTTTCAGGATCAATTGTGAAGGATGGCTTCTGCTAGTAATGGGGATAATAAACTGAAGGTAAACTTGTTTTCTCTGTAACTTTCATCACAAATTATGCTTACTAAAAGGTAGTCATTATGAAATGTTTCACTGTTCATTGTTTACAAGTGTGTTTTAAGTGTGTATAGTTTTAAAACTGCGCACCAACCATTACGATAAATCTAATAACATATCATACAATATGAAACTAGAATTTAAATAAACTTGAAATTGCCGGTGCAATTAAAATAATTCTAGAAAACCGCCCACAAAAACATAGTGTTTGCATGGTCATTGACCATGTATGGTGGTAATCAAGAAGTTATAAGTTAGAATGCAGTTTAAAGTCTGCTTCCATGTACATATTCAGCCCACTTCACAGTTTTGTATGTAGGCAGGTGATCCCTCACATTACCTATTTGCACCAGAGTGGGGTGAAACAATTGTAGGTAAGTTCCTTGCTCAAGGAAATTAACAGTGCCCCTAGTGGGGTTTGAACCTGGGACCCCTCGATCCCTTAGTGTGAATCCTACCACTGGACCACTGCTTCTACAATTATGAAAGTAATATTTTAACAATAACATGTTCTTAAACTCTCCTCTGCACCATTAGGTTGATATGAGATTTTTACTAGACTAATAACTGTACTTGAGTCATCTCAGTTTCTTGCCTTTTATTGAAAACATTGAATATTCACAATCATGATGCAATAATTTTACATCTATATCATCATCAAAGCAATTTACAAGTGAACTGAATGTGTTTAAACAATGTGTTTAAACACCTAACACACTACATTCAGGTACCTAAAAACCCGTGCAAACCTGTAAACACCAGGTTTAGGGGGCATAGATTTGCTGCTCTATAGCCATATATAGCCATAGCGCACGGTCTACTTTGCGGCTCTGTTGCCATGGCGCACCTCGGTGCGCACCTATGATTAGTGTGTAAATTTGCAACACACTATCTAGGGCACCTGAAAAATGTGTTTAAACACCAAACACACTACATTCAGGTACCGAGAAACCCCGTGCAAAACTGTAGACACCAGGATATGGGGCTAACCATAGCACCAAAATGTTGTATGTTGAACAGTTGAACACTACAGATACACTAGTTTGAATTTAAACAGACTATTTAGAGTGGTGGTCCAGAGGTAGGACACATGCTAAGGATTCGAGAGGTTCTGGGTTTAAAACACCCCAAAGGGCACTGGTAATTTCCCAGAGCAGTCAATTTACCTACAGTTGTTCCACTCCACCTTGTTGTAAATTGGAACTGTGAGAGATCACCTGCTTGAAGGTGATATCTGGATTAATGTATAAATTTGTTGTTGGCTGAACATGTCTTTGGAACCACAATTTATACCATGCTAGATGTGACCATGCAAGGACATATTATGTTGTAAATTTTATATTAAAATACTTAATAAAAGGAGTAAAGTAGCAGACATGGCAGTTCAGTTACAATGTTGGACTGGTAATCAATGTAAAGCAAGTTGTGTATTGGTTCAAATCACATTTAAACATATTATGTTGGACTGGTAATCAATGGATAGCAAGTTGTGTATAGGTTCAAATCACATCTTAAACATATTATGTTGGACTGGTAATCAATGAATAGCAAGTTGTGTATAGGTTCAAATCACATTTAAACATATTATGTTGGACTGGTAATCAATGGATAGCAAGTTGTGTATAGGTTCAAATCACATTTAAACATATTATGTTGGACTGGTTATCAATGGATAGCAAGTTGTGTATAGGTTCAAATCACATTTAAACATATTATGTTGGACTGGTTATCAATGGATATTAAGTTGTGTATAGGTTCAAATCACATTTAAAACATATTATGTTGGACTGGTAATCAATGGATAGCAAGTTGTGTATAGGTTCAAATCACATTTAAACATATTATGTTGGACTGGTAATCAATGGATAGCAAGTTGTGTATAGGTTCAAATCACATCTAAAACATATTATGTTGGACTGGTAATCAATGGACAGCAAGTTGTGTATAGGTTCAAATCACATCTAAAACATATTATGTTGGACTGGTAATCAATGGATAGCAAGTTGTGTATAGGTTCAAATCACATCTTAAACATATAATGTTGGACTGGTAATCAATGGATAGCAAGTTGTGTAAAGTTTTAAATCACATCTAAAACATATTATGTTGGACTGGTAATCAATGGATATCAAGTTGTGTATAGGTTCAAATCACATCTAAAACATATTATGTTGGACTGGTAATCAATGGATATCAAGTTGTGTATAGGTTCAAATCACATCTAAAACATATTATGTTGGACTGGTAATCAATGGACAGCAAGTTGTGTATAGGTTCAAATCACATCTAAAACATATTATGTTGGACTGGTTATTAATGGATAGCAAGTTGTGTATAGGTTCAAATCACATCTCAAACATATTATGTTGTTGTCTTGATCAAGAAACTTTATTCTACAAACTCACAACTTTATACTACAAGCTCACAACTTAAATAAGGTTTACCATTTAGTTAAAATAATTTTGTGTTAGCTCTTATGAGCTATGAAAAAAGATGAAGTCAACTAAATGCTTCAAAATTAGGTGCCAAAGTTCTCAGTAGAAAAATCTTGGCTTGAACACCATATAATGGCTACATAGTACTTTAAAAAAAAGTTTGTAACAAACTTTTATTTCTAAGCAGACAGCAAAATAACAAGTTACATTTGAAAGAAAGCACATTAAACAGTCCTTTTATCTATAAAAAGTCGATATAAAAATGTCACATAATAAAAAAAACATGGATTCAGAGTTATACGAATAAATGTATGCAAACATGATAACTTTTAAGATACTCTCTGACATTGAACACAAAAGTGAACAGTATACAAGAAAAAAGGACACTTTATTAACACAGTACAAGCTAGTTCTGGCAAGATTATATTTATGTAATATTAGCTAACTACATTAAAGTATTTTTCTCAAAAAAGACTCTACACAGCAGATTTAACTATAATCTGTACAAGTGTCTATGTCACAAAAAAATAACAAGAAAAATAATAGAAAATCCATTCCTTTCATGCTTTACACAGAAATGTTATTTCATACAATTAAAATATACAATGAAATTATACAATTGAAATATACAATGGAAGATATAATGAAAAAATAAACACTTATACATCTACTTTCATTTTAGTGAAAATATAAAATCCAAAATGACATCAATTTAAATAAAAAAATGTCAAGGAGAAATAAGGTATTTATTATTATATTTGTGTATGTATCACTAACAGGGTGCAGTGAAAGCGTCAAAGAAACAGAATTTTCTTTAATTTTGGAATAAAATAGATTTTATTTCAACTTGTGAGCTCGGAAAATGTCATTTTCAATTATGGCTACACCAATCTTATAAGTTTGATCTTTGAGCCGTCTCAATGAAATAAAAATTTATCTTGAACCAAAACTGAGGTATATACACTATTTATATATACAATGTATATATTAGAGTTGATTTCATACATTTATAGCACAAGCCAAAATAAAACAATATAAGATGTTTAAGCAGTTAACAGTATGATATATGGTTTAAGCCCAATAAGATTTGATAGGACAAAGTTGTCAAAAAATATAAACTACATAAAGACCTCCAATATATCTTTGTAAAAAGAAATTTCCATGTGTTTAATAACAAAGTGAAATTGCTATAAGTGACACCTCATTATAAATAGATATTGTCATCTTCATACATTTACATCTATAAAAAATGGTGTCTGTTCACAGACTAGTGGGATATAATACTAAAATTGTCAGCAGCCAAACACATACATGTAGGACAAGTTGGTCATAGAAATTCCTCACTTATGAATAAACCAATAAAATAAAGTAAAATATCACTAAATGTATAAGGGATTAATACCCCCCTCATAGTGTTTTACATAGGAACTGGCAACAGTAACCTTGACCTTCGACCAATCCCACAGTAACCTTGACCCTTAACCAATCCCACTGTAACCTTGACCCTCAACAAGTCCTACAGTAACCTTGACTCTTAACCAATCCCACAGTAACTTTGACCTTCAACCAATCCCACAGTAACCTTGACCCTTAACCAATTTCACAGTAATCTTAACCCTCAACCAATCCCACAGTAACCTTGACCCTCAACCAATCCCACAGTAACCTTGACCCTCAACCAATTCCACATTAGCCTTGACCCTAAACCAATCCCACAGTAACCTTGACCCTCGACCAATCCCACAGTAACCTTGACCCTAAGCCAATCCCACAATAACCTTGACCCTCAACCAATCCCGCAGTAGCCTTGACCCTCAAGCAGTCCTGCAGTAACTTTGACCCTCAACCAATCCTTCAGTAACCTTGACCCTCAACCAATCCCAACGTAACCTTGACCCTCAACCAATCCCACAGTAACCTTGACCCTAAGCCAATCCCACAGTAACCTTGACCCTCAACCAATCCCACGGTAACCTTGACCCAAAACCAGTCCCCATATCCAACCTGAAGTTGTCTTTCAATTATTCCCTTAGTTACCTTGACCCTCAACCAGTTCCACAGTTACACTGACCCTCAACCAGCCCCACAGTAACCTAAACCCTTAGTCAGTTCCTTACTAACCTTGACACTAAACCAGTCCCATATTCAACCTGACCTTGACCCTCGATCAGTCCCTAAGTAACATTGACCCTCATGCAATTCCAAAGTAACCTTGACACTTAACCAGGCCCCATATCCACCTGACGTCGACCTTCAATCAGTCCCACAGTAAATTTGACCCTCAACCAGTCCTCATTCCCAACCTGACGTTGACCCTCTATCAGTCCTACAGTAACCATGACCTTCAATCAGTTCCGATATCCAACCAGAATGATATCCCGTGATTTTACACTTTTCTACTACATAATGTTTGAATTAAACATGTCAAGCTCAGACAGACCAACTGATAATAACAGTCCTATATTCATGTATTAAATGTACAACATGTAAAAATCTACTTTGCATTAAATTGCATATATGTATAGAAATAAAAATAATTGTGAACAAATACATTGTATACTAAAATGTAAAACATTCAAAGTGTTTGTTCAAAATTACTAATATACATAATGTATTTACAAAACATGATATATACAAGAAATGTAATGTGGAAACCACATTAAAGCCGGATTAAAAATCTTTAACGCAAGAATTACAAAGGGAAATTAATTATAATAAAGCCTGGTAAAGTTGTAATACTGTGATACTGAAAGTACTGTCTAATTCTGTTCACCACATGGTATGTTATCATTGTATGAAGTTTTATAATGATCTGACAAAAAATGGCAGAAATGCTTAATTATGCTTAATTCAAAACTATAACGCAATTGTTTACGACACCGGACGTCCGCCCGCCCGCCCGACCGCCCACCCGCCCGCCTTTGTTTCGCCAAACTATTAGCCATATTTTTTCGTTGAAAAATCTAGCTAAAAACCGTGAACATTGAGAAATATAATATATAAGTAAGAAATTCAACTGAGTTTTTAACCGAGCATGTTGTTTATAATATTTGTGCTGAAATAGACTACAAATGTCCTTAAACAAAATCCTGCTCAAGATAAACTGTTTCACACTTATCAATGAAAAAACCCTAAATGGTTATCTGAGCAAAGAAAAACATCTTCATAAATTACTTGAAGTTTACCAACATAGCATTCAAACTATTTAACAGGAAAAATCTTTATTAATAGTAAAATTACTTGTGGTACCCATCATTGGTTATTATGATTTTTCCTTGTGTCCTTTTGTCCATAAGAAAATAGATTATTCATGAATCCAGGTGAATATAACATAGATATAGCACAATATAATTACCTTTGTGGATGTATTAAGGGCCCTATAAAGGTGATATGTCGACACCTATATGGAAATGTCTGGATAACAGTGGCGTTATGTTACACTGTTCAGGACAAGTCCGGTTAACAGTCGCGTTATGTTATACTGTTCAGGACAACAACTTTCATAATCAAATATATAAAAACAAATGTAAACATTTAGTCGAATTGTAACGTGTCCGCTGGGCGCACGGCAGTCAAGCCAGCGCTCGCGTATGTGTTTTAAGTCGATGCTCGTCTTAACACCGACTGACCAGGCGTCCGAGCTTGCTGCTGGGACGGAGACAGAGACAATCCCAGGACACTGACTCGTGTTCTGGGGTTAACAACAATGAAATATATATAAATAGATTTTCCTCAATCTATTTGGCTTAAATGATTAGAAAACTAAAATAAAGCGTATGGTAATATGTACAGGCACAAAGCATAAAAACAACAACACGATCATGAGACAATATCTCAGGATGAAAAACAATCATAACAACAAAATGTTAAGTCACGATACAAAAAATAACTACAATATAAAATAATATGTACAAACTTAATGTTCCAGACACAGTCTGGAGCAGAGACAAAAGCATAAAAAACTATTAGCTCAGAGACTTGACCTCGGGTTATAAACCTTTACTTGTAACCAACAGACCCGATCTCTAACTAGTCGATGTCTCAGGCACAACACGGGACAAAAGCAAAGATAGAAACTAAAACCGATAATCCGAAACACAATCTTGAGTTATAAACTTTTAATTGGAACAAACAGACCCCGAGCCCGGACAATTCCATGTTCCAGGCACAACTCGGAGCTAAAAGCAAAAGCCAAAACCAATATCCCGAAACACTATCTCGGGTAATAAACTTTTTCATGAAACAAACGCATCATAAGCTCCTTTAGCTCAAGAACGACCCGGAGCAGAAACAAAACCTCAATCGTTGGAGCAACACCAATCAGCCTACAAATACAACCTCGGGTACGAAAAACAAGGGAAAGCCCAGGATCAGCACGATTTACCCTGCAGGTTCTGCCACCAACGTTAACGTGCAAGAAAGCGCTTCTACCTTAGAGACAACTTACTTACCGCAATGATACTCAGTTGTCAATACAACAGATAGCTCACACACTGCCTGAAAAGCGTCTACAAATAAACAGTAGACCCACGACAACCTTCCACTCAAACCATCACCACGAGCAGTCAACAATCTTCTGCTCCCGATTGTTTGTTTGTTTTGTAAAGTTGTAATGAGGGTCCGTCCGCTCCATATGGATTCATTATGTGCAGACCCCGGAGTGTGACCTTTCACCCCTCGAAAGATTGTATTTGAGGCCTGAATATAGGTCAAATTTAAAATTCATATCAGGTGCTGTATTTAAATTACCAAAAATGTTTTTGTTTTTAATTTTGGTTTTACCAAAGATGGATAGTCTTTTTTTGCTAATTCAGCACCTAAATTTTGGAGATTCTCCCAGTTAAATTATGTGATTTACCCTAGGCTGTTTATTTGATGATTAGAATCATGTGCCTGGGTATGTTTGCGTGCTTTTGTTGAAACCTACTCTACATAAACTACAAGTCTGTAACACCAAATTTATATAAGATTAAATTACAATACCTAACAAAGTAATTACTTAATGTTTACATGTATAAATGTGGTAATATTACTACTACCATTACTTCATTTTTTATTTGTTTGAGCTAAGTATTATCTTAAATCTATATGAAACACAAATACATGGTTGTACCATATTGATATACATTTAGATAATGAGATATAAGAACCTTGTTTGACTACATAGATTTATAGGAAATGTAAAAAGAATATTGATATAGTGAACAACAATAATATACATTTTAACAAGTAAGATTATAGAACCAATGTTTAAATATAATAATATCATATTATTAAGTAAAATGGTATATTAGAAGCTGTATATAAATGATGAGATTTAGCCTAATAGCTAAATTTGTGTTTGTTTATACATTTATATTTGGTAGATCTGGTCTGCCTTTGTAGCTTCTCATATCTATACGGTATCAAAACTGAATTTAATAAATGATAATATACTGTATAATACATGTAGATATAGTACAAAACATAGTTATAGTGTGATAATAACAAGCATGTTATGTTTTGTATTTTTTTTGTTGGAGTTTGAATTCCGTGTTAGTATATTTTTTGTTTTTCGTATATTAATATCACATGCACAGAAGCACTAGATCACTATAACACTGTATTCACTATTTCCGCTCGGTACTATGATGTTTATTTTACGCACAGTGAGTGTGTCAATAAAAGTTGGTACCGCTCCCGATTGAAGCCAACACGCATTTATATAATATTGGGCGAGTCTATTTTATAGAACATTCTATTTTCAACCCGGAAGGTATACACGTTAATTTCAAGAAGGGGAGGTAATTTATATATATTTTCCCTAGCTGACCTTACTCAATACTATATATAGATTTAAAATGATAACATAAAGGTATGGATTTCACTCAAAATTCAAAATGAATAGTTAAAGAGGTTTAATGCTACATAATTTTAGATAATTAAAACGTATTACAATTTCAAACCTGTCAGAAAAAATAGAAAATTTACAAAAACTTTCTATTTTATTAAAAGGAGATAATTTGTCAAGGCAATATATACTGATTAATAAAGAAGTTGTTCAAAGGCGAACTTGTATAGAAAAGAAAGTGCTCTCGGCAACGTCCCCGAACAAAACGACAATTGCGTCCGTTTCAGAATCATTAACTCTGAATAATGTGGGTCCATTAAACTTGAAATATAAAAGAAACATCAATGAAAAAAACAATAAAAACACAACATACATTATACACTATAACATCATGTGTGATAAATTTTGTTTTGTGAAATTGTATATATTTATGGTGGAGGGTTTTTACTTATTTATTACCGTTATTATTAATCTTTTTGTGCAACTCCATTGAATATGTAGTATAGAAATAGGCCGTTAATCAAATTAAAAGGTTTAAGTTTAGAATTAAAAATAATATCTTCCAATACAATGTCACTTTAAGACTTTTTGTGTCTACCAATCAATGGACAGCCTCAATCTACACCAAACAATATCAAATACATCGGAGTTTCATAACTTCTATCTTTAAGATTAGGTTTTCTGAACTATTTTGTTGGTGCATTTTATTCTCAAGTTGTAATTAGACAATATGTTGTAATTTTTGGCATGAATAATAAAATATCAAAGTTGAGAACATAATCTGTGAGCTTGCTTGATGTAAAAATAAGTTAGTAAGCAGTCTGACAATTTTAGATCTGGACTTAATAAGATAGAATAGAATCTTAATTTCTACAGCACATAGCAAAACAAATACAGCCACATCTAACACAGCATGAAGGCCTTGCTTCAACTGGTGGAATTTGATTCTTAACAAAGAAAAGAAATATTTGTTCCAACGATGTTTGATGAACAGAATAATCTTCAACATTGTATTGTTTCTTAGAGGCTTCCATGATGCCAAATATTTGTCCAAGCTTGACATTGTCATCTGGAATCGAGAAATGAATGTAACCTGTATTGTCATCAAATACTGTGGCCCCGTTAAATGTATTTTTGATGAACTGCAACAGTGGTTCACTGCTAGAGGTGTTTCCAGATGTATCAACTCCCATACGACAGAACAAAGTGTATCCATGACCAAACTTGTTCTTTAGATGATGTGGACTACCCAAACATACAAACTTACCATTTACCATTATAACAAGTTTTGTACATAAAGCATCACATTCTTCCATACTGAAAACAAACATAGATCACTCAAATATAGGCTTTATATCACTATAAATATGAGTTTAATATTTGACTCCATAGATAACTAAAATATAGGTTTTATATTGAATTCCATATATCACTATAAACATGAGTTTAATATTTGACTCCATAGATAACTAAAATATAGGTTTTATATTGAATTCCATAGATAACTAAAATATAGGTTTTATATTGAATACCATAGATCACTAAAATATAGGTTTTATATTGAATACCATAGATCACTATAATATAGGTTTTATATTGAATTCCATAGATAACTAAAATATAGGCTTTATATTGAATTCCATAGATCACTAAACTATAGGTTTTATATTGAATTGCATAGATAACTAAAATATAGGCTTTATATTGAATTCCATATATCACTATAAATATGAGTTAAATTTTTGACTCCATAGATAACTTAAATATAGGTTTTATATTGGACACCATAGATTACTAAAATATAGGTTTTATATTGAATTCCATATATCACTATAAACATGAGTTTAATATTTGACTCCATAGATAACTAAAATATAGGTTTTATATTGAACTCCATAGATTACTAAAATATAGGTTTAATATATATGGCCTCCATAGATCACTAAAATATATGTTTTATATTGAATTCCATAGATCACTAAAATATATGTTTTATATTGAATTCCATAGATCACTAAAATATAGGTTTTATATTGGACTCCATAGATCACTAAAATATAGTTTTTATATTGGACTCCATAGATCACTAAAATATAGTTTTTATAATGGACTCCATAGATAACAAAAATACAGGTTTTATACTGGACTCCATAGATCTTTAAAATATAGGCTTTACATTGGACTCCATAGATCACTAAAATATAGGTTTTATATTGGACTCCATAGATCTTTAAAATATAGGCTTTATATTGGACTCCATAGATCACTAAAATAAAGGTTTAATATGTATGGCCTCAATAGATCACTAAAATATAGGTTTTATATTGGACTCCATAGATCACTCAAATATAGGTTTTATATTGAATTCCATAGATCACTAAAATATAGGTTTTATATTGGACTCCATAGATCACTAAAATATAGGTTTGATATTGAATTCCATAGATCACTAAAATATAGGTTTTATATTGAATTCCATAGATCACTAAAATATAGGTTTTATATTGGACTCCATAGATTACTAAAATATAGGTTTTATATTGGACTCCATAGATCACTAAAATATAGGTTTTATATTGGACTCCATAGATCACTAAAATATAGGTTTTATATTGGACTCCATAGATTACTAAAATATAGGTTTAATATATATGGCCTCCATAGATCACTAAAATATAGGTTTTATATTGGACTCCATAGATCACTAAAATATAGGCTTTTTATTGGACTCCATAGATCACTACAATATAGGTTTTATATTGGACTCCATAGATTACTAAAATATAGGTTTAATATATATGGCCTCTATAGATTACTAAAATATAGGTTTTATATTGGACTCCATAGATCACTAAAATATAGGTTTTATATTGGACTCCACTAATGCAACTTTACAATCATTTATATATTTAACAACCATGGTTACAAAACATAATATATATCATTCATTACAGTATGTCAATAATTTTCAAATTGAATAAGATTTATAAAACAACATTTTGTTGTAAAATAGTAAATAAAACTTTTAAGATTGTTTATTATCTCCCTTTGATATGATAAAATTAAATTCTTTAATTTGTCTGAACCTACAATAAACAAAATAATGAAAATACTAGTTCATATAATTCAATGATATGACAAGTTGAAAGCATTAAAATATAATAAGTTATCAGAGTTTTGAATATTTTTGTTACATTTGTATAAATGGACATATGCCGTCATCGTGAAATTACTTGAAACATTGACCATTGAGAACAAACAGATTATACCTGTGTGATATAAGAACAATAGTACGTCCACTGGCTCTAACTCCAGCTATAACATTCCATAATTGACGTCTAGCAGCAGGATCTAGTCCAGTGGTTGGTTCATCCATGAAGATAAATGAAGGATCACCAATCAAACTTATAGCAGTACTTAACTTTCTTTTGTCTCCACCACTAAAATAATAAATATATTTATATTGTATTTAATGCCATGTCAACATAATGTAGGTCATTTTATGGAGGCTAGCATACATAACCTAGCTTTCGAGAATCCCTGTCTATAACCAATACTTACCTAACCTTCCACAAGGCAAGAAACTTCTCAATATACCTTTTGTATAAGGAAAATTGACATTATTTTCAAACTTTCATGGAATGGTATAGCTGCCCTGATATAATTAGACAAATTCTGAAATATGCATGAGATGACCATCCGAACTGCTCAAGTAAGGTCAATTATCACAAACACTGGAAATAAGTGCTGTTATTATCACTAATGTCTCCTAAATGCATTTTTAAAATGTTTATTTGTTAGTTAAACATACGTAAAGTATTCAAAATGAAGGAAAAAGTTTTCCCCAAAATTTCATTTTTTTCACAATCACCAAAAGGGCCCTGCCCTGTTTTTCCTAGAAGTTGCAAACGTTGTTAAGTGTACTGGCGAATACTTTATATAATTTGTAAGATTCTAAAAATTCTAAATTGACTGTTGTTTTAACAAAACTAGAAGAACATATACCTATATTGTGATGTTTTTTTGTCTATATGTTCCCCCAACATTAATACTTCAACGAGTTGATCAACAGTTGATTTTATATAAGATTGAGTTATGCCCCTTAGACGTGCATACATATATAATGTTTCTCGTCCCGTCATCTGATCAATCAATGCATCAAATTGTGGACAATATCCAATATTATGATGTACCTATAAAATAAATAATACATCAAATTGAGGACAATATTCAATATTGCGATGTACCTATAAAATAAACAATACATCAAATTGTGGACAATATTCAATATTGCGATGTACATGTAAAATAAACAATACATCAAATTGAGGACAATATCCAATACTACAATTTACTATAAAATAAACAATACAATCATTTTTCCCATTCTGACTAAGTCTTTAAGGTAGCTCCACACTTTACAAACGAATTTTCGACTTTCCTTCGATCTTGCTCAAATTAAGTACACTTGTCAATTAAAGTTTCGTCTTTTCGGTTTTGGTGTTCAAAATGATTAAAACGTTGCCTTGGTGACGTCGTGTCGCGAATTGGCGCGTGACGTATTTTGCGGTTATTTCTGCGTTTCATCGTTCATAAAATGGACAATAATTGACCGAAATTTATCAAACAAACTTTTAAATATTCCACATACACATGGCAAAGCGATGCAAAGTTCGGTGTTAACGATTTACATTATATATTGTGTCCGCATAGCTTTAAACGTCGTGAGACGGCGATTTTGTTACCTCATACAAATGGAATTATTTCATATTAAAATGCATTTTACGAAAAAAATCGTCCGGTGACATACCCTGAAAATTTCATATGTTATTCTCAGATGTACATGTAAAGATATTATAAAATAAAAAATACATGTCTTCGAGCTACTTTTTCCGTAATTCAACGTTTTAGAGAAGTAACTGTATGAAATAAAGACAGTTTTTCTCTGACGTCGTAGGCGACGTCGCGTAAATTGAATGTGTTTTAAAATACGTAAAGAAAAGGTAAACTGCATTAATAACAATGAGAAAAAAATAACTATTAAAATATAAACTATATGTATACTCGGTATGCGTGAATATATATACATACATATGTTTTTATCAAATATAATTTCTTAGGCTATTAAGACTAAAAGAAAAAAAGACATATTTATAATATTCATGATACAAATAAACATATAAGACGCTAATGTTGAACAGTATAGGTACTTCAAAATACATATATGTCGTATTATATTTGAATGATGGATGCACAAGAATGCAGGAAAATTACGTTCTTGAATGTTGGCGTCATACCATACTAGCAATGGTTATCTGAAAGTGCCCATAGCTCAATGTGCGTCTGTCTTGTCTGCCACGCAAAATAGTTCTATTTGATTTGTACTATCAATAACAAGTTATGATGAGGTTCCTATAAGTACTTCCAAAATGATATCGCGAAGTGCACATGTCAAGAAATGACTGGCGAAAACTTCATCTATCATATACAACGTGCATGACCTATAATACGACCTGTAATGTAAAATAATATAGGCATAATTAAAAACATGACGATATTCAACTTGTTGTAATTACATTTGCGAAATATAATCAGTTTGCTTAAACACAAAGAAAATTTAAAGGTAACCATAACTTGAGTACTAATACAATAAAGTTCCGCAGTAAAGACCACATTTCCGTGCTGAATATCCCAGCCCCAAGTGCGACAATATTAACAATGAGGGAACGGGAGATAGTTCCAACCATAGAAAAACAACCGGCTGAGACATCTAGTAGAAGAACGAGAAAAAGTAGATCCGTAAGTACAAATGTATTCGCATGTTAAGATTTAGTCAATTAATAATATGTTCATAATGTTGTCAACCACAAAAACTTCCCAATATACATGGACCTGAAACAAATAAATGGCAGTTTTTCACTGTAAACAATTATCATTTAATCAATGCTGTTCAGTGAATGTTGCATTATTATTAAAAGATAGTGCAATAGTGGGAAAGTGTTTTATCCTATGAGTATCTGATCTGGTGCTCGAATTAGTGACCTCATGTGTGTAAATCTTTTCCTCTCGAATTTAGTATTTTGGACTTATAAATCGTGAAAAAACGCATGATTTTGAAATAACTAAGACTTTACCATGAACTATATAATTACTTAGTACTTGGTGACCAGAAGGCGGATATGTCGAAGATTATTATTATTGTCATAAACTTCAAATGTACCTTCTTCGCAATAGAGCTAATCATTTCAATACACTATGTGCAAGTACAAAATTGAGCCGAACATTTGTATGAAATAAATACGTTGTAATATACATTTTTGCACACACCATAATTTCAAAAACACAGGCCGCAGCAAGTTGATCATGTGTTCTACGAATTTTTCTGGACAAGAATGAGAGAGTAAGTGTAGGAAAAAATCTTAATTCAGATGCTTTATATAGCGGTTTGACCAAATTTTTATGAGCGAAAGAAGAAATATTTTTGTTTTTGGTAAAAACCGTCAAAATTAAAGTGCGAGCCAACACATAGAACATATAATCAACTGGTTTTGACCATATCGTGCTTTATTAATACATTAGATTAGTCTTAAATCGAATATTATTACCACAACACATTTAAAGTATTTTATGTAATGGTATACTTGCCAATTTTGCCACTTTTCATAGATCTAAGAATGACATAAAAAACTTCAACATGGCTGTTCGGGCGGATTCATATTTCAGGCAAATAGTTTAAACTATGTATATCTAACCCTGTTACACCGGAGAGTGTTTTTTTTTAATAAATCGAATCTATTGAAAATTATTCGACAACGTATCTGTCTTGTCTAATTTGTTCTTGTAAAATTTTGTTTTGTATTTAACATTTTGACATTTTTAATTCAATATTAATACACAATGTACCAATGCAAATTGTTTAATGAAAAGTAACTTTAAATCTATATTATATAGATCATTTCTGCTATGTTTTAACAGGTCAACGAAACTCACGGCCTATCACCAAGTAAAGCTACAGTCACATAAACATGAAAAAGCCGTGAGGGCACCGTACGGGGGCAGTGTGATCAAGCTCCGCATGGACCCTTACGAACTCTTGTGTGCGCGGACGGACTGTTACGTTTTACGAGTGTCCGTAACATGAACCCAAGATACATGTATCAGTTTCAAAGTGAAATCATGAACAAAATCATTAAAAAAGTTTGTATTAAACTTGCTTATCTTCCAGCTACGGCTCCGTACGGGTTTGTTGTTTTTGTGCCATGCGCGCACTGTCACCTTAATACGCAAGGCTTCCCACGATCTACGGCTGTATGCACGCACGGGTCAGCAACAAGCAACGATTTTTGGGACTGAGGCATAAAACAACGGCAAGTGTACTAACAAACGAGATAAAAAGCGTTCTAATCATATGTTGGTGGAAACGAGCACAGATTGAAAAAAGAGCCGACTGCAACTAAAATTAAAAGGAAAATAGTAATATGATTGTGTTGCAGCCTTAATCACAGAACTAATCATCCAGAGGCTACATTTGAAACGCACTTTTCGATTAATATTGCGTACGTTTAATTTGTACTTTGTATACATGAATACACACAACAAGTATTTCTGTTCATTCTTTACTTTATTATCAATATTATCTTTTTACAGTATATTCGTCAGATATTCTTTAAATAACTGCGGTAGACATTTCGTCGGGAAAATATCAGTGCATATGTTAAAGCGGCAAATGGATACATTCTTGAAAATGTACGTCGACTAACAGAATTAGAAATTCACAGCAGTGAAATGTACCATCATGCAAGTCTACTGATCGAGGGGTCGTGGGTTCGATTCCCGGGCGGGGCATACTTTCGTGGAGATTGGTCATGAAATTATTTCTACGGCTATTATCCCTCCTACCAATGATCTTTAATTATGTAGGGCAGTCATCAGTTACTGACGAAAGTATGCGATTACTAGTTTGTTTACAGCGAAATCCAGAGATTTAGCCTTTCCAGGAGAAGTGAGTTGGTTGACTGACCACCTTTATATGACCTATATTAAGTGTTATAATGGCGTTAAACCCAACAAACAAACAAATAAACAGATAGCCATTGCTAGTATTGTATTACGCCAACACAGAAGGACGTATTTTTCTTGCATTCTTGTGCATCCATCATTCAAATATTATACGACATATATGTATTTTGAAGTACCTTTGTAATGTTCATACTTTACGTATTTTATGTTTTTGTATCATGTATATTTTGTATAAATCTTTTTTTAGTCTTACAAGCCTAACAAATTATATTTGATAAAAAATATAAGTATGTATATATATACACACACATACCGTGTATGGAGAGGATGTGTATAGGTATTATAATATGCCTGTTATCCAATCCAATTCATTGAATAAAATATGTATTAAATTATACAGTGTATACAAATGTACATATACATGTATTTTATATTATAAGAGTTATTTTTTTCTCATTGTTATTAATGCAGTTTACCTTTTCTTTACGTTTTTTAAAATATTAAAACACATTCAATTTACGCGACGTCGCCTACGACGTCAGAGAAAAACTGTCTTTATTTCATACAGTTACTTCTCTAAAACGTTGAATTACGGAAAAAGTAGTTCGAAGACATGTCTTTTTTATTTCATAATATCTTAACATGTGCATCCGAGAATAACATATGAAATTTTCAGGGTATGTCACCAGACTACTTTTTTCGTAAAATGCGCTTCAGTATGAAATAATTCCATTTGTATGAGCTAATAAAATCACCGTCTCACGACGTTTAAAGCTATGCGGACACAATATATAATGTAAATCGTTAATACCGAACTTTGCATCGCTTTGCCATGTGTATGTAGAATATTTAAAAGTTTGTTTGATAAATTTCCGTCAATTATTGTCCATTTTTTGAACGCTGAAACGCAGAAATTACCGCAAAATACGTCACGCGCCAATTCGCGGCACGACGTCACCAAGGCAACGTTTTAATCATTTTGAACACCAAAACCGAAAAGACGAAACTTTAATTGACAAGTGTACTTAATTTGAGCAAGATCGAAGGAAAGTCGAAAATTCGTTTGTAAAGTGTGGAGCTACCTTAACTGTTCTCACTTTATTTAAAAAAATACTTATTTTCATTTTCTAAATTAATTCAATGGTACGCGTCTAGAATAGATGTATGACTCATTCTGAAAATTGAAAGATTAGTAGATTCTTACTGGAATATTACTTCTGAAAGTTCCAGACATAAACAAATTGTTATTTATATATTCTGAATAATTTTGCAAAAAACAGCAACGACAATTTTGCATTCACATAACAAAATACTCGGTAAGTTATAATGCTTTTCGACACTTTTCCCACAATCTTTTAAGTCATTTGACAGCAATCAGTAGACCTATACTCATATACTTAGAAGTCCCAGGCATTAATATTCATCAACTTGAGTGAAAGATCAATATTAATTTTACCAAGTGAGCTCAGAAAACATATTTTCCAAAGTAGCATAGCCATTTACACCTGAGTGAAGTGGAATAACTGTAAGCAAATATCTTGCACAAGGAAAAAATGCTCCATTAGTGGTTTTAAGTCTGGACCTCTGGTTACCTATGTGGGTGTTCTATCACAGGACCACTGGCTCTACTGACCTGTTTTATATCACTCAACAATGAGAAATTCTTTAAATAAGCTTCTCCTGAAGTGATGATTTCTTCACCAGTCAACATTTTGAATGTTGTAGATTTCCCAGCACCATTCTGACCCAATAAACCAAAACATTCATTCGCTTGTATACCACAGGAAATATTCTTTACTGCTTGGAAACCAGTGTTGTATACTTTACTTAAATTCTAAAACATAGTTTAACATTTGAGTAATGAAGACTTTATTTATAGAGACGTCACAGTTAGGTTAAGCCCTATCTTCCCTGTGAGCCTCTTAATAACATAAATTACTTTGTTTGTACAGTAAACATGGTAACGATAGAATAAAACATTTATACAAAATATACAACAGAAAAATAGAAGTAAAAAAGGAAGTTAAGGACTAGAGAAAATGGATCGGGCTGGTGAAAGTTACTTATATCCTATAGTTGAGATTGTTGAAAATTATGCTTGTTACATTTAAATGTAAAGAATTGACTAGTGCTTTAGTTTAGATATATAAGGTGGAGAAAGTTAACTCATTGTTTAACATAGGATCAAAATGTTCAAACCTACCTTCTAAACAGAAAAAAACCCAAAAGGTTTAGTTTCAGAAACCAGTTTGATTAGTTTGTTTTGGGCAAGTAAAATATATAGCTGATTGTCAAACAGGTTGACCTACCTTCATTGAAATTAAAGTCAAATCCTGAGAACAATGATTTTAATTATTGTTATAGTAGAACTTTAAATTTACAATGTAAATGATACTACATACAAATCTCCACATACCTTCAGTATAATTGAGTCAGTTTGGTTAAGTTCTTGTATTGATGTCGTGTTAATTCTTTCAGACTCTGTTTTGACATCAGAATCCAAAGGAAAATCTTCACCTAGATGCAAGAATGTCTGTGATGCTTTTTGTACACCAGCGGTTAATAGTCGACGGATTAAACCTAGCTCTATAACAAGTAATATAAACATGAAACCCACACCTTGTAAAAACATAACTAGACATTCTCGGCCTATTCCGGGACTTTCCATACTTAAAACTGTAAAAAAAATTAAAGAAGTGATAAATTTGTAAGAACTTTCTCCACTATCAAGCTGAAACAATCAGATGTATAAACTGAACTTTGAAAGTAATTGATAAACATGGAGGTGACAGCAGTGTTGAAATTAAAGTGTAGTGTTAAGTAACTACTTCTGTATACATATTATGCTGACTTAACAATTTTGTACCTTAACCTCTGGTCATTGAAATTCCCTTCAGGCAGTTTATACCTCATAGTACCCATTTACACATGGGTGGATTGGAACAACAGTATGTATAGTTTTTGCCCAAGGAAGTAAGCAATGCCTCTAGAGGGTTAAGAACCCAGGATCTCTTAATCCTTATACAGGCATCCTATCACAAGACTTTACATTATTTTGAAATCCAATGACCAATTTTTCTGCTACAAAAATAAACAGTTCATATTAAAAACATATTTTAAATTTCAAAAATAATTATCACACACAAATTTTATGCACAAACACATTTCCCTCACTCAAAAAATATTGACCAACAAAAATAATTTATCACTTACCATCAACACAGCAAGCTCTTCGTACGCAGTAATTTTTTTCACATGCCATACCAATATCAAAGATATTGTTTATACATCTACCAAGGTTATAATTAGGAAATATCAGACAGAAAATATAGTCAAGTGCATCACCAGCTTCCCTTGAATGTTCTACGGCTTGCATGAATTGAACAACAACCAGGACTATCAGACCTAAAAAAGAATTAATGAATATGAACACCCACTGGGAGGGACAAAAGTGTATTACTGTTTAGAAGTTATTGCTCTGCAGTGGTTAAATTCCATTAACGTTACATCTAAGGCTGTTGTTGTTCTGTAGAGAACCACTCTGCAGAGGTTAGACTGTACACAGTTGTTGTTAAAGTTTTCATCTAACTGTCAGTGAGGTGTGTACATCAACACTTCTTATTTAAATGCTCACACCAGTATTTCTGTAGGGACAATCAATGAACATAGACAACCATTTTTATTAGCAGAGATTATTAAATAGATAATTATCAGTATTCAAATCAGCAGGGTTAATGTATGTGCCACTGACAGTAAAAATAAACAATAAATTTCAATTACATGTAAGTAAAGTCGGATCTAACAAATATCATTGGTTATCCACAAGAAAAAGCAACGAAAATAAATAACCTACTTAGATTTGTCTGATTGCATTCATAGATTGTCCCTAAATCACTCAATCTCTAACAATTCAAGGATGAATTCTGTTAAGATGGCCAGGATGTGTATGCAGCAGCCATCGTTATTCTCTCTTCAAGCTGGCTAGCTTTTATCATGACATCGTAGATAGTCTACTTATAACTCAGAAGGTTGTATGTTTGATTCCAGATGAGACCACAGATTTGTGTTGGTTTATAATAACATAGCACTGACTCTTAATAAAAAGTAAGAGTAGAATTGAAAGGTAAACTTACCAGTAAAAATATTTATCAGACTGATAAAAATCAATCCAGTGGCAGGTTTTGAGAACATTTGTTGTAGTAGATATACATAAGGTATAACTGACCATCCAGATAACACAAACACAAAAAATACATAACCTAGTCTATCAACATATAGACTAACTTGAAACGCAGCAAATACAATCAGAATTAGAAACACAGGTATCATGTAATTGATTATATCCCAAGCAAACGATGCCATCCAGTAAGCTATTGGTCCAGTTCCGCTGACAACCTGTAAGTGTTTAGACCCTATAGAACGTTCCTTTATATAAAACATGGAGAAAGTTGCCGTCATAAAGGCCATACCAAATACTACAAACATAGCGACAATTCCAAATGAAAAACTTTTATCATTATCTTCCTTCACAGGTAACGGATGATTTATAGCAGTAATTTCCTTAGAATCATCCTGAGTTACATATTTTAAAAATCCATTCATTGCGTACTGTAAGGAGATGGCTACAGAATGATAAGGTTGACCGTTATAATGTGCCGTGATAACTGTTCCATTAGATTGTACAAATTGTCCACCAATAATGTATTCCCTATAAATAGAAAAATGTCATATATATTAATTAATAGTAAGTGTTATAAACATTTATTTGGATTTTATTATAACAGATAAGTTTAAAGTACACTTTATATTAAGACAAGCTCAGTTATAGCAAAATCATACTTCTTAGACAATTTTATGCGCTAAATTTTACAAGAAAAAAATCCTTAATCTAAAATGATTGAATTTAATTGTCCTTATAATGAAAACAATTTTGATAGTCCTAAAAGTGAAACTTTGCCATTACAATATTTTGTAAATAAACACTTTACTAAGTTCATTGATAATGTGTCTTAAATTTCAGACTTTAGGAATCCAAGTTCTTTGATCATGTGAATTACCTTTCAAACTTTAGGAATTCAAGTTCTTTAATCATGTAAAGTACATTTCAAATTTGGATAATCCAAGTTCTTTGGTCATGTGACTAACATTTCAAACTTAAAGAATCCAAGTTCATTGATAATGTAAATTATATTTCAAACTTTAGGAATCTAAGTTCACTGATAATGTGACTTACATTTCAAACTTGGGGAGTCCAAGTTCTTTGATCATGTGACTAACATATGTATCCATATCATAATCCTCACTGTTAACTTCAACTGAGTGTGTACCAAACTGTTTGCCATAAGCCTTTCCCAAACCCACAGAAAATGATTTATTTGCATTAACCAAATATGGGACGGTATAACTTGGAAACCATGAAAGATCCAATGTCAAAGGTGGTAAATACGACTCTAATGCTTCGTAACTTTTGATATGCGATAATGCCAAAATAGCAAACACAACTGGCAATATCAACTGGGCGATGGTTATAGCTAAATTTCTTTGAGTGTGAATCAACTTTTTTACAAAAATTGCTAAACATTGTTGTAATATTAACATAATACCAATGTACTTCTTGATTCCCTGATTAAAGCCTGAAAGAAAATATTAAACAAATTTGAAAATCTCATGTCTGTCCAAAACATATTATCAACATTTCAATTTTTATATTTCACTTAAAAACAGACTACAATACTTCAAACTGATAAATATGTACTGTATATTTGATTAAACATTGATCATTGTTATATATTGTATTTGTAACTTCCATGACTTATTCTGTAGTTTTTTTTGTTCAAGTTCATGTCTAGTACAATATTATTTGATTACCCAATTAAGAAAGCTAAGAATATTGTTACATGTCCTAAGAGCTAGCGGTTAGGTGTGTAGATTTTGACCGACCAATGTTACATATTCAAACCTAGGTCCTAAAACTTAAAAATCTCTATAGCTATGTTGATTTTATCACAAACCTAGATCACACCAAATACAAATATAACTATGTTGATTTTATCACAAACCTAGATCACACCAAATACAATTTAACTATGTTGATTTAATCACAAACCTAGATCACACAACAAACCTATATAACTATGTTGATTTTATCACAAACCTAGATCACACCAAATACAAATATAACTATGTTGATTTTATCACAAACCTAGATCACACCAAATACAAATATAACTATGTTGATTTTATCACAAACCTAGATCACACCACATACCTATATAACTATGTTGATTTTATCACAAACCTAGATCACACCAAATACAAATATAACTATGTTGATTTTATCACAAACCTAGATCACACCACATACCTATATAACTATGTTGATTTTATCACAAACCTAGATCACACCACATACCTATATAACTATGTTGATTTTATCCCATACCTAGATCACACAACAAACCTATATAACTATGTTGATTTTATCACAAACCTAGATCACACCAAATACAAATATAACTATGTTGATTTTATCACAAACCTAGATCACACCAAATACAAATATAACTATGTTGATTTTATCACAAACCTAGATCACACCACATACCTATATAACTATGTTGATTTTATCACAAACCTAGATCACACCACACACCAATTTAACTATGTTGATTTTATCACAAACCTAGATCACACCACATACCTATGTAACTATGTTGATTTTATCACAAACCTAGATCACCCCACATACCTATGTAGTTAGATTTTTGTAAATCAACCAATAAAATTGTATCAGGATCAGCATGTACAGGGCTCTCAACCCCAGTGTTTACATCAGGGTTTACAACACCATCATAAGTATGATTGTCTTCCCTTTCTCCTTTAGCTGCCCCTTCACCAACCCTATGATAAACAATGGATTAAAAAAAGTGTAAAATTTTATTCTCTCATCATTTATTCTATCAAATATGGACACTTCTTAGTTAAACAAGAATGAAAATTAGAAAACTGACATGCATTTGTGATATGTGATCTACTATAAATAAAGATTTTACTTTAACACTTAAACTTAACATGCCCTCATCAGTGAATCATCTGTCTTTGTCCAGGTACTTGCCATGGCACTCTTGGATGGCTTTCTTAAAATTCACTAAGTTTAGAATGAAATTCTAATAATGATAATGCATTAACATTCTGCATAGACAAATATAGAGACTGCTGCAGGCACATAAAACTAATGTACCTTAGAAATACTTCTTCCATCGTGGTAGCAGACGTACCGAAACTTCTTATTCCAAGTTGTGTAATGTTTGCTTCTATCTCATTAAAAAGTTCTTCAAATCTCTCAGATTCATTAAATGGCAGTAAGAAAGATATTTCAGAACTTATGTGACTTTCAACACAAGCTGATGGAATAAATCTCTGAATTAACTTGGTTAAACCTTCTGTGTTACAGTCTTTGTCCTTCACTATGATTAAATGATAACCAGCACCTAGATAAATAGAAAATAATAATGTATGTCTCTTGATGAAAATGATAATGATGATAATAATAATGCTATCTGTCATCATTACCATCAACATCATCAACACAATAATGATACTAAAATGATGAAGATGATAAAAATAATAATAAAGTCTTTATTTATTAGCGATATATCTTCGATTAATACTAATGGAAAATCAGTCAAAAATTAATTGTCACATGACCAAATCAAGTTTGTTTTCATGTTTGCCAACATTTTTATTTACCAGCCAATGGTAGTATAATATATATAACATAAATTTATAAGTAAAACAAACCCCACTAAATGCATAGTTAAATTTTATTCAACTATCAGTGGATCATACATTAACCTTACTGATATAAATTAAACTTAAGTAAAGAAGTATTGTAGTAAGTATTTAAATCAGAGGAGTTAATGTATGTGCCACTGACTATTGAATAAGATTTAACAATAAAGGACATACCAAAACAATTCTTTAAGAACATAGATGTTCCACAACATTGAACTTCTCCATGAGACATTATAGCAATTCTATCACCCAGTATGTCAGCTTCATTCATAAAATGTGTTGTTAATATAATAGTACGTCCAGTACGATATTTCTGTAATATGTCCCACATATGTCTTCTTGCTGCTGGGTCCATACCAGAGGTTGGTTCATCAAGTATAATAATCTTAAACATATAAAGTCATGTAAACAAACAGGTCATTAAAACACTCACATGCGAACTAGATTCTAAGGGCATCTGTAATCTGACATAAAGTTAATTTTAACAATAAATTATATAATCATAATACAGTAAAAGTTAAGGACAAAGTTATTGCATTTTGATCTCAAATGGTAACAAGCTGCAAAATCCTACATAAAAGTGTTTTTCTGCCTCTGATCATTTTATTTTTCTCTAAAATTCAACCACCATGAAATTTTCAGAGTCATCTGGTCACCTTTAGTTGTCTGTTAATGATTCTTGTTAAGGGCCAAGTGCATGTTTACAACAGTCTACTCGAAAAAATGTTTATTTAAAAACTTTAGCAAACATTCTTCAAGTATATCTGGAATTTAAGTTAGTAAAAATTATATCTAGAGTAACCATTATAAATCTTGGTATTTTACCACACAATTGCAATAACAAGTTACTCTACCTTAGAGACACCAATGGTAACCTGGTACATATGTGAGTAGTGTTAAAGTTGCAATACAAAGTTACTCAACCTGGTACACATGTGTGTAATGTTAAAACAGCACTAAAAAGCTACTCTACCTTAGAGCCACCAATCAAAGCGATACCAACAGAAAGTTTCCGTTTCTGTCCGCCAGATAAGGTACTAGACAGAGCAAGTCGTTTTTGTTCTAATCCAAGAGCTGTTATCATATCATTGACTTCATCAACCACATTTCTGTCACAGCCTTTTAACTTGAAAAATAAAATAAAAATAAGAAGTTTTTACAAGATGTAGCTCTCTGCACAAACTACATGAACAGATATCCTGTAATTGGAGTTCCTGATATTGTACAGAAGGTAATGTTCAGATGACTTTTGTATTAATACATCAAGACATAGCTTTCCTTTACAACATTTCTTACAACAAAAATATAAGAATCAGGGTTTTGATAAGACACAAAATTTTGCATCAAATATATTATGTTTCCTTTATGTGGTAAAATGTAAAAAATACAGGAATTATACCTTATTTCAACAGCTTGAGACTAAAAATGGTTGAAAACCAACTTTTTTGTTTGGGGTTGAGTTTAAGGTTGTAGCAAAATGTATAGGTCATATGAAGGCTGTCAGTCAATAAAATCACAGTTTCTTTAAGGGTTAAATCTCTGGATTCAGCCATTTACTACAAGGCACATACTTCTGTCAGTGTCTGATAACTGCCTACATGATTTATTATAAGTAGTAGAAGCAAAATGATCATAACCATTATTTTATGACAAGACTCCACAAATGTATGTCTACAAACAGTGGCTTTAAAAATGCAATACTTGCTCATGAAAATTAATAAGGAGTGTGTGTTAATACTGTCAACTATTACCTTAGCAAAGAAAGTAAGATGTTCTTCAACAGTAAGTGAATCAAACAAAATATTATGTTGTGGACAAACACCAATATCATTCCTGACTGCATCCATATTTACACTAATATCGTTACCATTAATATAGGCTGTACCTCCACTTGGTTTTAAAAAACCTTAGAATATAAACATAGTGTTAGATGGGGAGAATCAACAAACAGACCCTCTTGTAGGCTTTCAAGAAAAGTAAAGGTTTAATAAAAGTTCACTTTAAAATATAAAAATACCATTTGTTTGAAGTGTTACAAATTAAAGAGCAATTACTATGATAGCAGTCTCCTTATGTCCAAATTTGATTTCGAATCTATAAAAATATATTTCATAAAAATAACAGATAAATATATTTACCAATCAGCATTGATATAAGTGTAGTTTTACCAGCCCCATTATGACCAAGTAAAGCTGTTATCTGACCTTCATACATTGTTAAGGTCATATCTTTCACAGCTATATTAGCACCAAATTTCTAAAAACAAAATATTTTTAAAAAAGCTAAAATTAAAAGTGTGGTTTAAAGTCTGTTTCCATATATATATGATCAGCTGACTTTACAATTTGTAAGATAACTCCCAGTATACAAAAGTCATCATGCAATAATATAACATTTACAGTATAAGTTTTCATGTACTTAAGGCACGAAACAGGGAAAGCTTTAATCTGTCAGCCAAATTGATGTATGAATACAGTAGGTTTCTATATTGTTTATATAAACATTGTCTATCACTATATACATATTACAACCTTGAAACAATGCATGAAAACCATAGAACATATCCAACTGTAAGTCATTTTATAAGGAATACAACCATAATGTAACCATAGGTAGTCTTTTTCCAGTGATAAGTTTTGAAAATATTTTTTTCACAAAATATCATCTGTCAATTTTATCAACTTCTACAGGAAATATTAATTAGAATAATTAAGTTGTTCTAAAGTCGAAAGCAAGGAAAGAATGATAATAAAATATGTACTGTACCTTTCTCAAATGTTGTAAACTTATACCAATGTTAGCTCCAGATCTATCAACCTCAAAATATTTACCACTTTCATGATCCTCCATTGTTTCATAATTTTTATCAACTGTCTTTGAATCACACCAATATGATGGCTGTAAATTACAATCTTATATTAACTTTCAAATCTCATTATTGAGACAATTTTATTGATAAATGTATGGTATACGTAACTGGGTTTAACAACATGCCAACAAATATTATGGTCATTTAAAGAAAGCCTGCTAACATGACCTTGCTTTTCTGGACCTTTGTCAATAACCAGTACTCACATATCCTCCCACAAGGCAGATAGCGAGCCCTAGTGAGACTAAAACTAAAGTCCCCTCGATTAGAAATTGTGTGTAAAGCATACTATACCATAGATTGAAATATTTCGATTTGAAATCAAATAACAATGAGTAAGTCACACTTGGTTAACACCCTTTCAGTTACTGCTAATGGATAATTTCTTAAGTTAAAAGCCACCGTTGACTTACACAGATTTCTGGTATCTGGATTGATTCCAACCATTGACAGGTCGTGTTCTTCCATGAAAGTTAGATCATTACGATCAGCCCCATATTAAGATTGCAAGAACAAATGTCTAGATGTTAAATTACTTCTATACTTAAAACTCCAATAAAATTTATTTTTTCATAAAAATATACTAATTAGCAAAGTCCTAAGAATGGAAGTTTTAGAGCGGTTGAACCACGCATTGCTCTAAACTTTCTCAGACCCTAGCCAAAGTTTTTTACTCTTGCTTACAACCTATCAACATTTATAATTATTACTTCAAAAGGCACTCTCCGTAAACAGATATCCTGTAGAGCGTTGTCGCACAGGCTCTCTACTTTTTCCGTGGAAGGTCACGTCGAGATGAACTTTGTGTCAACCGATCAATGCGTAGCTTTCATCTAGACGAAAACACTATTAAACATATTTTGATTTCGTAATTTCTATTTTTAATCCAAGGTTTGCATGCTTATTTATCAGCAGTATTATTCAAAGTCTGCGATTGGGCGGCTCATTTCAAATTGCTAGACGTAGACGATGTAAAGAAGTTACGTATCATAACAATTTCGTCATGAATATAATCACATGAAAAGGTCACCTGAACGTGACCTTCGTTTGGAAAAGGCCAGATTTAAATTAGCGAGTATGCGAGTGTAAAATTTTAGATCTGGTTTTAATCAGATTGTTCAAAAGGAAACTATAAGGGTTGTGGTACACCAGTTTCTCAAGATTTGACTGTGTCTACATACCAAGCTATCAACATATATAATACTTACTTTAAAAGGAAACCAAAAGGGTTGTGGAAGACCAGTGTCTCCAGGTTTGACTGTGTCTACATACCAAGCTATTAACATATATAATACAGCATCAACAATTAACATTATCATTGTATCAAGTAATGACAAGTTATCACCTATATGTCCAGGTTTATTGAAATTATCAAACATGTAACCAATACCTGAAAAATAAAGATTAAAATAGCTCAGTATCCAGGTTTTATAGTAACATGATCATAGTATCCAGGTTTTATAGTCACATGATCTTAGTATCAAGGTTTTATAGTCACGTGATCATAGTCTCTAAGTTTACTAGTAACATAATCATATATCGAGGTTGTATATTTACATGATCGTAGTATCCAGTATTTCTAGTCAAATGATCACAGTATCCAGGTTTTTTAGTTAATGGTCATAGTATCAAGGTTTTATAGTCACATGGTCGTAGAATCCAGGATTAATAGTCAAATGATCATAGTATCCGGGCTTTATAGTTAATGTTATAGTATCCAGGTTTTATAGCCACATGATCGAAGTATCCAGGTTATGTAGTCACATGGTCGTAGTATCAAGGTTTTATAGTCACATGATCATAGTTCTAAGGTTTCATAGTCACATGATCGTAGTATCCAGGTTTTATAGTCACATGATCGTAGTATCCAGGTTTTATAGTCACATGATCGTAGTATCCAGGTTTTATAGTCACATGATCATCAACAACATCTAATAAGGTAAACATGGACAGGTCTTTTTTTTAAATCAAACAATCAAATTACAACAAAAACACACATAACAACAACTTGTCCACTTATGAAAAGTACCAATTGCATGTGTAAATCTAAATTAATAATATTAAATTCGCATCAGAAAAAAGTATTACGCAGCGGATTTAGAAGAAACAACTATAAAGAAGCCAAATTTTACCTGATTTCTCGGCAACAAGTATAGTGTTAACACCAAATGACATCGCCATGTTATGTAGTAAACATGTGGTCAATTTTTCACCTCTGGTCATTCTCTCGTATCGTGAATACAAGAAGAAAGTTGGAACATAAGTCAAGAAAAATAAAATCCCAGCAGCAATGGCAGCCGAATTTGCTGAAAGAAATTCCACAATAATTTTGTTTTACGTTATGGTATTACTGAATTTAACATACTTCATAAATGTTCAAAAAGCTATGAACATTGTTATATACCAATATTTACAGCAAATGGTCTGATTGCCATAAAATTTAACCTTCATCATTTTCATCATCATTCTCATCATCATCATTATCATCATCAATATTTACATCAATATAATCATTATCGTCAATATCATGATACTTGTTTGAAACTAAGACAAAAGCCAGTGATTACATGTATTCAGTTCCTACATAGACTTTGTTCACATGTCACATCAAGGTTCAAATAAAATCAACAGTTCCTTCAATTATAAAAAGATGCTTTTTTTAGGAAATACAATGCGTAACATTTTAGTTCCTTGAAGTAAAATTAAACTTTCGTTAATTATAGAAAAGAGAGAAAATTATGACCGATGGTATGACTTAACAATATTGAAAACCAAGACGTGCTAAAAAACAAGGCAACACAATGAAAGTCCTAAAACTGCAATCCTTTTAAAAACTAACAATCGCTGAATTTTTTTAGAAATTCTTATCTAACTTCAAGCCATTACAAATAAACTCTTCCACCATTGCTATTTCTACACTGGGTCTGTCAATACAATTCAGGTTATAACAAAGGCCAGTTCACCTAACCAAGCTTTCCTGGACTCATGTCTACCACCAATACGCAAATACTCTTCCCATAGACCGGTAACTTCTCTGTATACCCTATTAATGAAGAAAAATTGACATAATTGTGGAATGTTCATGGAAGGGTATAATTGCCTTTGGTTTGATTCAAATCTGTAACCCCCTTTGAGAAACTTGACTCCCAATATCAGCATGGTGCCTATTTTACAACAGACCCACCTGTCTACCATTGTTACATTTCTTACCTTTCTTGAAAAATGTGCTGATCATAAAACTAAATGTGATTGTAGCTATCACATAAAATAAAAGCAAGAGGAAGAACAAGAATGGCTCAGTGGTAGGTAACATTCGTCCATTGTCAGTATTTACAAAACAAATTATTGTGTAGATAATAATCACAGCTAATAGATAGATGAAGTTTTTTGTAAACCATGACCACCAGTAGACAGATGTACGTAATCCCATCATTTTCATAGATTCCTGTAAAAAAATTTGGATGTTGTTGATTGACAGTTACTTTTACACAATAATAACTATTATAAATATAGCCCAGCTAGCTCAGCAAGTATATCAAGCTAGGGATCGAGAAGTCTGATTCCTGAGAATGTGGGTGGATACTTTTGTGGAGCTTGGACATGAAATAATTTCTACAGCCATTCTCCCTCCTACCAATGATTGTAAAATCACATAGTATGGAAGTATTCCCCAAGTAACCAGTTATCAGCAAAATCCAGAGATTTAGCCTTTTAAGGAATGATGAGTAGGTTGACTGATCGCCATGACTTGACCTTTACAACGTGTTGCATTTTTTAATATGAAGGAAAGAGGACTGGGCCTTACTTGACATCAGAGAACAATGGGGAAATGTTATCACAATTGCATTGATTGTGGAATTTAATCAAATGGTAACCTTTGAATTTTGGGAAAATTGCATGATTTCAAAACAATTTCAGAAGGGGAAAGTATCTGTAAGTGCCCCTTTTATATGAAGAAAAAGCCAAGTAATTATCGTATACATACCCGTAACTTCATTTCTTTCTCATAAGTGATGTATTTTGCCATCTGGGGAACATTAAGGACAAAACTCAGTATAACAAAGAAAGAAAGTGTGGTTTGTAACGTATCAAGAATTGGATCAATCGTGTAGGGTGGGTACAACATTTTCTGTGTATAAAAACTGACATCATCAAAAGCATTTTTTTCATATTCCATAGTTAACCCTTTGTTGATGGCATGTTGAAAATTCAGAAAGTCAGCAAAGGAATAATCTGTCAAGTAAACAAAAACAGTCGGAGATAATATTACTAAAGGGTTTAAGTCTTCATCTTTTTATTGGTTGATCGACAATGAATGCAAACATATAAAATCACAGTGATAATTGTAAGACATGCCCTTAAGTCTCTGAATATGGATAACTTTTTTTATAAAAACTTAAAAATATTTAGAGACTGGGCACACTTAGGCAAGTTCAGAAGTGCATTCCTAACCCTTCTTTATAAGGCTAGGGTTCTCCCAACTAAGCTATCCAGCTGCTTACATATCTTTCTCCTCATAATTTGAACAGGTAAGTTCATTGGAAAAGTTGATCAATATGGAAGACGTTTTAATAAACATTAGAAAATGTATGTACGAAATAGGTACTTACCTGAGCCTTCAGATCTGGGACCTCTACTACCAAACAATTTATACATTGATCCCGTATCCCAAGCATACCGTCGTTTACTCTCAAATCGTAACTTGTAAGTTATCTGATCAGACAATGAATCAGACATGAATACAACGCCAACGTATTTTGTGTACGAGCTGTATGAGTCAGTTGTATCATTACTGAGGTAAAATCTTAATAAATCTTCCTCTGAGGCGAATCCTGTAAAAAGATTAAATGTCAACAAGTGAAACAATCTGACAGAATTATCTTATCATCTATCTATGATTAGATCTGCTGTCAATAAGGACACTTCTTATAAAGGGTCTGTGGTCATGTGATCCTAATACTGGGTCTAGAGTTATATAATCTACAACAACTAATAAGGCAAACACAAATTTTGTTCATGCAAATTTCTTTTTCAAATAAATGATTGACATCTAATAGCACTTAAATAACCACTTCTTATCCAAAAAAACACTTAACTGATCCTGTGTGGTCTAATATTCACTTTGAATCCCCTGTGTAACAGGATTGCTGCCTGTTTCCAGGTTCGGTCCCTTTTTATCAATATTCAACCCAAATAAACAACAGATATAACAAACAGATTGGCAGTTATATATTGATTTTATTGATTTACATTAGGTTATATCAGATTGATAAAATTTAAACAAACTACATGTCCATCAGATATATATATATAACCAAATGCTACAAATTATAGCCTATTTTTTTAGAATGAGCTTTAGACAAGAGGTTATAACTACATTATGAATGTCTGTGAGAATAGTGTTTAAAAATATTAAATCAAATAAAACTAAGAATGCCTAATAAATGAAGTATTTTATGCAAAGAGAGACAAAATGACTGAACTCTAAAACAATAGGTAAAGGCTACTTTGACATCCGTGAGAAACAGCGACAAATAATTGTGACCACTAGCTTATATACCCTTCAGTCAGAATTTCGCTTGAAATTCTCATTCTCATGTTAAATGTACAACCAATAATTTGACTACACAAGGGCTAGTCAATAAAGTCTCAGAGTGGCCAGTATTTAACACACATTATCATAAGAAACTATACATAATACATTTAACTTGCATGCTTTTAAACATTTGTAAAACCCTCAGTAAAGTAAAAGTTATTATGAATCATTAAACTAACGCTTGAAAGAGTATCACAGATACATCATTATGTGGAGTAGTTTTACATGTGTAATTAAATGAATGTATTTAAGGCATTCCTGCCACACTCCACCTTTCCTAAGAAAAAGACAGAAGTTATATGGCAGGAATGTAAAACAATTTTGGATCAATTTAACAAATACCAAACAAGAAACTTTAAACATTGCATAAACAATCGGTAAAAAGATTTAATTACTGAAAATCTCCTTTAATATAAAGAGCAAAATACTGGCCTAATTCTTGGAACTAACCAGTACACAATATTTAAGAAATAACTTACAGTTGTCTATATTTTGTTGTCTAATAAAATATAGGCACGAGTTGTGATGCGCGAATGATTAAATCACGAGTGCTTTAGCACGAGTGATTTAATAAGCGCATCAAACGAGTGTCTATATTTTATTAGACAACAAAATATAGACAACTGTAAGTTATTTCGATTCTAACATCGTAAAATACATCCATAGAAAAGATATATTTATAGAACTATTTTTAACTGTCAGAAACGTCATGCTGTTGAAATCCACCCCAGTGCAAAGGCCAAAAATAGCATTTATTTACACAATTCTCACAGATAGGTGTTTCTTATTCCGAACAAAAAATATTAAAATCTTAATTATAGAATAGAAACCAAATTGTAAAAGTCAACCCTTATAAACTCGGGCGCCATTTTCGGCTTTGCGCATTTAACGTGGGGAGTAAAATTTCAACAGCCGTCACGAGCTATATTTTGTTGAATAATAAAGCATAGATGACGTCACATTAAATAAGAGTGAAAACGCACGTGCCTATGTTAGAATTATGTATAATAATCATTTACTCCTATAAATATAAAAACATATATAAAAACTGATAACATGTATTAAACTGTTTTAATCATTTACACATATAGTAATGAGACTAATTGTATAGTAATATAGACAGAAACATTGGTAAATACAAAAGTTTGACCAATAAAAGATAAGATGCAGAGGTATAAAACAGCTATCAAATGAAAAAAAAAACTCCATCAACATAGATTGATTAAAATGTCAGGTGATGTATCCAGAATGTCTGAGATCTAAATGTCAATAGTTCTATGGTTCCAATTTTGAATGACAAAAGTTTATTAACACTGAATTTTAAAATAAAATGTGAATTTAATTTTCTTCACATGAATATCGATGAATTATTAACACTACACTAAAATTTTACACTGAAATTTTTAACTAAATTTTTCCACATGAAATATAAATCACTGGATAAATTAAATCTCTTCTCAGTTGTCGTTCCATCTTCAGAAAATGTTACTACTTTATCATGGCAATCCGCTATTTTGGTAACTAAAATAGCATCTACAGTTGATGTTGCAGCTCTTTTCCCAGCCAACCTTTGGTGATTGCCCTTCCTATATGGTGTTATACTTCCAAGGTTTATGTTATTTTTCTTTGGCTCCTCATTAATAGTAAATGTTCATTGGACATAAAGACTAATCGGATGTTGTAACGCAGACAAACAGCCTGGCCTGGGTGACTTTTGTTTCCGGGATAACCCTTGTTGTTAATGTATAACAGGAAAATAAATGGTAAATATGCATTGATAGGTACACAGGTACCCCTTTTTCAATCATACCACCATAAATTCAAAAGAAACCCTTATTTGACATAGCTACTAAGAATCAGCCAAATGTTTATTTTAACTCTAAATTATTCACGTCAGACACAGATAAACAAACAAATAATATATCCTGGCCTGGACAATATAAATTTTCCAGGACAAACCCAATTGTTGAACTCTCTAGTTATAGGAAATGACAGAAATCTGCAAATGCCAAACATTGGATAATTCAGTTCTACAGTATAAGCAATGTTTAGAGATTTCAAGTCATATTGCCCATGTGAAATATGCTTGTATACAACAAATGTCAGACATGGTGAACAATGCTAGCCAACAGGATTACATAAACCATATCGTGTTCATTTTTTAAAGTAAATAATAAATTAATATCTAAGTATATCTGATGGACTTAAGCAATAAAAGTGAAATATGTTGTATTTGTATGAAGAAAAATGTTCACTAATCATCAAATTGTTATTATATGAACAATATTACGCCATTAAACAAACAATAATAAACTAGAACGTAAACAATAGGTTATTTGTTTGGCCTAAGAATATGGTTATTCCTTTGTAAGAGCCTTACAAATCATGATTGTGAAGCAACAAAATGTTTCCTTTGAATTAGCTTCCCATCATAACATAATAGTTGTATAAAATCTATGTACATTAAATAAATGATATTTATATATCAAAATTTAACTTTGTATAATTTCATTCTTAAAGATGAAATAATTTTTATAAATTTTTGTCATTATTTGCTCAAGTTAGAATTCAAATAATGATTGTTCATACAATACGTGTATTACTGTCATTTACACGTATAACATAAGTTATAAGAACTAGGTGAGAATATAATTTCAGGTTTCACCATCCGCCCTGCCCTTGTTTTATAAGGGGTTTGGAAGTCAGGCTGGCTTAAGTCGATATCATGACCGATATTATTAACCTCAAAGTGCATTTCTTCTGATAAGGAAGAATCATTAATTGATTGGTCATGGTCCTCTATAGTTGAATTATCTAAAACAGATTCTTCGACAGAATTTTCAGAATCAGGCGTTTCAGGCAAATTCTCAGAATGACATAGCTTTAAGTGGTCAACATGTACTACAATAACTTTATTTGATACTAAATGCTGTATTTGATATGTCACTTTGGTGAGCTGTTTTATGACCCTATAAGGACCTACCCAACCCAAACCTAACTTAGCATTAGCAGTTGGAGGGTACCATCTCTATACCATATCACTTTCAGAAAAAGTTCCAGGTTTAAGCCTTTTGAGTAAGATCTTTTTTGTCTATTAGCAGCAATGTTCAATTGTTTTGATACTGTTTGATGGCACACAGAAATTGATTGTTTTAGCCATTCTTCATAGCGGGATTGCCATGGGGGCACAGGTGTGTTAGGGGGATCACCATACATAATATCTATTGGAAAAAATAATTTCCCGATCTAACATAAGTAAGTTTGGAGTACATGTCATGTTAGTACTGTCATGTATGGTGGACCTGTACGCCATCATAATGTATGGAAGGTGGTCATCCCAGTCATTCATATTGTCATTGACAAACTAATCTGTCCGCTACAGTTAGTGTGGTGTGGTCCTTTAAAGCATATGTCTCAGTAAACTTAGTGAAATATCACCGACATCTAAGATATATAGATTCCCATCTGCCGTAATGGGTAAGGGACCTAATAAATAAAGGGCTATACAGTCGAGCGGCTGATATGTAATATCTTGCTGCAATTGAGATTTCCCCTTCCCTGGGCCTGGTTTTCTCCTTGCACAAATGTCGCATGATTGTACCCAGCGTTTGATATCATTTCTGTAACCTGGCCAATAGAATCGTTTCTTTATTGAAGCAATAGTTCTATCACGGCCTTTAATGGCCTGTAATTCTGTTGTAATGTAATTGCTGAAACACAATAGATTTTAACTTTCCAGGCAAAACAAAACGCAATATTCTGACGCCAAAGAAGGCCATCAATAATAGTGAGGTATTCCCATAAGCTCCAATAGGTTCTAACAATAGTAGTGTTTTTATTTATTTCCGACTATAGATTTTTTCTGGTGACTTGCTTTTAAAGTTTAAAATAGCACTAATATCAGGGTCTTGATTTTGTAAGTCTAAAAGTTCTTAAGTGGACCATTGATCAATACAATTAGAATCCACAATAGTGGGAGAATGACCTAGTTGGGTTTTTGGTGTACTGATATCATCTGTTACTTTATCAGTAACTGGGCAAGTGGTGGGACCAGTTTTTATTGGTGCTGTGATGATGTTTTGCTCTGAGGTTGTAGGTAACAAAGCGTCACCTTTTGCCTCAACATGTTGTCAATTGTTGATAGGCATGGTTGCATTTAGTCTGATGTGTTGAATCAGACAAGTGAAAGTATTGGCACATACCTTCTGATTTTAATGGGTTGGATTCTAGACCACAATCAGGACAGTTAATTCTTTTGCACTTGCGCCTCCTAGCGGGCATGCAGCTGAGTGCGTCAGCATTTTAATGATGACTCCCTTTGTGATACTGAACAGTGAACTCATAGGTATCTAGGACTGTTAACCAGCGCGCTAGCATTCCTTCTGGTTCCTTAAAATGATTAAGCCATAGTAAGGATGCATGGTCTGTTCGAATTAGAAAGTTTCTTCCCCATAAATAGTGTCTAAAATGCTTCGCAAATGTTACCACAGCTAATAATTCTATGAAAGTAGTACAGTAATTTTTGTGTGATTTATTTAATGATTTACCTGCATAGGAAATTATTTTTTCTTCACCATTTTGTATTTGAGACAGTACACAACCTTACTAGTGTTACAACCATCAGTATCAAAGATGAATTAGTTATTTTCATGTGGAAAACTTAGAATAGGGAGTGACATTAATTTTTCATAGTTTGACAAGTATCAGTCAAAAATAAATTTTCTCTTTCCTGGGTAAACTGATTAAGTGGAAAGGTCAATTGTGCCATGCATTGGGATAAATTTCCGATAATAAGATGCTTACCCTAAGAAACTTCAAAGGTCAGATTTGTTTTGGGGCACTGGCCACTTTTTGATAGCTTCTAATTTCTCAGGATTGCAGGATATGCCATTTTTAGACACAATGTGACCAAGATACTGTACTTGTTTCTTAAATAGGTGTCATTTCTTTGGTTTAAGTTTCAAATTTGCTTCTCTTACTCTAGTACTTTCAAACCCTTTACCAAACACTATGACGTCATCAAGATAACAAAGGCATTGTTTCATTTATTTATTTATTTATTGGAGTTAACGCCGTGTCAATTTTAGGTCATTTTACGGCGTCCAGCGCACCTAACCTAGCTTTCCTGGACCATTGTCTATAACCAGTACTCACATACCCTTCCACAAGGCCGGAAACTTCTCCATATTATCTAATCAATGGAGGAAATTCGACATTATCGTCAAATTTTCATGGAAGGGTATAACCTCCCCGGGTGGAATTCGAACCCGCACCCCCTCGGGCACGAGTATCCAAAACCTGGCGCGCTACCAACTGCGCTATCGACCGCATTGTTTCCATTCCATACCCCTTAATACAAACTCAATTAAACGTTCGAACGTTGCTGGGGCATTACAAAGGTCAAAAGACATGACCTTGAACTGAAAATGACCTAGATGAGTGCTAAACGCAGTAAATTGTTTACATTTAGAAGCCATTTTAACTTGCCAGTAGCCTGAAGCTACATCTAAAGTACAAAAATATTTTGCACCAGACAATGAATCAAGAGCATCATTTTTGGTAGAGGATAGGCATCTTTAATTGTAACGGAATTTAATTTTCGGTAATCAATGCAAAACCTTACTGAATTATCAGATATTTTAACAAGTACTACAGAGGCAGCGCAGGCGCTTGAGCTTGGTTCAATAATATCTTGGTCTAGCATTTTCTCAATTTCATCCTCAAGTATTTGTTTTTGGGAAAATGGAACTCTTCTAGGGGGTATTTTAATTGGGTTAGACCCTTCAACATCAATGTGGTGCTCCGTTAAGTCAGTTTGAAAGACCTTTCCGGAGTCATCACTGAAAATATTCTGGAAATCATTAAAAAGGACTTTAAATTTGCATATTTGCTCTTTGTTTAAGGTTTCGGATGCTCTATCTATCAATGGTTGTAAATAACTGGGAAGAGAAAGAGAGTCATTATTATGTAAATGTTTTTTTTATTTTGCGGAAGGGACGTGACAGACTCCACTGCTTGTACACTACCCAGCGCCAAGTTTTTATCAATCTTCATGTTGTTACTTGTGACATTGATTAACGATATAAGGACTGTTGTTTGATCTGTTCTAACAAGACCTTTTGCCATCATGACCCCTTTTCTAAGCATGATTTTGTATGGTTCTACAAAACCATGGGAATTGAGGAAAGTGCCATCTATTTTTGCAATTATTATGATTTCAGACTCAGCTGGAATTTTGATAGAATTTTCTAGCCTAATACGTGCCACTTTATTGTTTTCTTATCTTTGTAGACTGATTTTATGTTTGCCAATTATCATACATGCTTTTCCAAACTTAAGTTTCACATCAAAGTCTTCTAAGAAATCTCCACCCAGTATTGCAGGCAAATTATTTTCTAATTCAGTGGTCGTGGCAGTAAAACACTTTGATTGTAAGACGTTGCTTTTGTTACCCCGGGTTCGAATCCTGCTTGGTATCCATTATTCTTTTTTATTTTTTTGACATCATGGAATCGTATAACTCGAAATCTCTATGCAGAACGAAGCCAAATGTATATAAAATAGAATATGCATATTTGCCTGGGTTGTGCATAGTTATTACTTCGATGTCATACACTAAACTGTCTCGACCATGTCTTATAGAAATGATTCTATGTACATGCTATTTAAAAGAATGAGAAGCGGAATGGGATGCATGTAACTTTTGCATATTTGTTCGATAGTATCTTAGTCTGATTTCTATTCAACCGCTGAATTAGAAGCCGAATGAATAATATTAATGTATTATTATTAGGTACAATGTAAATTGCTGGATATAAAAATAAAGAACCAAGGTAATAAAGCAAATAGAAATTTAAAAAAAATCAAATTATAGCACAGCAATCATGAGATTATACGTACAACTATGCATGAATTTGATAATAAATTAAAAAACATGGAGGCGGTGAGGTTCGAACCACTGCTGTAAAAATTTATGCATTGACCATATGTTTCCGACTCGTTACCGACTGTGCTATTTTGTACAATGATTTTGAACTATTATATTTTGCATTTATACTTAAGATATCATAGTTTGTATTGATTTTTAGTGTAGTATTTACTGGTTATACCTATCGTCATGGTTATGATTAGACTCATCCAACCTGTCACGGCTCACCGAATAAAATCGGACTATAGTCAAAACAATATTTCAAAATTGAACAGTTCGTGTTTATTTTAAATTCTAAATTTACACGAAGACTGCGTTCCATTGAATACATGAATTCAATTTTCACGTGGCCAGGTTGATATCTCAACATCTATTCGCTCACGTGAAAAAAAACCAACTCGCTCACGTGAAATCTTTTGTTCTACTAGTTGGTTCCGAAATATATAAACCCATGTTAAACAAAGGAAGCGTTGTGTAAACACCGATACTGGCCTGGTATTAACAACATGATTATAAATATTGGTGTAGTATAACACTAGGAAGTATACCACTGTTGGTACGGTAATTGTCTATGAACAGCAGACACTGGAGTGTTTACACAGTATTTGCTTTGTACACATGAGTACATTTGAGTATTTGTGTTAAAATAATTTTGTGAAGGTCTCACACCGTTGTAAGGAATGTATTAGTTGTCGTTCCTGACACAGATATCCTCTATACTATCAGTTTGTGTCCCTGTCATAACTTGTAACTCATGAATGTGTACTTAAGTTTAACTGTAATGAAGGAAATGGACACTGGCTCTCTATTTTAATAGGTACAGGGTTCAAGCCAGTATATTGTGCTTGGTCAGTTGCATAATCACCCTGCTGTGGTGAACTGTGTACATATGTTTCCATATTACAAGATGTAGTTGTGTTATGTAAGTTAGGTCTCATATCTGGAAGACGCAAATAGGAGTCACTGTTATGGGAAAGACCATTAGAAATTGAAACATTTGGAGGGGATTCCTGCATATAGATCCACCATTTCTGGGCTTTACGTGGTGTAGCCTTTATGTGGAATATAAAACCTAAGTATTTTTAAGTTTAATTTAGTGAATAAACAAATCAAGTTAAGAGATTTTTTTACCTTAATTTTGTTGAAACCCTAATTAGATTTTAACTAACAATAGCATGAGGTGTAATTATCCTATTATATTTTACAGAGTGAAAAGACTTAACTATTTAGACAATTACAATGAATTGATTTTTGATAAATTTTACAGATTTAAATGCTTATTTAAACTATTTAGCCAAATTTCAACGAATTAAATTTTTGATGAAGGTATCCCGGACGAGCCCCCAAAATGTTACATGATGGCTGCCTATTTCGAGGTTCGATCCCTTTTTATCAATATTAAGCTCAAATAAACAACAGAAATAACAGAAACAGATTGGCAGTAATATAATAATTGGCATAATAACTGGTAAACAGCCAATCAAGAGATTTAGCCTTTCCAGGAAAAAAGAGAAGGCTGGCTGACAGTCCTGATATAATCTATATAATGTGTTGTTTTGGCATTAAATCTAACTAAAACAATTACCATATATATTTTTGGCTCCTGTACTTTTGACAATTCTTGTAGTAAAATCATTCTCTGGCGTGTAAAGAATATTAGCTTCAGAGTTCACTCCGTAGATAGTTCTTCGAGTATACGTTGTGTTAGTGCTGACCACATAATCACTTAGAATAATTCTAAATATTATGAGAAAAATTGCAAAGAGCAATGGTATAATTATCTCAAAGACAGTCAGCACTTTACGTCGAGTTTGTAACTTGTAATTTTTCCATAACATCAAAATGAATTGACTCACTGCAGAAGTCATTCTGATGATTTCTTGTATGGCCTGAAGAAGAAGTAAACAAAATAAAACCAATTTCCCTCTTAGGGTACCACTTTTTTCCTGGAAGTTAAATAAACAGTAAAGTTCAACTACAAAAACAACCTTGCTAATTGCTAACTAATATGAATATTTTTAAGGGCAAATTGGTTTACATGAGAGAAAGAGAGAGAAAGGAGTAAGAGAGAGAGAGAGAGAGAGAGAGAGAGAAAGGAGTGAGAGAGAGTCCCTTTATTAAACCATTCTACTAAAAAGATCACCAGTTTGGTTCTAATAGTGGAATAGTGCATTAACAGAATCATTTATGTTCATAAGTGTAAAATTGTTGCGAAAATTAGACCTTTTAACAATTAACCTATCAAATATCACTTTCATACAATATCTCTAATTCTGGTCACACTTCAGAAATGCTGTTTTTATAATAATAAGTTATTGTCCAGTCTTGATTTTATATAAATAAATGAATCAAGTTTTATATAACCCCAATGTGAAAATGAATCATACTATTAATTAATTACATAATTAATTCACAGAAAATAATTTAAACATGTACGTGATAATGTAGGTATATTGAAATTCCATCACATGTTATATGTCACATCAGGGAATTAGATATCATTATGTTATCTATGTCTCTGGTCACATGCAGCCTGTATCATTAATTTAATATAAAACAATTTGACTACCCAACATTTGTCATAAAAAATCCTAAGTGGATGGAGAGGTGTGTGAGTAACTAATACTAGGAAGTTTTAGCCCAAAATTTGGTTGAAAAGCCTAAAAGAAATGACAAAAATTCACAAGAACATACTAAGATACCAAGATTATTTCGAGCTATAAAACTTAATAAAATGTAATAAAAGTCATTCAATATTTGATTTTTTGCTAATTGTCTTTTCCAATGTTTACACAAAGGCCCCAAATAATGATAAAAAAAGCCTTCTTGAACTTGTCTAATGACAGTCCTGGATTTATATAGGTGAAAAGTATTGACTGGTACATGTAATCAAGGATACTATATTAGAAGGATTCGTAACGGAAGGAAACTAACGGAAGGAAACTAACGGAAGTTCTCGGTCGTCGCGAGACGATGCGAGAGCGCCATTCCGTCTCATCCACCATTTTCACGAAAATGCAAGCTACTTCTATCCACGAATATCCACTTTAAACTAATCCATCGAAGGATGTTTTATGTTCTCATTAAGAAAATTATGTCAACAGTCATACATAAGTTGGTCGTTAATGACTAAATTGTCCAACAAATTTCGCGTTTATTCAAAGGCATTAATTATCGGCCCAAGCGTGACAAATGTGTGTAATGGCGACCAATCGAAAATGTAGGCTGCGCTCTAGCGCAATATCTGAGTGAAATGGTCAATAAATATGTATTTGAGTCGAATTTATGGATAGATCGGTGATGTTTGTAGTGATTTAATAACTTAATTAATCGAAATTAGCTAGCTTTGATAATCAATTTCTTCTTCAAATATGGCTAAAAACAACGATTTTCATGGATTGAAGTCCTTAATGGGCATTTTTAATTAGCATTTTTCGAGTACAACACGCGGTTGAATAGCATTTTGTTTGCAATAATGTGGCAAAAATACATTGAAAATTGGTATCCAATAAACCTTTTTCTTGCATATGCATGATTAAACGTAAAACGCAACTTTAAAAACATACCATTTCCTTGCTGAATTTTACATAGATTTTAGAACTATTGAATTCACCCAGTTAATGTTGTATCCTTAACTAAAAGTTCATTTGCACTGTTTTAATTACCAAAAAGCGATCGGTTCATTGTGTTTTGAAGGATAATGACTATTAGTCTGGATTACCTGCCCCTTGCCACTATCGTTATCGGGTCAGGCAAGCCGTAATTATGGCGGCCTCCTCAGTTATTATTCAGGTATTACGGTTTTTTTTATCTTGCATGACCATTTGCTGACGATAGTTACTTTAGTAAGAGTTTGATATAGGTCATTTGATTTCGATTTTTCTGATTACACGTATATTTAGCGAACGATTTACACAAACATGTCTCACTAGAACACAATTCGGACGTGGATTAGTCTAGTTATAATTTCGGATACTTTATTTAGCATAAATGTAACCGAATACTGAAAAAGTTAGAATCTGAAACAAAGAAAACATCTTTAAGTCTATGATGATGTATCAAATAATTTGAATAAATAAGGTTAATACATTACTTGCCTATATTTTAAAGTACAGTGTTATTTCTTTTTGAAGAAAGAAACTTTGAATCTGCATATTAAATAAAATAACAGATTCAATTTTCTTTATTCAAAGATATTTTACACAAATAAAATAGTTATTAACTGAACATCAATTATAATATTGTGGATGATGTCCTGCATGTAAAAAAAAGATTAAAGCATGATTCTCAACAAAACCTGTTAAAACCTGTCCCCTAACTACAGTTATAAAGCCACGCCTAAATATGACATGTATATCATATTCATGTTATTAAAAAAATGACTCAAACATTCTAAAAAAATAATATAACATATATACAGATGGATCAAAATGACCATAATCAGGCACTGTCTCATGTGCCTACACAACCCCTTATAAAATTTAACATGTAATCAGAGGCTCTCAAAAAACACCTCTCTCAATACTGTAGAAATGAAAGCCATTGTTGTCTCCATAGGCTAGATAATTAAAATCTTATATTAAATATATTACGGCATCCAGCGCACCTAACCTAGCTTTCATGGACCCTTGTCTTTAACCAGTACTCACCTACCCTTTCACAAGGCCATTAACTTCTCCATATTGTCTAATCAATGAAGGAAAATCGACATTAATGTCATACATGCATGTAACATTAAACTCTATCAGTTTTAATTTCAAAATATAAGAATTTTTCTTTAAAAACACATAAAAACAAATCGCCGGTAGTTTGTTTTCTCCGTGTTCCGCCATCTTGGATTTTCAGAGTCTCGCGAGAATTCGCGGGATCACGTTTTTTCACGATATCTGAATACTAAGCATATACGCATAGAACAATCTTCTATTCTCGTGTATCTAATTCCCAGGTTTTATTTTTCCATTTTTATCTACATTTTATGGTGGCATATTTCTGCTAATAGATAACCACATAACTTACAGTTACTAGTTTACCTCTTAAGTTAAATGATTAAGTAGTTACCGTAACTAATTAACCTCTTAATTAACTAGTTGGTTAAGTGGTTAACTAGTTATGGTAACTAGATAACGACTTAACGTAATTAAGTTAAATAATTTTTTGGTTGTTCTATTAAGTGTGAAAGTATAAAAGTATATTTATTTATTTTATATTGTCTACGTTGTATTTATTAACTTTATAAACCTATCATTATGTTTTCTGTCTTTTAATTTACATGTAGTATAATCAGACATTTCTCCGATTTTATGTCTCTATGTTTGTTAATGTATAATCTTGTTTACCCGTGTCATTGTAATGTTGTCATGTCATTGTAATTTTATTATGTTTCCTATTTATGTTATGATCGTATTGATTGTGATGTAATCATTGTATTCTTATAATTGTTAATCACTAGAAACTGTATAGTTTTTTGTGAATAAATGTAATTTCAAATAAAAAGACAACTCCCAAATATAACACGATCGCGCAATTAATTGGCGCTTTTCGCCGATTACCGCCTCTTTGGGTTTCAAAAAAAAATACTCTTTCCCCCAATTAATACACTTAATGATAAATTTGCAGACGACACTGAAACGACAGTGAAAATCGATAAAATCTGGTTTAACGATAGGGCGTTACATATCCTTCTAATATAGGATCCTTGATGTAATCAATTAAATTCCATATCAAATCGTAACAAATTTGTTTTAACTCATCACTTAGAGATCAATATGAAATTATCAAGATATTACTAATGTAGTTTTTAATCATTTCCTCAATGTATAAAAGAAAGCTTTGTCCTTAGAAAATCTATATTTTGATTGCAAATATTTGTTAGGTGCAGTATGTGTCAGGTTAAAACAAATTCATACATGAAGTGTTGTTAAATGATAAATATATAGGAGATATGCAATTTACAGGAAAACAATACAATGAAAACAACAGGCCCACATTTACACATACAAATATTACAATGCATTATTTATCATTTTGACATTTCTAATAACTTCTGTACATCAAAAACCTGAATTGCATTCAGCTGTTCTCCTAACAGGAGCATGACACAATATTCCGGTGGGTTTATCTGTATATAAATATCAATATTTTGTAGCAATATTGTATAGTATTTTGAGGATGTACTCTTAATAAACGAGTATTAATGAGCAAAAACATACGAGTTAATCGAATTAATTAAGTAAAGTGAGTCTTTATTGATATTAATTTTAGAAAACAATTTAATCGACCTACATTCACTTTTGTAGTTTCGACTCGACCATTTGCAAATTTCTACGTAAAAAACAAGCTGACTTACCTTAGCCTTGAAGATCTAATTGAAGTAAATGTGGATTAAAACCAATCCCTGAATCAATTCATTAAATCATAGTGAAATGTATAAATAAACATTACATTAATGAAGCATATGCACCAGTGTAGACTGAATGCTGACATAAATTGTTGCATCGACACTGCACCTCCGGGATATAATTGATGAAATGTTCTAAAAATAGATTTTACTAATAGAGCGCAGCCTGTTTATATACGTGATTCACCAGAGTCGGATATGCAGTACTGTAATTAAATAGCTCACAATTGGCTTTGTCCGTTAGTTTATATATTTAAAATTCATTGATAAGATAACACGATTGTGGTAAGTAAGGAAAGGAAATATTCCGCCGACCATAGTTGATCTCACATGTGCTCACAAGAACTAAAATCGTCTGCAATATCGGTTATGGCAAATATCAATGTTTGTAGTTTATAAAAAGAGCTCATGCAGGTTGGGCAGGTCGCTATGACAACAATCGCGACTGTGTCGATTACATATACATACAGGGGTGGAACCAGGAGTTTTTTCTAGGGGGGCGAATATTTTCTAGGGAGGGGGTCCAAACTTTCGAACCACAGCTGCATTATACACTGTTTGCTGAATAACGCAACATATATTAATAAAAACTAAATAACCATTATATCTGTTAAGCACCGGGTAAATTTGCTTCATAATACTTTAAAATGACTTACTGTCAAGAAAACATTTATGGACAGGTACATTTTGGAAATTCCAAGGGGGAGTCCGACGCCCCCGCTAGATCTGCCTATTACATATGTATATAATTTTTAATGGCTGTTTATAACAAATTTAGTATAGTTACCCAAAGGTGTAGAAAGACTTAGGTGATACTTATGACCCCACCCCCACCATGCACACACTCCCCTTTATATAGGCAGGAGTCACCAATAACAGAGAGGGGGCACATGCCCCCATCCAGAGATTTTAATCAACAGGGGTTCGCAACGAAGTGCTATTTTGAATATTCAAGGTCGTCACAGTCTATAACTGACTGAAGCAGACTGTACAAACTATTCCAAAGTTAAAAAAAACTTGTTTTATGTTTTTGTACATGTCTTCCATCCAACTTGTGAATGTTCTGGAAGTTTTAGACAAAAAATTGTTTCAGTTTTAACCGAAAATATGAATCTATGTGATGAAAAAAAAGGCTGAAAATGGTAGATCCGTGGAAAATGAAACAATCTGTGAGCGCAATTTTCCTTAAAATCATCTAGAAACACATTTTCCTAACCTTTACAGGGGCGGATCCAGGATTTTTCTAGGGGGTCCGAAATTTTCCTAGGGGGGTCTGGACTTTTTAGGGGGTCAAAACTTTCGAACCACAACCACATTATACACAGTTTGCAGAATAACGGAACGTATTAATAGTAATAAACTAAATAACTATGAAACGCCATAGCTGCCTTAACATGAGAAACTCCTTTATGTGCTTTGAAAATATCATAAATGGATGTGCAAAGTGTAATATACGATGCTCATGCGTCATTATACGATGACCATTTACCATTATACGATGCTCATGCGTCATTATACGATGACAATTAATCATTATACGATGCTCATGCGTCATTATACGATGACCATTTACCATTATACGATGCTCATGCGTCATTATAGGATGTCAATTTATCATTATTCGATGCTCGTGTGTCATTATACGATGACAATTTATAATTATACGATGCTCATGTCTCATTTACATGAGAAAAACCTTTATGTGCCTTGAATATACCATAAATGGACGTGCGAAGTGTAATATTATGGAACGCCATAGCTTCCATAGTTGATCATAGAGAAGATGTTGTACTTATTATTTTGCTTACCAGCCCCGTGTTCATTAACTACTGTTAGCTAACGTTATGGTAACGGGAGAACTCAACCCGAAGACAACTCAACCCGTGCAATACTCAAATCAAAGTTTGGACAACCCAATCCGTTTATCTCGGGTTGAGTTGTCTATGGGTTGAGTTGTTCCGACAATTCCGTTTCGGAACGTTTTGGAACGTTCAAGGTAACTGAACACGCTGCAGATGAATCGTGTCGAAAGCAACAATGGGTAAAATACACTAAAAAAGATAGATCCTGATTGAGCATATATCCGCCGTGGTTCGCTCTTGGTGGTATGAGTGAACAGCCAATATTACTAATTATACTTAAAACAAAATTAAACATGCATAGCGCCGAATATGTTATTCAAAGATACGTGTATTTCTTGTTTATTTTAGTTGTATAGTTCGTACAAAATAACAAAACGTGTTTGTATAAACATAAAAAATTAACCAATCTATTCAAGAGGTAGGCAGTATTAAAAATAAAAGTTGTATAGTTCATTTTAACAAAATAAGTGTGGCCGATAAGCCATTACCCCTTGATCAATCATGTATGTAATGGTAAAGCACTCGTGAAGACACTCGTGAACAAAAACATATCAAAATTATATATATTTTTTTACATCTGAGCATCCCAGTCGTGGAATAGTTCATTGTCTTGTTTATATAAACAGTGTTTTTTGCACGAACTATACACCTCTGTATATACCCTATATGTAGGCAACTATTAAATTCAAATTACTTAATACTTGTACTGATTTTAGGGGCCGGTCCTGACTCACTCCACATTTGGAGTTGTTAGCCCTGTGGCCAGTCTATAACAACAGGCCACCTATCATATTCCCTTATTTACTTAAACATCAATTTAATACATTTTGACTCCATCATACATCTATGTGTCCTCCAAACATTGTATATAGTATGGAGTCATGTAGTGCCATCACCTTTAAAACAATATAAGTTACTGTCTTAGTCCGACCAGAGGTCACCACGGTGTATCTAAGTTACAATACATCCTAATGTGGGAGACATCCGGCATCTGGCACGGACAACTTACCTCGGATTCGACTGAATATTGAATCTTACTTACAGTTCATAATATCATAATTGTTAGTGTGTTCCGCACGCTGGTACTCGGTAGGCAGTCTCCGTAAACAGAGATCCTGTTCTACTCGCGTTGTCGTACTGGATATCTACTTAGTCAATGCAAGGTCACGTCGAGATGAACTTAGTGTCGACCAATCAATGCGTATCTTTCATCTAGACGAAAACACTATTAATAACATTTTGATTTCGTAATTTCTATTTTTAGACCAAGGTTTGCATGCAAATTTAACAGCGGTATTACTCGTATTCACAGTCTGCGATTGGGTGGATCATTTCAAATTGCGTGACGTAGACGATGTAAACAAGTTACGTATCATAACAATTTCGTCATGAATAATATGATGAGAAAAGGTCACCTAAACGTGACCTTCGTTTGGAAAAGGCCAGATCTAAATTAGCGATTTTGCGAGCGGTAAAATTTTAGATCGGGTTTTAATCAGATTGCTCGGTATGATAATGCTCTCTGGGACAAGCGTGCGGTACAGACAGGAACACATAGTTCTAAATTATCAAATTAAAGAAGTGACTTAGTTTTCCAAGATAATTTTAATTCATGTTTCAATTTGACTTTTTATCAGCCGAACAGGGAGTCCCCCTGATTTAAATATATTATTTACCCCTTCTAAAATAGAAATTGTACACAGTTGACACATATACAGTCATTATTACTAGTTTACATTATAACATAATATAGTGCAAATATGTCTATTTATTTTTTTTATAATATAGTCATTTAATCTGCTTCTCAATAGATTTTTATCATAGGATTTTTAATTAGTTATTTACAATAATATGTATTTTTAAAATTAAAGAAATAGTATAAATATTAGTTTATTTCATAAAAAGTTAAATCAAATAAAACAGTGTGCAATTAGGATCAGTAAACACTCAAACAAAGCCATTGTAGCATATGGGCGAGTATAATGAACCACACTCATCATCATCGTCAAACTTGATTTATGCATATCATTATTATGTGCACATCGTTTTTAGTAAACCATTATTTATAAGCTCATTGCTTGAATCTATCAACTGTTTATTTTTACCGTATACTGTCGTTTAAATTATCCTTATTAATTCAGAGAAAGGCTCAGGTCATCTGAGAGGATAGCTGAATAAGGGTAGGCAGTAAACACTTTCCGAGTAATCTAGTGAAGGCCTGAGTTAGCCAGAAGGATAACTAAATCGGAAATGTCGGCGACAGGGAAGAAAAGTGTGAAAAGAAAGACCAACCATACTTGACGACAGAATTTAAATACCAAGCTATTATAGAAGTTGAGGTGTTCGAACAAAATCAGAAATAGCCAAGGAATTAGAAATCAGCCAAAGTACACTAAGTACATGACTGTCTTATAAAGAATCTTTCAAACAGGGTTATCTAGAATTTGGCCCAAAAAGAAAGATTATGAATACAGGAAAATAGGAAAAATTAGAGTACGCTCTCCTTTAAAAATGGTTTAAGTCAGCCAGAGAACAGTAAGCTATTTTAGGGATTCATTTTTTTCGTAAAGAGTTGGTACAAGTCGACTCGTAAAGAGTTCGTGTATATCAGCATGAGATTTTCATAATCATATTTTTTCAGACTGTTTTATAGATTTTCGTAAGGAAATATAAATTAAATTATAAAATGGTGGCTTTAAATCCGGAAACGTTTATTGTCAGGAAATTTGTATCCCCAAAAATAGAACTATTTTATGTCCTTTGGCTTAGTAAACACCCACAAGAAATCAATACGCCACAACAAAAAGGTTACGGTTTAGCGCTACCAAGAACGCTTCAATATTTATCACCTTTTGAGAACTTTTGTTCCTATTTTACACTCAAATCGATTAAAAAGACCCTTAAAAAGCTATAACATCTTACGATCAGATGTTATTTTGTTCAGTAAGAACTTACTTTATTCATGTACGAAAGCATTTACGAATTTACTAAAATATTAGATTTTGTACAGGCTTAAAATGCCGTCGTAGGCCTATCTATTGCAATTTTCGTTCACGTTTGTAAAGATATTTTGTCAACTGAAATAACTTTATGCACATACCCTCAACAATGGCTGACATTAACTAATTTAATACAGTACTAACCACATACCCTCAACAATGGTTGACATTGTCGAACTTGATACAGTACTAACCACATACCCTCAACAATGGTTGACATTGTCCAATTTGATAAAGTACTAACCACATACCCTCAACAATTGCTGACATTGTCCAATTTGATACAGTACTAACCACAAACCCTCAACAATTGCTGACATTGTCAAATGTAATACAGTACTAAGCACAATCCCTCAACAATTGCTGACATTGTCCAATTTAATACAGTACAAACCACATACCCTCAACAATTGCTGACATTGTCTAATTTGATACAGTACTAACCACATTCCCTCAACAATTGCTGACATTGTCAAATGTAATACAGTACTAAGCACATACCCTCAACAAAGGCTGACATTGTCAAATTTAATACAGTACTAAGCACATACCCTCAACAATGGCTGACAATGTCAAATTTGATACAGTTCTAACCACATACCCTCAACAATGGCTGACATTGTCCAATTTGATACTGTACTAACACATACCCTCAACAATGGCTTACATTGTCCCATTTGATAATGTACTGTGCACATACCCTCAACAATGGCTGACATTGTCCAATGTGATACAGTACTAACCACATACCCTCAACAATGGCTGAGTAAGTTTTTACTTTTCGTTGAACCATGAGTCAAACTATACTTCAATGGAATTGTCGTGGTCTTAAATCAAATTACAGCGATTTACTTCTCTTATTATCAAAATACTCCCCGAAAGTTGTCTGTCTTCAAGAAACATTCCTATCTACAAATGATAAAACATCAATAAAGGACTATACGCTTTATAATAAAATTTGCACAGACACAATAAGAGCATCTGGTGGCTTAACAATTGCGGTTGCAAACTGTATCCCTCAACGACAAATTCAGATACGAACTAATCTGCAAGCCGTAGCCGTTGAAGTAACTTTACACAGACCTATAACAATATGCTCATTATATCTCCCTCCCAATTTATCTATAACTGTTGAAGACTTAGAAAATTTAACTAAACAACACCCAGAACCATTCTTTTTACTCGGCGATTTTAATGCGCATAATCCAATATGGGGAAGTACATCTACGAATAATAAAGGCAGCATTACAGAAACGTTCATTGATAATGTTCAACTATCAATCTTACTACTACATCCAGCCACTGGTAGTTTTCTTGTATAGACCTCACATTATCACATCCATCAATATACTTGGATTTTACTTGGTCAGTGCTTGACGAACAATATGGAAGTGACCACTTTCCATTGTTGTTAACTTTAAACGACTCTGTTCCAGTAAACAACCGCTCTTATTACAAATTCTCAAAAGCGAACTGGGAACAATTCAACAAATTGTGTTCTGATGATTTAACAATCCCGAATTTTTCCAACTCTTTGGATAAAGCTAATCTCTTTGCGTCCACTCTATCAAAGATAGCTGATGAGTGTATTCCTAAAACTTCAATGAAAAATTCAAGTAAAATTAAAAAACCATGGTTCAACGATGAGTGCAAGAAATCATATCGGAAACGAAAAGCAGCACTTAAAAAGTTTCAGGTTTGCCCCACAACTGCAAATCTAGACAATTATAGAATCCTACGAGCACAAGCTCGTAGAACATTTAAGTTTTCTAAACGTAAATCATGGCAGTCATATGTTTCTAAAATTAACGCCAACACATCAATTAAAAAAGTTTGGGAAGCAGTTCGTAAAATTAATGGTAAACACAAAAAAGTTCCTACTGCTCATCTGAAACGTAAAGATTCGAGCGTAGCAAAAACTACAAAAGATATAGCCAACACAAGATATAGAAACTTTTGAACATAATTCTTCTTCAGCACACTACACTGAAGAATTTAAAAAGGTCAAATCTAACTTGGAAAAACAAAATATTAATTTTCATTCTAACAACGAAGAAGAGTATAACACCCTCTTTACAATTGACGATTTAACCGATTCTATTAAGCATGCCAAAGATACAGCTGCTGGCCCTGATGAAATTTATTATCAATTTTTAAAACATCTCCCATTGGTATCTCAACATTTATTGCTCGATATTTTTAATGATATATGGATAGCTGGTAAAATTCCAGATTCCTGGAAGGAAGCTTTAATTATACCAATACCGAAACCGGGTAAAGACAATACTGACCCCCTTAACTACCGACCAATATCTCTAACTAGTTGTATTTGTAAAACCTTTGAACGCATGGTTAATAAAAGACTCATTTGGCATTTAGAATCTAACGGTATAATAACTAATTTCCAATCTGGTTTTCGAAAACAGCGAAGTACTAATGATCATTTAGTACGCCTCGAAACATTCATAAGAGAGGCTTTTGTCAATAAATAACATGTAGTTTCAATTTTCTTCGATCTTGAGAAAGCGTATGATACAACATGGAAATATGGTATTCTCAAAGATTTAAAAGATGCTGGTCTAAATGGTAGATTACCAATGTTCATTTCTAGTTTTTTGTCAGACAGAAATTTTCAAGTTAAAGTAGGATCAACGTTATCAGAGAGCCACGAACAAGAACAAGGCGTGCCGCAAGGCAGTATTTTATCAGTTACCCTCTTTGGGCTTAAAATTAATAATATTGTTAAGGCTATAAACCCTGGTACAGATTGCTCATTATATGTTGATGATTTTTTAATCTGTTATCGATCTAAAAATATTCGAAGTATCGAACGTCAATTACAACAGAACTTGGATAAAATTCAAAAATGGGCAACAGAAAATGGTTTTAAATTTTCCGAGTCAAAAACTCAATCTGTACATAGTCTACCTACGATTTCAAAAAAAACCCTCTAGAAAATGAAAGCGTAGGACATTTTTGTTAATGCAAATCTAATGGTTGATTCATGTAGCTGGGTGCCTCCCTGATATCGTACGGGGGGATGTATAAAATCTAAGTCGCGTTTAAGTCCGTAATTTAGGTCAAAGGTCAACTAGGTCCATTTATTTTTTATTGGACCCTATGCTCTTTATACTGAAATTTCAAGAAATTAAATCGGTAAAGTGGAGAGTTTCTTTGTTGAAAACTAATGTATTATGATTAAACTTTATTTCTATGAAAAAAATGGAGTGTTAGAATGCATGATTACTTCCCTTTTTAGCATTTTTGTCGCGAAAATAGGTGACAATAACAAAATCGTCTACAATAGTTTAACTAGTAAATCTATGGTTAGTGTTTATGCTTTAAACCTACTTGATATGTGATTAGTGATGCTTCGTGACCTTTTTAGCAGACATTTCATACTCGATAGGGTTAAAATAATGTCACAGTGGTGTAAAATTAAGGGCGAGTGGTATAACTTTTTTTAAAGATTTTTTGACAAATTTGGAAAACTTTTGAAAAGGCAGCTCATGATTCAATTCACGTTGCTAGATGACTTACTAAACCACATAAAGAATGTTTAAAATCTATTTTTGATAAAAATGTATTATTTAGGTCAAAGGTCATAATAGTGCATTTTCTTATTATTGAAGCTACATGATCATTTTACAGTATATTATTGGCAAAAAGTCAACAAAATTTATGAAAGAACACTTTTAAAATACTTTCAAATTGTTCTGATATTTTTAAATGCGTCTGGTTTCATGATAACTTCCCTTTATGTAATGTTTGTCGCGTTAATAGGTAAAATTACAGCTCCCACTTAGCTCAGTGGGTAGCTCGTTAGTCTGCTGATTGCGAGGTTTTTATTTCTATTCCTGGGCAATGTATCCTTTCATGGAGTTTGTTAATGAAATGATTTCTATGAAAATTCTCCCTCCTACCACTTATTCCTAATCATGTCAGTCATTGACGAAAGTACATGCTTAGTAACTGGTAGAGAGCTTAATCCAGATATTTAGTTTTTCTAGGACGGTCGTGATATGACCTTTAGGATGTGCTGCTACGGCGTTGGACCCAACTAAACGGGGAAATACACAATAAATCAACCCTTACATGACAAACATTGAGTTCAGAAATATTTCGATTTCTATGAAATGTTTGTAAAATGTATCATAATTTAAATGGTACAAATCCTAAACATATCGTCGCCTCAATCTAACAATGTCCTAACTACCAAATTTTTATTTTTGGGAAATCGACTTCATAAGTTCGAAAGGTTATATCTTCGTTGTTTCAGTCTTTATAGGCATGATACTTGGGATGCACAATAATAATGTATTTAAAAATAAACACGAGGAATATTATTGAAATATTATGAATAATAATACGAAACCTGCAAAAAAGTATTTGGAGATAGATAAAAATTTGCTAATTTTGGTTGATCCATTTCGTTCTAACATTGCGCTATCTCCAAGAATACAACATAGTGGTATTTTGGCAAATTTTCTATCATTTTGAGTTTGTAACACTGCTTACATTGTAGCATACTTATTAATTTAGGTATACACAAGTTCATCGATGTCATTTAGTAATAAAAATACGAATATCAAATTGTGAACCTTGCCTTAACGAAAGGAGGTAGAGCAATGTAGCTTTCATGGACTTAGAGCATTGTTATGGTCAATTAGGACAGATAACGAGTGACAAAGCTTTCATTTTAATCGGATAACAGTGTTTTCGGTCCAAATATTGATCTATGTCCTGGACATAGAGCCATTGTTATAGGACATTATTAGATTGAGGCGACGATATAGTTTCTCAAAACACGAAACAGGATTAGCACAATTTTGTACTTTACAATCACACCCAAATATGCAGACTTGGCCTGCTTTATAATACTTGCATGTAGCAGAATTGCTCTTGTTTCTAACACCACAGGTCACTAGTTGCAAGCATGCCGAAGTATTCGGCGGCTTTCGAATCCAATTAGGAGATATCATTTTCATGTGACAAATATCCCATAGTGACTCTACGTGATCTTTAGGTTCAAATTGAATATTTGCAGCCTGTATCAATATCTCTGTTAGGTAACCGGCGCTTAAAATATGAAGCTGTGAAGCGTTCTTGGTAGACGGAAGCAAATATAAGGACTGTTGTTTTTTTTCATAAAAATTCCGTTATAACATAAATCTACGTCTGGACTAGGTAGGTTTTCAGAATTTCAATCATAGAGTGCACACTTGAATCTTCCAATATTCTTAAACTCCTAGTTGTGACTAATTGATGAAGAAAAGCCAGGATTTTCAACAAATTTCTTCCAACTTGTCTTCTTGCTGAATCCATGAAATGAAGACGTGGTATCGAACCCAGTCAACTATGACTTTCTGATATCATCCATAACTTTTCAGTGATAGAATGAAAAAACGCCACGAAAGCATAAATAATTCATCAGTTTCTGTACTACTGACAAGTATATTTGTTTTCCATCGCATCCTTTATGTGAATTATAATGTGAGTGTCAGCTTCATGCTTTGTGAACAAACTGCATTTAAGTTATTTGTTAGAGCAATGATAACACCAGAAACCCCGACCCCACCACCAGTAACTATCAAATAATAAAATGGTAAAGAATATCCTCGCCTCTGAAATGAGAAAAAGGCATTCTGCAAGGTCTGCTTTGTTGTCAGTAAGGTAGTTGCACATGTCGACAAGTAATTTGTTTTCCAACAGGTCATCGTTTGCCAATTTGCAATGTTCTTGTTAAGACTTTACTGGAATTGCAACCAAGATATTTATCGAAAGTGACACCAACAAGCGTACTTCGTTCACTTAATTGAGAAAAAAGTCTTGACAAATATAACACCATGGTCACCAAATGTCTGATAATATTCAGGCTTGCGAAGAGATTAAATCAAGCAATTCCATCTAAATTAACCAATGTAGGTTTGCCTGAGTTAGATTCTTTTGTTGGAACGATTATATCTTGTTCAGTGGTAAGTAAATTCAAACTTTGACACCCATAGTATCACAGAGGCGTAGGTTTCTACACACGAATTTGTGCTTTTATAAAACAGAAGAAAGCAGTGAAAATACTGATGTATTACTTATTCATAAATTACAATATTTAGACTGAAATGGTATCTGGTACATCAAGAACTGTATCTGTGTTATTATCAATTGTTCACAATGAAGAGGCTGAAAATATTGAAAGATTCGTGTGTGCACTTTATAACTGCAATCCTAAAAGCCTACATAGATTAATGTCGTGGAATATTTTTATAATGCAAAGAAGTCCATTCATTCCCTTCCGCCTACCAAGGAAGCTTAACAGTATCATATTTTAAGCGCCAGTTATCTAACAGAGATCTTGATACAGGCTGCATAATTCACTTTGAACCTAAAGATCACGTAGAGTCACTATGGGATATTGGTCACATGAAAATGATACTGTACTTCCTGTTTGGATTCGACAGTCGCCGAATACTTCAGCATGCTCGCAAATAGTAACCTGTGGTGTTAGATCCCAATGCATTTCTGCTAGATGCAAATGTTATAAAGCTGGCCAAGTCTGCATATTTGGGTATGATTGTAAAGTACAACATTGTGCTATTCCTGTTTCGTCTTTTGAGAAACTATATGTTTAGGATTTGTACCATTTAGATAATGATACATTTTACAAACATTTCATAGAAATCAAAATATTTTCTTAACTCAATGTTTGTCATGTTAGGGTTGATTTATTGTGTATTTCCCCGTTTAGTTGGGTCCAACGCCGTAGCAGCACATCATAAAGGTCATATCAGGGCCGTCCTAGAAAAGCTAAATATCTGGATTAAGCTCTCTACCAAGTTACTAAGCATGTACTTTCGTCAATGACTGACATGATTAAGAATAAGTGGTAGGAGGGAGAACTATCACAGAAATCATATCACGAACAAACTTCATGAAATTATGCTTTACCCGGGAATAGAAATAAAAAACCTAGCGATCAGCAGACCAAGGAGCTACCTACTGAGCTAAATGGGAGCTGTATTTTTACCTATTTACGCGACAAACATCACATAAAGGGACGTAATCATGTAACCAGACGCATTTAAAAATCTTTACAACAATTTGAACGTATTTTAAAAGTTTTCTATTATAAATGTACATGGCTTTTTGCAAGAAAAATACTGTACAATGATCACATAGCTTTGATAATAAGAAAATGCACTATGTTGACCTTTGAGCTAAATAACACATTATTATCACAAAATAGGTTTTTAAACATTCTTTATGTGGCTCAGTAAGTCATCTAGCAACGTGAATTAAATAATGAACTGCCTTTTCAAAAGTTTTCCAAATGTGTCAAAAAGTCTTTAAAAACAGTTATACCACTCGCCCTTAATTTTACACCACTGTGACATTATTTTAACCTTATCGAGTATAAAAAGTCTACTAAAAAGGTCATAAAGTATCACTGAACACAATTCAAGTAGATTTAAACCATAAACGCTTACTGTAGTTCTACTAGTTGAACTATTGAAGACGATTTTGTTATTGTCACCTATTTTCGCGACAAAATGCTAAAAAGGGAAGTAATCATGCATTCAAACACTCCATTTCTTTTATAGAAATAAAGTTTAATCATAATACATTAGTTTTCAACAAAGAAACTCTCCACTTTACCGATTTAATTTCTTGAAATTTCAGTATAAAGAGCATAGGGTCTAATTAAAAATAAATGGACCTAGTTGACCTTTGACCTAGATTACGGACTTAAACGCGATTTAGATTTTATACATCCACCCGTACGATATCAGGGAGGCATCCAGCTACATGAATCAACCATTAGATTTGCATTAACAAAAATGTCCTACGGTGGTCAAAATTTCACTACAAGATGGGTAGACTAACATTTTTGTCGATTAAGAAAACATCATAATGATCCCGAACTTTACATTTCTGGCTCTAAAATCCCAGTAGTAAATGAAGCCAAGTTTTTAGGCGTTACATTCGATAAAAAACTATCTTTTATACCACACTAAAAGTTGCTTAAAACAAAATGTATTAAAGCTTTGAATCTACTGAAAGTACTTTCACATACTGATTGGGGATCTGATACCCAAACTTTACTTAAATTATACAGAAGTCTTGTTCGTTCAAAACTCGATTACGGATCAATAGTGTACGGATCAGCTCGCAAATCATACTTACAAATGCTAGATACTATACACAACCAGGGCTTACGTATTGCCCTTGGTGCTTTTAAAACTTCACCTATAGAAAGTCTTTATGTTGAAGCTAACGAACCATCACTAAAATTACGTCGTCAAAAACTTATTTACAATACGCAACTCGTATATCTTCTAACAAAAGAAATCCGGCGCGAAATGTTATTTTTAAACCTGATTACACCAGCAAATTTGAAAATAAACCAAATGAAATCAAACCTTTTGGCCTACGCTTAAAAAACGACTTAGAAATGCTAAATATAAACACTTCGTCTGTGATACAAAACTTAGATGAAAATATCCCCCCTTGGACCTACAACATTCCAGACGTCAATACTGACTTATCAACTTTTCGTAAATCTTTCACTAGTCCTGAAGCTTTTAAATCTGAATTTGTAAACATCTTGGAAAAATACAAAGATTTTACTCATTTATTAACCGACGGTTCCAAAGATGGAAACAAAGTTGGTTGCGCCGCATACGAAAACTCTTTCGTTGCAAGAATGCGACTGCCTGACAAAGCATCTATATTTACTGCCGAAATAAAAGCAATTGATCTGGCTTTAACATACATATCAAATAGTATAAATAACAAGTTTATTATTTTCTCAGATTCTCTATCTGTATTACTAGCGATTAAAAATCGCAGTTCAGACAATAATCTTATTAAAAGTATCGAGTTAAAATTACATGATATTTTAAAATCTAAAATAGTACACCTCTGCTGGATACCAAGTCATATTGGTATACATGGAAATGAAAAAGTTGACATCCTTGCTAAAGAATCTTTGAACCTTCAACCAGTTGATCTAAAATTACCAAGCAGTGACTTCAAGTGTTCGATCAATTCGTTAATTAAGTCGAAATGGCAAACAGTATTGAACAACGCTATTTTTAATAAGTTACATGAAATAAAGCCAACCCTTGATTCATCTCCATCAATAAAATTTTCTAATCGCCGAGATCAAATTGTGATTACGCGATGTAGAATAGGTCATACTAGATTAACACATTCATACCTTCTCAAGGGAGAGGAAGCACCTGAATGTATACTATGTAACGAGCATTTCAATGTCAAACACATTCTCATTAATTGTCAGGATCTCAAAAACATCCGTGATAAATATTTTAAGGTTGGCTCACTTAGAGAACTTTTTGATAATATACCGTCACATGTGATACTTCACTTTTTGAAAGAGATAAATGTATATGATAAAATATAGGGCTAAGGATCACTTTTATCAATTGAATTAATAGTGTCATTATTTGTTTCGGCGCGATGTGACCTTTCTGTGTTGGTGCGCCGTAAAACCCAAACAAACAAACAAACAAACAAACAATCAACAATGGCTGACATTGTAAAATTTAATACAGTACTAATCACATACCCTCAACAATGGCTGACATTGTCCAATCTGATACAGTACTAACCACATACCCTCAACAATGGCTAACAATGTCTAATTTGATGAAGTACTAACACATACCCTCAACAATGGCTATGGAACAGTGGTTAGTACTGTATCACATTGGGCAATATTAGTCATTGTTGAGGGTATGTGCTTAAAACTGTATCACATTGGACAATGTCTGTCATTGTTTGGGATATGTGCTTATTACTGTATCACATTGGACAATGTCAGCCATTGATGAGGGTATGTGGTTTGTACTGTATCAAATTAGACAGTGTAAGCCATTGTTTGAGGGTATGTGCTTTGTACTGTATCAAAGTTGACAATGTCAGCCATTGTTGAGGGTAAGTGTTAGTACTTTATCAAATTGGACAATGCTAGCCATTGTTGAGGGCATGTGGTTAGTACTGTTTCAAATTGGACAATGTCAGCAATTGTTGAGGGTATGTGGTTAGTACAGTATCAAATTGGACAATGTCAACAATTGTTGAGGGATTGTGCTGAGATTTGTATTACATTTGACAATGTCAGCAATTGTTGAGGGTACGTGGTTAGTACTGTATCAAATTAGACAATGTAAGCCATTGTTTGAGGGTATGTGCTTTGTACTGTATCAAAGTTGACAATGTCAGACATTGTTGAGGGTAAGTGTTAGTACTTTATCAAATTGAACAATGTCAGACATTGTTGAGGGTATGTGGTTAGTACTGTATTACATTTGACAATGTCAGCAATTGTTGAGGGTACGTGGTTAGTACTGTATCAAATTAGACAATGTCAGCAATTGTTGAGGGTATGTGGTTTGTACTGTTTCAAATTGGACAATGTCAGCAATTGTTGAGGGTATGTGGTTAGAACAGTATCAAATTGGACAATGTCAACCATTGTTGAGGGTATGTGGTTAGTACTGTATCAAGTTGGACAATGTCAACCATTGTTGAGAGTATGTGGTTAGTACTGTATTAAATTGGACAATGTCAGCCATTGTTGAGGGTATGTGGTTAGTACTAATCACATGCCCTCAACAATGGCTGACATTGTCTAATTTGATATAGTATAAAGCACATACCCTAAACAATGGCTGACATTGTCAAATGTAAAACAGTACTAAGCACAATCCCTCAACAACTGCTGACATTGTCCAATTTGATACTGTACTAAGCATATACCCTTAACAATGGCTGACATTGTCCAATTTGATACAGTACTAACCACATACCCTCAACAATGGCTGACATTGTCCAATTTGATACAGTACAAAGCACATACCCTCAAACAATGGCTTACACTGTCTAATTTGATACAGTACAAACCACATACCCTCAACGATGGCTGACATTGTCCAAGGTGATACAGTACTAAGCACTTACCCTCAACAATGGCTGACATTGTCCTATGTGATACAGTACTAACCACATCACCAAGACAATGGCTGACATTGTCAAATGTGATGCAGTACTAACCACATACCCTCACCAATGGCTAACACTGTCTAATTTGATAAAGTACTAACACATACCCTCAACAATGGCTGACATTGTCCAATTTGATATAGTATTAAGCACATACTCTCAACAATGACTAACATTGTCCAATGTGATAAAGTACTGCGCACATACCCTCAACAATGGCTGACATTGCCAATGTGATACAGTACTAACCACATACCCTCAACAATTGCTGACATTGTCCAATTTGATAAAGTACTAAGCACATACTTTCAATAATGGCTGACATTGTCTAATTTGATACAGTACTAACCACATACCCTCAACAATGGCTGACATTGTCCAATTTGATAAAGTACTATCACATACGCTCAACAATGGCTGACATTGTCCAATTTAATACAGTACTAACCACATACCCTCAACAATGGCTGACATTGTCCAATTTGATACAGTACTAACCACATACCCTCAACAATGGCTAACATTGTCTAATTTGATAAAGTACTAACACATACTCTTAACAATGGCTGACATTGTCCAATTTGATATAGTATTAAGCACATACTCTTAAAAATGAATAACATTGTCCAATTTGATACAGTACAAAGCACATACCCTCAACAATGGCTGACATTGCCAATTTGATACAGTACTAACCACATACCCTCAACAATTGCTGACATTGTCAAATTTGATAAAGTACTAAGCACATACTTTCAATAATGGCTGACATTGTCTAATTTGATACAGTACTACCCTCATACCCTCAACAATGGCTGACATTGTCCAATTTGATAAATGACTATCACATACCCTCAACAATGGCTTACATTGTCCAATTTGATATAGTATCAGCCATAGACCTTCAACAATGGCTGACATTGTCCAATTTGATACAGTACTAACCACATACCCTCAACAATGGCTGACATTGTCCAATTCGACTCAGTACTAAACACATACACGAATGACTAAGTTAACAACTTGGATAAGTTGGTAATTTTAATTTCATTAACACATATACATGTATATTATGGCCTCATATACACACAGAAGTTGATAAAAATAAATTCATGAAAATTTACTAGTGTATCATTTATCAAGTGTAATCGAACCATCATAAGTGATTGGAGACAAATACTGGATAGCAAATGCCAGTTTCTATAATGTCAAAAGTTTTTGTTTTGTTTTTGCTTTTCTAGAAGATAAAAGTCTAGTAAGCTATGTGTCTAGAATGGTCACTTCAACTTTTATAGTTTTCTTCTGCAATGGTGTGTTATCAATCATGATGGTTTCTTAGTTGAAACTGTCTAAACAAGTTACAACATATCAAAATCTTGGCAGCATTGTATACTGGTTCTATTTTGAGAGATAGACAATAATATTTTAAGGCACGTATATACTCTCCTTCGAGTTCCAAACATTGTCCAATCAAATTACATACAGTATCTTGATGATTTGGACACATATCTGTTATGAGGGTGCATATTAAATCAGTTAGGGCTTGTCTGCATCGTTCAAGCATCCCAAGCTGTTTGTAAAGTTTATATTGCAGGAAGAAAAGATATGGTAATTGTGGAGCAGCTGCAACGTACAAGTAACTTATAAACAGGTAATTTCCTGTCGGTTTTTCATTAAAAATAACACGATACATTTCATACTGCAGCTCCTTAGGACACGAATTGATTTCGTCAAATATATATACAACACAATCTGCCACATTTTCTCTAATCATGTCTAAAAAGAAACGTTCATTGGTAAATATTTTAAGGGGAATATCATCCGAGTTTACAGTACTTATAGGTCCTTTTCTACATGAACACACATATACAATATGTCGTTTATCTAACTTCTTACTGATAACATTTAATAAAGTATCGGTTACGTATAAATCTCCAACCAGAAACAAAACTGAAGCTAATTTTAGATGAGCAGATGCTACTTGAGAACATTCAATTCCTTGTTGTAACCATAATAAAGTCTCAGAAGAAATTTCATGATTGAATTTTATTTCAGCAGATGCTTGAAGTGATCCTAATAATGTACAACATATACCTTCCCAAACTTGTATGGCCTCATGCATTCTAACCTCAGTCACTGGGGTACTGTCACGTATTTTCTTCCAAACATTTAAGGAAGTTGTCACCCTATTACGTGTCTTATTATTCCTGTCATCAATGTCTACAGGGTCGTCAAGTCCCACTCCTATAGATGTTTGGTTTGATGATGATGTAAGTGCGTTTAATACTGATGGACAATCTATCTTTTCAATACATGAATCATTTACAAACGCTACTTTATGAAATCCAAAGTCTCCAATGAGGTCATTGAACAAGATATTTTGTATATGTTTGGCATCACATTCCTGTAAATTTACTTCTTCATCTCTTAATAGTTCACCAAAGTGGTCAAATTTGATATCAAACAAAACATTGCCATTAGTTTCTATGATTCTTTGTAGCTCCATTGAAATATTTGCTCGTGTAGTTTCATCAAGTTTATTTGAAAGTAAATTATTCATTGGCATGATGAAATGTGGACAATTTCCCTTATCAATGAACTGCCGTAAAGTATGCAAACATTTATTGAAGTTATTCAACAGTTCCTCTGCAACCCAATTATCTTTAAATGTTTGTGACACAGTGTGAAACAGGACAGTTTTACATATGTAGCTGGAAATAACACCTTTACAATCTGGGAGATTGTCCAAGAATGTAGACTTAATATATTTCATGAGAATGTAACATCTAATTTGAATAATGTTTAGATCAAACATAAGAAGTCTTTCAGCACAAGAAAATGATACTCTCCATTCTATATCAGAATCTGGTCCAATGTCACTACCTTTAGGTACGACAAAACATCGTGATTGTAGTACATCATGTAATAGTCTATCAGATGGCCAGTGACGTTTGGTTTGATTTAATTGAAACACATTAGTAACTTCAAATGGCCATGATGTACAATAAAATGCATAGGGAAGTATGTTATAATCACGATTTGAGCCTCCAATATACCAAGCTGGTCCCTCCTTTTCTGTATCTCCCTCAAAACTATCTAACATACCTGAACTGAACTCATCATGTAAGTTGTAGTGGGTTTATGATGCTTTCTAAATGATAGATGCTGTTCGTTAAAATTGTGAGTTTTCATATTAAATGAAATATCTTTAATGTAACAATAACCTTGTTTTGTAAACTTATCCGTTTGAAATTTATATAATATATCATCTGAAACACGATCTGAGGTATCTGTAACAACTACACTATCTGTAAAAATATGTACACTATCTATATCTGAATTAATACCAATAGTAGTGCTTCCCTCTGATTGACTGCCAAAATGAAACACATCAAAATATGCAGATTGGTGCACTGTCTTATTACATTCCATTTGTAAAAAACAATTTCTTCTGTAACTGACTATTTCATCGTTTACACCAACATGACTAAGGACTTCATTGATCTTACAAGAAAACTGTTTTGACTCCATCAACTGTCCCGCCATAATTGTTAGTTCCTGAAACAGAATCCAAGAGTTAAAATAGCTCAAATACATGATTGTTAACAATATGCATATACAGCCCAACCTCTCCACAAAGCCACTTTCCGAATATCCACAAAAGTGACTTTGGGCGGAGGTTTTAGTCGTCCCATAATTTATGTCGAATCTTTTTGATGTAATAGAATGCATTGGTTTATCGGTATATTGCAGTACTATCATACTTATTGTTGAATGTAATTAACAGCTTGGTAGAATATTTGATCTTTTCTAAGTGTAATATCAGTAGATTTCTGGATTATTTGTTTATGGAAACGGTGGACCCACGACAGATAGTGAAAACTAGAAAATTAGTGATATTTTGAGCATTGAGTATTTTGAAACAGTAATCTTTCATCATTTTTGGCAAACCGTTTGTCTCATCGTCTTCATTTGATTCGCCAGTATTTGATTAGACACAAATGCCCAATGTTTCGCACAGTATAGCTAGTCTAAAAACAAAACCTTTACATCAATACCCCAGGGGCTTTAAGTTTAACTACCCAACAAGGATTTGAACAATATCTTGTGTGGCATTTGATCACGAAATAGAAAAAATGTTGTACTATCTAATAAAAATTTATATAATTTTAATGAATTGATATTTACATTTACATGTATACGAGAACATATCCATATTTACATGTACTCGTTTACTAGACGCACACAAAGGTGTTAATTGTGATAACATTTCAAGCTCTTGTTTTACTTGTGTCAGAACAATCAGATAGTAATAACATCTATGTCTGTGGGAAGATGAAGAATTTCTTTAAATAAATCCTTAAAGATTTCTTCAGTTCTACTTTATACAGACGAAACATGAAATTTAACAGGATTTATCGCTTAAATACACTAGGTTATTTTACCCGAACCTATACCTTAAGGGATTGTAAACCGAACGTTTCAAATTATTGCGCATAAAATACTACAAATATAAAATAAGAAATTCACCTACCTTCAGTATTAATAATTTACTAAAGTTCTGTTATTTAATCAAGTCCTTCAATAATACAAATCCTTTTAATAATATGTAAACATTTCACAGAGCAATTTAACCATTGTTTAATACGACCCCTTCTCTTTACCATTGTTCCTATATTATACAAATGTATTGCTAAATACAATGTTTAATACACCATAGTTTTATTGTTATGATTGTAAATATTTGCACTAAACGCTGTTTTATGATTAAACCTCGTTTTCCTCACTTGACATACCACTGTTCTCTATCGATAGAGCTTTTAAATCAATAACTCTATAGATCTAAAATTCAAATTTATCTCTAAACAAATACAAGCATGTTTCATAACCAGGTAGACCGAGCGTATAGATCAATAACATAATCCACCTACAGATTCAGTATTAACATACTCTGTGTTTGACCTGTAACAAATATTTACGTTAATAATCAATTTCAACACTAACATCTGAATGTTATAAATCTGGGAAAACCCAGCCTATGACTGTTAAAACGGAAGGTAGTTAAAGCGCATGCGTTCATTTTTGTAAAGATTAGAAATGAAACTGCAGTTGATTAACTCAACATCTACAGCTTCTTGATTCTCCCTGTATATTAATATATTGACTATAACTGGGAGGCGCTTGTCTGAAAAACTTGGTTAAAATAAAAACAATATTATTAAGTAAACAAACATGGGAGAGTGCAAAGATAATCAAAGTACTGACAGTACTGATGGGACGGTAGCACTGAACCTGTGCATACAAAAATGGTACCCTGATTTATATGCAACCATTTAGTAAATCTAAACATACTTGCATGGTACCATGCAATACTTGAACCCATCTAACATACATGATAATAACACTAAGGTCTCACATAGTGTAATGGTATCATTAAATACTTGAACCCAGCTTGAACTTGAACACCAATTTCACATAGTTAGCTGAATAAAATTTTCGCAAATACATTGTAAACATTATCCGTTTGACAAATTCATCTTATGGTTGTGCGATAAATTGAGTTTCCTATTCGATTGTTGCCTGTTTTCATATTTGACTTTCTATCTCTATTGTTAATCCAAAATCCTTAGGCTAAATATTTAAGGGTTTATCATTTGTTGAAATTGAAAAAATCTATTAAGTGGGTGGGGTAACTAATTATATCAAAATATCCATAAATTCCAAATAATTTTGATATATTTTGTAAGTGATGCATTAAGTGTATAGATGTGACTGTGAAAATATCAAAAACTCAACAAATAAGACATTTAGAAAGAAATGAAAACATTTAATATAGGACCAGGTGTAGTACTTCCTGTACCACCGTTGGGTTGTGTAGGTAAAAGGTGTGAGCCTCCTGACTCACAAGTAAGCTGGTCATCGTAGGGGAAGACGGGGTTAGTTGAACATAGGGGTAAGTCCCCCTCCCTGGCAGCTAATAAAAAACAGAACTATCATGAGACTGAAATTATAACGTGTCTAGTAACATGACGTTAACTTTCACCTTATTTTATTTAAGAAACCTACAGAAAAAAGCCTGTAAGGAGGGGATAAGTACATTTTCTCCATTTTTTGTAAAAAGTCTGGAAACTGATTTAATTTCAAACTTATATCTACAATTGTTTTGTTATAATATCAATTTTATATGTTGTGATGTAGCGCATGTATATGTGAAAAAGCTTACAATAGACAAATAAGGAACTGAAACATACTTACTGTGTTCATGTAGTATTACAATTGACTGTTAGTGACGGGGTTCGTTGAGCCATCTCAGGGCGGCTCATCTTGCCCTTGCTGTCATACAACTTATCAGTAAGTAGTAATGGTGCCATGTTGATGAGTAATTTTCTTCATTCATAACTTTATTGAGAAGCAATTAACTTGACAGTTTGAGGGCACAATTTCATTCAAATTTTCAATTATTGATAAAATATGTGACCTTTCATGAAAATGCCTATCAAGCCTAATTACAACTCACTAATACATGTATATTCGTTTTATTCTAGCTACTTATAATATCTTCTTGAATATTTAGATATAAAATTTATCTGCAATTACACTATTATTCCTTGAATGTTCTACCTAAATGTTCTGTAAGATATTTGAAATCTTAACTGAACCTTTCCATCCAATGTTCAGTATACATGATAATAAGTTCTAAGTAAATCATGACTTAAATGAGCATTGTCTATTAGTACCTTTAATTTTACCATGGATTATTGTACCCTATATGGCAAAACTTACCCCAGTGGGGGATCAACTTGCCCAAAATGTGGGTCAAGTTGAGACATTTGACTAATGGTGCGTTTCGCCAACATTTTACAGTTAAATCCGTTCTTGAAATTGGTAGTAGCCATTATACACATAATCTGTATCTCTAAAATATATTTCACCTTCCAACATACTTTCTTAATCACAATATTTGTCCCTTTGTCGGTACATCGTCGTTCAGGGACCCTATCGCCAGTCTTGAACATAAAATCACAGAACGTTTCATTTCTTTAGATTTAAGTAATGTTTCAATTCGATTTAATCTATCCGTTTACTCGATTAAATTTTCACTCATAACTTAGAGTATTTAGGAACGCGCTAAATAATAAAATGTTTAAGAATAACACTTTTACTTTAAGAATGCTAACTATGGACAATTTAAGTTTAACCTAGAACTTTAAGATAGGAATGTGTTGGTGAAACCTTGTCCTGTTTTTACAACTAAGATTGATCACACTCGAGTTAGCTTTCAAGTGCTCCAATACAGAGCTAGCAGGATGGATAGTTTCTTGCTCAGGGTAGTGAACTAACACTGTCAGTTGCCAGTCTGATGTCTAAACCTCTTGGCCAGGAATACAGTTTACCGCACAAATTTTGTTAATATTCCTGATTTGTTATTTATCCGTACTCTGGCTGTACAAACAAAGTTTTCTACACATAATCGCTGAAAGCAGGAAATATTAATTAAATCCTTTTGTTCTTTGTACATTGGCACTGTTTTCATTGTAACGGTGAAAGTTTGTATGTACTACTGTGCAGGGAAAAACTCAAATATTTGAATTCCGGATATGTCTATAAATAATCACTGCGCAATTACATTCTTCTATGATCGGACAGACTACTAAAAAGCTATCTATAGTACTTTCCAACAACAGAAATAATCAGAAATATTCATTGTGAAGTAAATAAAAAGCATTCTTTATCAGTTTCAAGAAATTGATTTTACTGGTTTGAAAATCTACTCATGTTATAATTCTTGTACATTTAGAGTTGTTCAGATCTGTTCCTCAAATTCAATAAATCAATACATTCAGTGCTTTCAGTGCTTTAATATAGCTTAGGTTTTGTGTTGAAGCATGCTCACAGGTTATACATCTTGTCATTAAACCACTCGTATGCATGCATATGAATTTCCAATAGAAAAAAATTGACTGTGCGTTTAACAAATGGTGCAAGCACATTTAACACCATAGCAACACTTTGTACAGTTTATATCAAAGTCAGTTAACCTTCTTTCCTTTCCTGGAAAGACTAAATCTGTGGATTAAGCTGTTAACCAGTAACTAGGTGCATTCTTCCGTCAATGACTGACACCTGCCCTACATGATTTAGAATCAGTGGTAGAAGGGAGAATGGCCATAGTAATTATATCATGACTGAACTCTACAAAAGCATGCCCAGTCTGGGAATCCAACCCATGACCTCTTTATCAGTAGACTTGCAAGGAACCATCTGAGCTAGCTGGGTAGAGGGGACCATTTAACACTAGTATGGAGCGAAGTGAATCAAAGGCACATTAAATGTCTTGCTCAAAGAAAACTAGAAGTTAGTTTAGCATGTTATTAACCCAAGAATTCTATATATGTATCAACAAGAGGGAATTAACAAATAAAAACAGAAGATCAGATTGTATGAAAGTTGAAATTTTAATTTGATTGACAATGTAATACTGACATAATCATCATGTTTTTTATCGCAAATTGTAATTATACATTCAACAATTTTGTTAAGATCAAATTATTCAAGTCATATATACAGTTACCTAGTAGTGGTCATAAGTCTTGACCTGGCCCTCAATTTCTGATTGAAATAAGAACATGATAGTTAATACCCACTGCTCACATGAAATGACCAAGAAATTGGGCATTAAACATTTCAACAATTCAAAAATGAAGCCTTGTTGTAAATCTATATTTAGATCTACATGAATTTCCAAATATAGATTGATGGCCAGATTAAGACATATCAAATAAAAAAGATGCAATTTCTAAACTATCTAATTATAAATAATTGTTCATTAGTAATTTAATTGTTTGACCACATCAAAAAATGACTTACAGTAATACAATGTAGTTAATAAAATGACACCAAACCAATGTAGGTAAAGAAAAGGAATACATGTATTTAAATAGTTTGGGTGGATTTTTATGCATTTCTACACTAATCAGTTGTTTCAAATTTATAGGAAAAGGAATTGTTTTAATTTTAAGGACAATGCATTGTTTCGAAATAGACATAATTAAAGAATGACATGAATTCAAACCTATGGTTACAATAAAGTGTTTTGAACATATTTTGGATAGAACTAGTATTTAATATGAACACAATTTTAATATATCAAATTTTTAAGAACTAATTATACATGTGTATAAAATCTGAATCAATTCTTCGTAACTATGGCCACCATAAAACATTTCAAAGAAAAGCCAGGACTCATCCTTGTTGACAGAAATACTACTGTAGATTACATAGAAATTGATTACCAAAGCTTATACATTTGATTTTTAGAGGGTACCATGTTTGTTATAGCTATCATTTGAACCCTTTATTCTTATTACTGAAATAAATCAGTTTTTATTCCAACTAGTAAACTAAAAAAATTATGACTCAGTGGCTTGACATTAAATAAGTTTTCTGAGCTCACTTGGTGAAATAAAAATCGATCCTATACAAAAATTGATAAATACTCTATCTCCTCAGTTGTAAAATAGTCATGAGGTTTCTATCACCTGGAAAGGTAGAGTATATTCAAATGTACAATAAACATCATTAGGTGTTTTGGGTAACATTAAATATGAAATAATCCATTTCAGAGATAGGCAGTAATCAAAATAAAAGTTGTATAATTCGTCTTAACAAATTAAGCACCATCATGAACCACCATCTCTTGGCCAATTATGCTTGTAACGGTAGAACGTTTTTCCATTACTCCAACAAGACACTCATAAAATACATCAAAATTATATATGTTATTGTTATCCTGAGCATTCCCCGTCGTGGATCAGTTCAGTCTATTATTTCTATAAACAGTGTTTTGTTGTTGTTTTTGTACGCACTATATATGTGAATTTGTATTTTGGTGCGTCGATTTAACAAAAGAATAAATCTTAAAATTCAAAACAGCCGCGACCGTGGCGTTGTGAATAGCATGTCTGACTTCGAATCCGGAGATCGCGGGTTCGAGTCCGGTCGCAGTAGGTCATACCCTATACATTAATTGTCGGCGGTAGGATAAGTTAATACTGGTGATAGAAGTGTCCATGAATCATATACATGGACTACTTATACATGAAACATATACATACTACTTATGTAGTAGGAAGAGCTGGCTGTCGTATATATGTATATATATATATAATTATATATATATATATACATAAATAGTAGAAACTGTTTAAACAAGTTACAACATATCAAAATCTTGGCAGCATTGTATACTGGTTCTCTTTTGAGAGATATCCTGTAATATCTTAAGGCAAGCTGATACTCTCCTTCGCTTTCCAAACATTGTCCAATCAAATTACATACAGTAGCTGTATGATTTAGACACATACCTGTTGTGAGGGTGCATTTTAAATAAGTTAGGGCTTCCCTGTATTGTGCAAGCAACCCAAGCTGTTTGTACAGTTTATATTGCAGGAAATAACGATATGGTAATTGTGGAACAGCTGCAACGTACCAGTGAGTTAGGGACAAGTACACTCCTGTCGGTTTTTTCTCATTAAAAATAACACGATACATTTCATACTGCAGCTCCTTAGGACACGAATTGATTTCTTCTAATATATATACAACACAATCTGCCACATTTTCTCTAATCATGTCTACAAAGAAAGGATTCTTGGTAAATATGTTTGGGGGAATATCATCCGAGTTTACAGTATTTATAGGTCCATTTCTACAGAAACACACATGCACAATATGTCGTTCATCTAACTTCTTACTGACATCATTTAATAAAGTTATGGTTGCGTCTAAATTTCCCTCCAGTAACAAAACTGAAGCTAATTTTAGATGAGCATATGCTACTTGAGTACATTCCGTTCCTTGTTGTAACCATTGTAAAGTCTCAGAAGAAATTTTATGGTCGTGTTTTATGTCAGCAGATGCTTTAAGTGATCCTAATAATGTACAACATATACCACGACGCACTTTTATAGCTTCATGTATTCTAACCTTAGTCATTGGGGTACTGTCACGTAGTTTCTTCAAAAATTCTAAGATAGTTATCACCCTATTACATGTCTTATTATTCCTGTCATCAATGTCTACATGATCGTCAAGTCCCACTCCTATAGACGTTTGGTTTGATGATGATGTAAGTGCGTTTTTTACTGATGGAAAATCTATGTTTTCAATACATGAATCATTTACAAACGCTTCTTTATGAAATCTAAATTCTGTAATGAGGTGATTGAACAAAATATTTTGTATATGTTTGGTATCACATTCCTGTAAATTTACTTCTTCATCTCTTAATAGTTCACCAAATTTGTCAAATTTGATATCAAACAAAACATTGCCATTACTTTCTATGATTCTTTGTAGCTCCATTGAAATATTTTTTCGTGTAGTTTCATCAAGTTTATTTGAAAGTAAATTATTCATTGGCATGATGAAATGTGGACAATTTCCCTCATCAATGAACTGCCGTAAAGTATGCAAACATTGATTGAATTTATTCAATAGTTCCTCTGCAACCCAATCATCTTTAGATGTTTGTGACACAGTGTGAAACAGTGCAGTTTTACATATGTAGCTGGAAATAACACCTTTACAATTTGGGAGATCGTCCAAGAATGTAGACTTAATATATTTCATGAGAATGTAACATCTCAGATGAATAATGTTTAGATCAAACATAAGAAGTCTTTCAGCACAAGAAAATGATAATCTCCATTCTATATCAGAATCTGGTCCAATGTCACTACCTTTAGGTACGACAAAACATCGTGATTCTAGTATATCTTGTAATAGTCTATCAGATGGCCAGTGACGTTGATTTAATTGAAACACCTTAGTAACTTCCAATGGCCATGGTGTACAATAAAATGCACAGGGAATTATGTTAGTATCACGATTTGAGCCTCTAATAGACCAAGCTGGTCCCTCCTTTTCTATATCTCTATCAATACTATCTAACATACATGAACTCATCAAGTAAGTTGTATTGTTTATTGGTTTATACTTATTCTTAAATAATAGATACTGTTGCTTTAAATTGTGATTTTCCTTATCAGATGAAATATCTTTAATGTAACAATAACCTTGTTTTGTAAACTTATCCATTTGAAATTTATATATTATATCATCTGAAACACGATCTGAGGTATTTGTAACAACTACAATATTTGTATCAATATGTACAGTATCTATATCTGAATTAAGGCCAATAGTAGTGCTTCCCTCTGATTGACTGCCAAAAAGAAACACATCAATATATTCAGATTGGTGCACTGTCTTATTACATTCCATTTGTAAAAAACAATTTCTTCTGTAATTGACTATTTAATCGTTTACACCAACATGACTAAGGACTTCATTGATCTTACAAGAAAACTGTTTTGACTTCATCAACTGTCCCGCCATAATTGTTAGTTCCTGAAACAGAATCCAAGATTAAAATAGCTCAAATACATGAATGTTTACAATATGCATATACAGCCCAACCTCTCCACAAAGCCACTTTCCGAATATCCAAAAAAGTGACTTTGTAGAGAGGATGGCTTTGTGCGGAGGTTTAAGTCGATCCGTAATTTATGTCGAATATTTTTGATGTGATAGAATGCATTGTTTTTTCGGTATATTACAGTACTATCATACTTATTGCTGAATGTAATTTACAGCTTGGTAGAATATTTGATATTTTCTAAGTGTAATATCAGTAGATTTCTGGATTATTTGTTTATGGAAACAGTGGACCCACGACAGATAGTGAAAACTTGAAAATTAGTGATATTTGGAGCATTGAGTACTTTGAAACAGTAGTATTTCATCATTTTTGGCAAACTGTTTATCTCATCGTCTTCATTTGATTCGCCAGGATTTGATTCGACACAAATGCCCAATGTTTCGCACAGTATAGCTTGTCTAAAACCAAAACCCGTACATCAATACCCCGGGGCTTTAAGTTTAACTACCCCAACATGGATTTGAACAAAGTCTTGTGTGGCATTTGATCACGAAATAGAAAAATGTTGTACTATCTAATAAAAATCTATATAATTTTAATGAATTGATATTTACATTTACATGTATACGAGAACATAACCTAATTTACATGTACTCCTATACTAGACGCATACAAAGATGTTAAGTGTGATAACATTTCAAGCTCTTGTTTTACTTGTGTCAGAACAATCAGATAGTTATAACATCTATGTCTGATGCATGATGAAGAATTACTTTAAAGATTTCTTGAGTTCCACTTTATACAGACGAAACGTGATTTATTTTTAACTGGATTTATCGCCTAAATTAGAGACATAGACATCTAGATATCTAATTCCCTGCCTAAATTCACTAGGTTATTTTACCTGAGCATTGTATGAATGAATGATCGAGGTGTTCCAAACGTATACCTAAATGGATTGCAAACCGAACGATTCAAGTCATTGCACATAAAATACTACAAATATAGACCTAAAATAAGTATGTCACCTACCTTCAGTATAAATAATTTACTAACTGGTATTTAATCAAGTCCTTAAATTATTCAAATCCTTTTGATAATATATGAAGATTTCACCGAGCAATTTAACCATTGTTTAATACGACCCCTTCTCTTCACCATTATTCCTATATTATACAAATGTATTGCAAAATACAACGTTTAATACACCGCAGTTTTATTGTTATGATTGTAAATATTTGCACGAAACGCTGTTTTATGATTGAACCTCGTTTTTCTCACAAGACAAACCACTGTTCTCTATGGATAGAGCTTTTAAATCAATAACTCTATAGATTTAAAAGTCAAATTTATCTCTAAACAAATACAAACATGTTTCAAGTAGGAAAACTTCCGTTTGTCGGTTTACATACATGTACATTGTTATCGATATTCATTATTTGTTCATAGATCAATAACACAATCCACCTGCAGATTCAGTATTAACATACTCCGTGTTTGACCTGTAACAAATATTTACGTTAATAATCAAATTCAACACTAACATCTGAATGTTATAATTCTGGGAAAACCCAGCCTATGACTGTTATAATGGAAGGTAGTGAGTTCATTTTAAAGATTAAAAATGAAACTGCAGTTGATTAACTCAGTATCTACAGCTTCTTGATACTCCCTGTATATTAATATATTGACTATAACTGGGAGGCGCTTGACAGAAAAACTTGGTTAAAATAAAAACAATATTATTAAGTAAACCGATAAAAAACATGGGCGAGTGCAAAGATAATCAAAATACTGACAGTACTGATGGGACGATAGCCTTGAACTTGTGCATGAGTCAAAATATATTTTTGCAACAAAAATAGGCCCAAGGCCAAATCAACTTGTTTTTGCGATGTATGGAATATAAAACAACTTTTAAGTAGTGAAATGTACCTATCTGGATATATTTTACACATAAAATACACATAAAGACGTAAAGAAAATGCTATAAAATCATTTAAATCAAGCAAAAGTGACTATTTTCAATGTCTCCCAAGTAAACATTTGGTGATTTTGGTCAAAAATACTTGTTGAAACCTTGTGCCAAAGTAATGATGTTAATTTTTTTCATTTAGTTCATTCATATTTACACAGAAAAACACACTTATACACACAGTACAATTATTTATGTATTTTTTCTATTACGTTTTTTGTCCCCAAAAACTACTTCCATGCTGTAACAGAACTTGATAAATAGTTAATACAACGATTCCTCCATTTACAAAAGATTCGTCATTGTTATCCTTTTTGAAAAGTATTCCTTTATAACAATGTGGCTGCAACCGGAACACGCGTTCTTGATGCCAAATACCAAAAATAACATTTTCAAGGGCAAGAGGTGGTTGCGTATATTTCTAACTGATCCTTTATGTAACTATCAGAAACCTGTTTGAAATACAGACATTTACTATTCTGAGCGATGAATAAACCTACATTTATCACAGGAAAGACCATTTTAAATAAGAGGGAAGATAACTGACATGCTGAGTCTAATATAATGATGAAATGCATGAAATACATCCTTTATGTAACATTCAGTGATGTAACAATAAAATTCGTAACACCAAGGAGTGATTTTGATACAGCAAGGAAATTTAAGTAGAAAATATTTTTCAACTATCGTTTTAGTGGATATAATCGATGTAAAGTTGAGTTAGCTATGTGTGCTGTTTTGTATACTCGTACTTTAATAGAAAATTTGGTACCTTTTGGGTATTATAGATTAATCAAACAGAACTTATTACATCAAAGAATAACTCTCATTTGTTCAACTCTCATCTTATTTGTATAATTGAAATAAAATTATGTTTCGTTATGAGGATGTAACGTACATCTGATTACAACAGTTGTTTAAAACATAGCTGATTATATGAAAAGACCAAAATAAAATGGTAATATTACAATGGCATTAACATGGTGAAAATTGAAACACGTTTAAGGAGTATTTGAAGACGTTTTGTAAATTGCATATGCAAACCAATTTTGGTCCACTTGCAGACGTTGGATCCCAACCGATTTTGGTTGATTTGTGCAGTCTAGATACCCACAGACTTTTGGTTATTTGAAAATGTTTGCTGTCAATGGAGTTTGGACGATTTGCAGTCTAGATGTCAACTGCTTTTTATTGATTTTTGAGTCTAGATGCCAACCCAATTAGGTCGACTCGTAGAGTCTATTTGCCAACTGATTTTGGACGATTTCTGGATGCCAATCGATTTTTGTCAATATGTGGAGTCTTGATGCCAATCAATTTTGACGCTTTGAAGAGCAAATTTGCCAATTAATTTTGGACCAATTGCAGATCCTGGATCCGATTTTCGTCCATTTGTGAAGTCTAGATGCCAACCGATCTTGGTTCATTTGTGGAGACTAGATGTTTTCCGATTTTGGACGATTTGTAATCTCTAAATGTACTCGAGTTTTGTCAATATGAACAGTCTTGCACTCAACCGTTTTTCGTATACTTGTTAAGTCTAAATGCCATCCGATTTAAGTTGATGTTTAGTGTAGATGCCAACCTATTTTGGTATATCTTTACAGGCTAGATACCAACCGATTTCGGTCTATACGTAGAGTCTAGAAGCCAGCCGAATAGTCTATTTGTTGAGTTTAGATGCAACCCGAATTTGTCTATTCGTTGAGTCTAGATGCAGACCAAAGTTGCCTTTTGGCGAGTCTAGATGCCAACTTCATTTGTCTATCTTTTTAGTCTAGATGCCAACCGAATTTTATCTATTTGTAGAGAGTAGATGCCAACCTATTTTGGTCTATATGTTCAGGATAGACATCAACCGATTTCGGTCTATACGTAGAGTCTAGAAGCCAACCGAGATTGTCTATTTGTTGAGTCTAGATGCAAACCGTATTTGTCTATTAGTTGAGTATACTCGTAGATGCCAACCGAATTTCGTCTGTTTGAAGAGTCCAGATTCCAAACATATATGTCTATTTGTTGAGTCTAAATGACAACCTAATTTGTCTATTTGTTGAGTCTAGATGACAACTGATTTTTGACGATTGGTTGACGCTAGATGCCAACCGATTTTCGTCTATTTGTAGAGTTCAGATGCCAACTGAACTTTGTCTATTTGTCTATTTGCAAGATGCCAACTGATTATGGAAAATTGGAAGAGTCCGGATACCAACTTGTCTATTTATTGAGTCCAGATACTAAATGATGTTTGTCAATTTAAATTGTCTAGATGCCAACCAATTTTTTTAATTGTAGAGTGAAGATGCCAACCTATCTTTGTCTATCTGTAGAGTCTAGATGCCAACCGATATTAGTCGATTGGTAGAATCTGTTTTTTAACAGATTTTTGTAGTTTTGGAGAATCTTAATGGCAACCCACTCTGTTCATAGGTAGCTTCTTAGAAGCCAACCGTTTTTGTCTATTTGTATAGTCTAGAAGCTAACTAATCTTGTCTATTTATTGAGTGAATATGCCAACTGATCTTTCTACTTGTAGTGTCTACTTGGTAGCTAAGGTTGCCAACCGATTTTCGTCTATTTGTAGAGTTCAGATGCCAACTGATTTTTGTCCATTTGTAGAAGCAAGATGCCAACTGATTATGAAAAATTTGAAGAGTCTGGATACCAATTGATTTTGTCTATTTATTGAGTCCAGATACTAAATGTTGTTTGTCAATTTAAATTTGTTTAGATGCCAACCGATTTTTTTTAATTGTAGAGTGAAGATGCCAACCAAATTATGTCTATATATAGAGTACATATGCGATCCGAATATTGTTTAATAGTAGAGTGTAGATGCCAACCGATTTGTTCTACTTTTATGGGCTGGATGCCAACCGATTTTCGTTTATTTGTAGAGTAAAGATGCCAACCGGTTTTTGTGTATATGTAGAGTCCAGATACCAACCGACTTTGTCTATATGTAAAGTCTAGATGCCAACCTATCTTTGTCTATCTGTAGAGTCTAGATGCCAACAGACATTAGTCGATTGGTAGAATCTGTATTTCAACAGACTTTTGTCGTTTTGGAGAATCTTAATGACAACCCACTCTGTTCATTGGTAGCTTCTTAGAAGCCAACCGTTTTTGTCTATTTGTACAGTCTAGAAGCTAACTAATCTTGTCTATTTATTGAGTGAATATGCCAACCGATCTTTCTATTTGTAGTGTCTATTTGGTAGCTAAGGTTGCCAACCGATTTTCGTCTATCTGTAGAGTCTAGATGCCAACCGATATTAGTCGATTGGTAGAATCTGTATTTCAACAGATTTTTGTCGTTTTGGAGAATCTTAATGGCAACCCACTCTGTTCATAGGTAGCTTCTTAGAAGCCAACCGTTTTTGTCTATTTGTATAGTCTAGAAGCTAACTAATCTTGTCTATTTATTGAGTGAATATGCCAACCGATCTTTCTATTTGTAGTGTCTATTTGGTAGCTAACCGATTTTTGTCTTTTTGTAGTGTGTAGATGCCAACCGATTTTTGTCTATTTGTAGAGTCTGGCATAGAAACTCGTATGTTTATCAAAATGTGGTTAGATGTGAGTAATGTCATTTTACCATATTTATTCATACTTGACTTTCTATCTCTATTATTAATTCAAAATCCTTAGGCTAAATATTTAACGGTTTATCATTTGTTGAAATTGAAAATATCTATTAAGTGGGTGGGGTAACTAATTATATCAAAATATCCATAAATTCCAAATAATTTTGATATATTTTGTAAGTGATGCATTAAGTGTATAGACGTGACTGTGAAAATATAAAAAACTCAACAAATAAGACATTTAGAAAGAAATGAAAACATTTAATATAGGACCAGCTGTAGTACTTCCTGTACCACCGTTGGGTTGTGTAGGTAAAAGGTGTGAGCCTCCTGACTCACAAGTTAGCTGGTCATCGTAGGGGAAGACGGGGTTAGTTGAACATAGGGGTAAGCCCCCCTCCCTGGCAGCTAATAAAAAACAGAACTATGATGAGACTGTAATTACAACGTGTCTAGTAACATGACGTTAACTTTCACCTTATTGTATTTAAGAAACCTACAGAAAAAAAGTCTGTTATAAGGAGGGAAGAAGTGAATTTTCTCCATTTTTGTAAAAAATATGGAAACTGATTTAATTGCAAACATATATCTACAATTGTTTTGTTATAATTTCAATTTTATATGTTGTGATGTAGCGCATGTTTATGTGAACAAGCGTACAATAGGCTCATCTTGCCCTTGCTGTCTTACAACATATCAGTAAGTAGTAATGGTGTCATGTTGATGAGTTTTTTCCTTCATTCATATTTTTATTGAGAAGCAACTAACTTGACAGTTGGAGGGCACAATTTCATTCGAAATTTTCAATTATTGATAAAATATGTGATCTTTCATGAAAATGCCCATCAAGCCTAATTACAACTCACTAATACATGTATATTCGTTCTATTCTATCTACTTATAATATCTTCTTGAATATTTAGATATAACATTTATCTGCAATTACACTATTATTCCTTTAATGAAGTAAGTAAGAAATTAAAAGAAAATGTCAACCTTGGTCAAACTGCCAATTGTGTGATGGAATGGGAGTCTGAAGCTGTTGCTAATGGACACTTTGGTCATGGAGCAGATAAATATTATTTCATTGATAGAATTAACTCATAAGAGTTTTAGTTGGAACAAAATAGCTCAAGAATCTCGTAGCTGTGATGCTGTGATTTTGTGACAAGGGCTGTTCTCTCCTTGTGTGAAATCCCGTATTGTAAATTACATTGCAAAAGTAGGTGTGCTTGGTGGACCGATGTTTCTGTATGAAGTTACTGGAAATGTTGGGACAGACAAACCAGTATTAATTTGTTCCTGATACAAATGTATGATACTACAACCTTTGATTTAAAACATGTTTTGCTTGTGACAGCATACTAATGTTGGCAGTTATACTTGTTTCTCAAGTTAGCTTATGTTGAAAGTTGGTCTGCTATGTTAAACCTCTGCTAAAATTATTTCTAGATCCAACTTTTCTTGACACTTCATATCTTAGAATACTCAGGTAATTGGTGTTTTTTTTTCAATTTAGGAATATAACAAGCGTTAAGTTTGTTTTGCAAAGCATTTAAAATCTATGTGTTAGACGAAATAATCTAAACTTGATGATATCCATGTTCTACCTAAAATGTTCTATAAGATATTTGAAATCTTAACCGTATCTTTCCATCCAATGTTCAGTATTCATGATAATTAGTTCTAAGTAAAGCATGACTAAAGTGAGCATTGTCTATTAGTACCTTTAATTTTGCTATGGATTATTTTACCCTATATGGCAAAACTTACCCCAGTGGGGGGATCAACTTGCCCCACATGAGGGTCAAGTTGAGCCATTTGACTAATGGTGCGTTTCACCAACATTTTACAATTAAATCTGTTCTTGAAATTGGTAGTAGCCATTATACACATAACCTGTATCTCTAAAATATATTTCACCTTCCAACATACTTTCTTAATCATAATATGTGTCCCTTTGTCGGTACATCGTCGTTTAGGGACCCTATCGGCAGTCTTGAACATAAACTCACAGAACGTTTCATTTCTTTAGATTTAAGTAATGTTTCAATTCGATTTAATCTATCCATTTACTCGATTAAATTTTCACTCATAACTTAGAGTATTTAGGAACGCGCTAAATAATAAAATGTTTAAGAATAGCACTTTAACTTTAAGAATGCTAAATATGGACAATTTAAGTTTAACATAGAACTTTAAGATAGGAATGTGTTGGTGAAACCGGGCCCTGTTTTTACAACTAAGATTGATCACACTCGAGTTAGCTTTCAAGTGCTCCAATACAGAGCTAGTAGGAAGGATAGTTTCTTGCTCAGGGTAGTGAACTAACACTGTCAGTTGCCAGTCTGATGTCTTAACCACTTGGCCAGGAATACAGTTTACCGCACAAATATTGTTAATATACCTGTTTTGTTATTTATCCGTACTCTGGCTGTACAAACAAAGTTTTCTACACATAATCGCTGAAAGCAGGAAATATGAATTAAATCCTTTTGTTCTTTGTACATTGGCACTGTTTTCATTGTAACGGTGAAAGTTTGTATGTACTACTGTCGGGGAAAAACTCAAATATTTGAATTCCGGATATGTCTATAAATAATTACTGCGCAATTACATTCTTCTATGATCAGACAGACTACTAAAAAGCTATCTATAGTACTTTTCAACAACAGAAATAATCAAAAATATTCATTGTGAAGTAAAGTAACGGCATTCTTTAACAGTTTCAAGAAATTAGTTATAATTCTTGTACATTTAGTTGTTCAGCTCTGTTCCATAAATTCAATAAATCAATACATTCAGTGCTTTCAGTGCTTTGTTATAGCTTAGGTTTTGTGTTGAAGCATGCTCACAGGTTATACATCTTGTCATTAAACCACTCGTATGCATGCATATGAATTTCCATTAGAAAACAATTGACTGTGTGTTTAACAAATGGTGCAAGCACATTTAACACCATAGCAACACTTTGTACAGTTTATATCAAGGTCAGTTAACCTTCTTACCTTTCCTGGAAAGACTAAATCTGTGGATTAAGCTGTTAACCGGTGCTAGGTGCATTCTTCCGTCAATGACTGACACCTGCCCTACATGATTTAGAATCAGTGGTAGAAGGGAGAATGGCCATAGCAATTTTATCATGACTAAACTCTACAAAAGTATGCCTAGTCTGGGAATCCAAACCATGACCCTTCTATCAGTAGACTTGCATGGAACCTTCTGAGCTAGCTGGGTAGAGGGGACTATTTAACACTTGTATGGAGCGAAGTGAATCAAAGGCACATTAAATGTCTTGCTCAAAGAAACTAGAAGTTAGTCTAGCATGTTATTAACCCAGGAATTCTATATATGTATCAACAAGAGGGAATTAACAAATAAAACCAGAAGATCAGATTGTATGAAAGTTGAAATTTTAATTTGATTGACAATGTAATACTGACATAATCATCATGTTTTTTATCGCAAATTGTAATTATACATTCAACAATTTTGTTAAGATCAAATTATTCAAGTCATATATACAGTTACCTAGTAGTGGTCATAAGTCTTGACCTAGCCCTCAATTTCTGATTGAAATAAGAACATGATTGTTAATACCCATTGCTCACATGAAATGACCAAGAAATTGGGCTTTAAACATTTACACAATTCAAAAATGAAACCTTGTTGTAAATCTATATTTAGGTCTACATGAATTTCCAAATATAGATTGAGGGCCAGATTAAGACATATCAAATAAAAAAGATGCAATTTCTAAACTATCTAATTATAAATAATTGTTCTTTAGTAATTTAATTGTTTGACCACATCAAAAAATGACTTATAGTAATACAATGTAGTTAATGAAAATGACATCAAACCAATGTAGGTAATGTAAAGAAAAGGAATACATGTATTTAAATAGTTTGGGTGGATTTTTATGCATTTCTACACTAATCAGTGGTTTCAAATTTTAAAGGAAAATGAATTGTTTTAATTTTAAGAAAAATGCATTGTTTCGAAATAGACATAATTAAACAATGACATGAATTCAAACCTATGGTTACAATGAAGTGTTTTGAACACATTTTGGATAGAACTAGTATTTAATATGAACACAATTTTAATGTATCAAATTTTAAACAACTAATTATACAAAGCCATGTATATAAAATCTGACTCAATTCTTTATAACTATGGCCACCATAAAATATTTAAAAAAGCCATGGTTAAACCTTGTTGACAGAAATACTACTGTAGAGTACATAGAAATTGATAACCAAAGCTTATACCATAATGGTACATAGTTGTGAAGGAAGAACTTTATTGATTCTAAGAGGGTACCATGTTTGTTATAGCTATCATTTGAACCCACTACTCTTTATTACTGGAATAAATCATTTTTTATTCCAACTAGTGAACTCAGAAAATTATGACTCGGTGGCTTGCCATTAATAAATAAGTTTTCTGAGCTCACTTGGTGAAATAAAAATCGATCTTACACAAAAATTGACAAATACTCTATCTCCTCAGTAGTAAAATAGTCATGAGGTTTCTGTCACCTGGAAAGGTAGAGTATATTCAAATGTACAATACACATCATTAGTATACCCTTACTGAGTAATAAATAAACATAGAATTATTTTGAAATAGTACCTCAGTACTCATAACAATAAATGCATGTCTTTTATATTTGAAAGATATTAACATTGAAATATTCTGATACAGAATAAGAAAATATTACAACTAGTTAAATTATTTCTAGTTTATATATTGAAGACCGAATTTAGATTAACATTAATGAGAAGCATTGTTTAGATCATTCGATAGTTTGTGTAATATATACTGCCCTCCAAAATTTCCTTCACACTACACCTAATTGAATTGCTTCAAATTCTAAGTTCAAGTTGTGAAGAACTATTTAATCATTGTTTATTTAATTCGTTATTTAAACATAAGAAATAAATTTAAATGGGTAAATTTCATTTTTTGAGTTGCAGCAAAAGTTATCTATCAGACTCCAAAACTATGGTCAATGTATCTCACTGAACCAGGATCGTGTTTGAGATATTTTTGTTATTTCATATCCAAAAGAAAAATGTCCTGATTTCTAAAAGGCAAAATCAAAACATTTAACAAAAAACTGTTTTTACTAAATTTAAACTCAAAACTGAATGTGTGAAGAAACTTTTGGAGGGCAGAAAATACTGCCATTCGTAATTACCATTTCACTTTTGTAAATGTATGATTATTTTTTTTTCAAATACAAGAGACAAAAAACATGACTTTATACCTTACTGCGACAATACATTTGAAATCTAATTAGATTGCAATAAGACAGCTTTTTAACAAGTATAAATGTAACTTTAGTTGACATGAATTTTACACTAACACTAAAAACATTTGAGTAAACTAAAGTTAATTAATAGTATCATTGTTTTATTTATCCATAGTATTGTCAATTTTTTACATTTCTGAGAAATATCGACAACATATTGTTTGTTTTCTGTAGTAGGCCTACCATATCATTATCTATAGCAAGGGGTTAAGCTGACTGTGAGAACAATAAATTGTGTCAAAATGATTATATCTGTGAGGCTTCCTTAAAGCCGATCTCAAATTTTGGTGAAAAATGACCCTTACACTCTGCTCATCAGCAGTGTTCTCACTTGACTTCAAAAGCCAATAGTCAATGACTCCTAAGGCAAAATTTTCAAGGAACAAAATGGATTTTATTCAATTTCCAAACTGTATTTGAAGTTGCATCAATATTAACATCATAAATAACTATGTGAATTCAAAGACCCGGAAGAAAAAATTGAACCACACTAGTCAATATTTCTTGATTCATACTTTCGGTACATGCATACTTAAATTACTATAGAAACATAAATTATTATATTACGTATAACTATGACAAAATAGTGAGGTAATGAAAAGTTGAAAACAATTTGAAACAAGTAAATCTGTGAGCTAATGCTCACTAGTGATACCCCCGCCAAAATCTAAAAATATGCGACAAACAGGAAGTAGATGAGCAAGGAGCATAAAATCGCTTTACACCACATGGGACTATGTGATGAAGCAATATGCAAAGTATTAGGCTGCTGCATGTTATAGTTGTTGAGAAAACTGCGACGGAAATTTTGTAACGGACGCACGCACGGACAAGGGTAAAACAGTATACCCCCCTCTTCTTCGAAGCGGGGGTATAATAAATAACAAGATAAGCAAACAATGTAAGAAAAAAAACAAGTAAAAAATGCTGCAATATCAATATCCATTAACATATAAACAAACAATTACAGTCCATGAACAAAGCACTCAATTATTTGGGTTGTTCTTGTAAAGAAAGTAAAAATTGTTACACAAGCTCATTAAGATGAGTGAATCTTCTAGAAGATACTTTCATAAGTTGATCTGCTAGAACTTGCAACACAGTTTCTAATCATAATGGGTCATAATTCAAGGGAATCCATTTTCAATGACACTAAAATGTTGCACAGAAATCCTAAACCAAGAATTTTCTTCATATAAAATGGCAATATTCCAATCAAAATTCATTGCGCACTTGAGCTCCAATGATAACTCCTTAACATGCATAAAGTTATATGTGTAAAATTCTTTTAGTAGTTACAATGATATAAAATGCGGCAACTAAAACCATGACCAATTAGTGTAACATCAACGCACAACTGAGTAAAATAGCTTACCTAGTCTGCAAATAGCCAAGCAAAAAAGTTTCCTCAGTAAAAACTTACATCATAACATTACTTAAGCTTCTCAATAATTTGAACAAAATACAGACTTCAACACAACCATGTATATTGCACTAGAAGACCATAGAATCAACAGAGACTGTAGATTTTTGGCAGAAATAACAAGTAAATCTGTGAGCTAATGCTCACCAGTGATACCCCCGCAAAAATCTAAAAATATGCGACAAACAGGAAGTAGATGAGCAAGGAGCATGAAATCGCTTTACACCACATGGGACTATGGGATGAAGCAATATGCAAAGTATTAGACTGCTGCATGTTATAGTTGCTGAGAAAACTGCGACGGAAATTTCGTAACGGACGGACGGACGGACGCACACACGCACGCACGGACAAGGGTAAAACAGTATACCCCCCTCTTCTTCGAAGCGGGGGTATAAATAATACAGTAATCAAAATACATTCCAAAACCAACACTTACTACCTTATACTCATCAGCTGGCAAACATAGCTAATTTACAGTAAATAAGAGTTACATTTGTACTTGTTCCAAGTGATGATGTCTAAAATATTTCTAATTCATCCCAGTTTTTAACTCTATTTAATATTTAGTCCCAAAAGCCTTTTTCATATATGAAACTTTGAAATATCTCCATCTAGCTTTTTCAACAAATGACGTAATGTAAAAGTATTTCTAATATGATTATTGAAAAAAGAACATAAGTTTTATGTCAAATATTAAAAATAACCCAAAAAAACTAATACATCAAAAGTCATATCGCGGGTTTAGTGAAAAATGGTTGTAACTCAGTATAAGCAAATAGTGAGTTAGGACCATTTTTTGTGCTAAACCCACAATATATACTTGACATAATTGAGCTCAAAGAAATCATTGAAGCCAATAGATTAAGAGAGATGAAGTGCCAAATTCTTAATACATTATAAATAAAACAATGTTATTTGCATAACAAACATACGACAAAAAGTGTCATATAGATTGAGGTTGAAATTTTTTTTTTCAACAAACTAACACAGACAGAATAAGTTTTTAAACTATATGAGTAAAAATGTATTTGTTCAAATCTTTCATACATAACAATATATCAAAACATACTCTAAACAGGACTCTAAATAAAACGACTATATAACAACAGTAGTTTGTCTTTTCTTTCTGTGCCATAAGTACCATCTTTCTATAGAGTTAAAGGTATTTAAAACATTTTCATTTTATAACTCACAAGCAATAAACATGATACCTGCATTGATCCCACTTATTTGGCACAGAAGTATTCAACTATGTACTGCTGTTTCCAATCCCTTTATCAATGTTCCTGAATTAACTAAATAATACACCAACGATCAAATTACAACACTTAAATAGTTTTAAACTAATCTATCTATGCTGCCTTTTGTATCAGCTAATACAGTCTCTTCAATTTCTAAATCAATCTTTGACTTAGATGTCAAACTAGATCTTCTTTCTGGAGGTGGAGGACGAGTTTTTTTACTTCCTGAAGTGTCACTAGATTTTGCTTTGTCATCACTAGAAATAGATGATGCCGATTGATCAATTTTTTCAGTATCAGTCTGTGTAACTGAGGAGCTTGGATCAGTATCTACATCCTTTTGTTTAACCCAGATCATTTCATGCTGAGAATCTAAACTACTAGAACTACTACTTGTACTTTCAACACTGTCAGCTCTTGTGGATTTAGATAATTTCTCAGCACTTACATTAGAAACTTTTCCATTAATAACTTTTCTACTTGACTCTGCTGCTTCATCATCCACAAATTCATCTTTCAGTGGTATATCCTTTTCAACATGTTTTGATTCTTTATCAGCAGAATCAAGATTAGAGGATGAAAATTTCTTACCAACCATTTCAGGAGGTTTTTGATCTCCAGCTAACTCCCTATCTAAAGATTTGTCTCTCTTACTCTCCAGTAAAGGAGTTGTAAATTGTTTTAAAGAACCTATACTAGATTTACGTTCAACTTTTGTTTCTAATTCTATACTAGCAAATTGTTTAGGGGGTTTTATAATATCAGAATGTCTTTTAGTTTCCATGGATACTGAAGGTTGTAATATTTTAGACTCTGATGATTTTGTTTTAAGTTGTCCATTAGCAGTAGCTGTATTAACAGCAATAACAGCATGACCAGGCAACCTGCTGCTCTTTCTAGGCGGGGGAGGGGGAGGTACCTTCTTTGGTCTAGCATCTTTTGTTGATGATTTAGTCTGTGGATAACTTCTTCTATTATTATCACCACTGGCAGTTATTACCATCTGACTTGGAGGAATGCGATATTTTGGTGATTCAGGAGTCAATGGACTCGGTGTAGATTTTGTTGGTGAGTATGGTCTAGGAATGGCAGTAAATGTTGTCCTAGGTCTTGAAGTAGCAGCCTGTGATGATGAGTTAGATGGTGAAGCTGGACTAAATTTCTGTGATGAAACAACAGTAGATGAACCACTTACTGGTAGACTAGAAGGTTTACATACACTGTATGCTGGACTTACTGACGTACTCACTGAACTAGTTGGCATAGTAACAGCCATACTACGTACCAGTGATGGTGTACTTTGTACAGTTGCTACAGTAGAACCAGGAGAGATCCTTGATGATACTTCTGTAGGTGATTCTATTGTTAATGATGACATTGTTGTAACTGGAGTAGACACAGTTGTTGGTGTTGGAGGTGATGATAATGAACTAAAGAATGCTGCTCTAGCAGCACTCTTCTGTGAACTGAAATCTGAAGTCTTTGCTTTTCCTGCAGCTGATTTTTCTAAACGTTTTCCAGATTTTCTTTGACTAGAAGTTTCACTTGAACTAACAGTTAATACAGCAGGCTCTGATTTAAAATCTACATTTTTACCACTTTTATACTGGTAACCTTTTACAACTTTTCTGTCACTATGTCTCTCAGGTTTGACAGAGTCTGTTTCATTTCCTGCTGCTTTCATAAGGGACATAACTGGATGAGTCATAGACGGAGAAGTTGCAGACGATTCTGACTTTGAGGTAGATGGTTGACCAGCACCCTTAGGTGTGGAAGTTGACATAGGCATAGCAAATGATATGACAGATGTATCATCGCCATAAGATGGTGAATGAGAGACAGCAGTAGTAATCTCCCCTGTTTGAGATGTGGGGACAGCACCATGAGGTTTTAATGCCTTACTAGCTAGTTCCAAGCTTTTACCAAATCTTAATGATTCTTGCTGCGTTGTTATTTTCTTCTTGATTTGGCGAGCTGTCTCTGCTGCCTGCAATTAAATGAAAATTGGAATTAGCATGTTTATGTTATATTCAGCCTACAATATTGGTAGGGATTCCGTCACTTTTTATCTGAGGCAACCAAAAATTTCTATTTTTGAGATCAAAAATTTATTTTTGCAGTTAGAACAACCATTTTTTTTCCTTAAGTTAGTGTGTATATGATGACAAAGTATAACCTCTGCAGAACAGCCCTCTACAAAACAAATCATCTGCACAACAACAGCTTTTGATAATACCTTTAGGTATTATTTTAATTGAAATTGGCCTCTGCAGGGCAACAACCTCTGAACAGCAACACATTTTTGATCCACCAAGCGGTTGTTGTTCAAGAGAGGTTACACACAAATAAGTTATTTAAATGGTAAACAACCAACTATATGAGTAACAATCTATAAGCATGGTACCTATTTTCAACCCCCTACAGGGCCATCATTTAAAAATCTTCAATCACCAATATAATATTTTTGTCATCAAGGGTGATAAGACAAACGTTTATTCAGGACCCTCATTTTTGTCATGCTGCTGACTCAGGTATCTGTTATCAGTCAGTAGATTAACATCATAATTAATTTTACTGATAGATATTTACTTCCTAATAAAACAGCATATATAGGAGAATGCAGTTTAAGCAGTCTAATTTCCTAGTCTTTGTACTCATTATTGATCATGATAATATGATAGGAAATTGTCTGTCTAGCATTTTATCTTTATTTATATAATCTTGAAAATTCTTCTGTCATATTACAACTTATCTTTAGTCTCGAGGCTGTCAAAGTGCTCTTCAATAAAAAATAGGGGGAAAGTAGATAGGAATTGAAAAAGTAAGGAAATGAAGGAAAAGTAAGGCCCACTTTTTATAAAAACATTCTTAATTCAAAGCTTGCAATTATTCCACATGCCACCTTTGTCAGCATTTTTGTAGGGTTAACACAGTAGCAACACATTTTATAGGTCATATTATGGCTGTCAGTCAAGCTACTCACTGTTCATGGAAAGGCTAAATCACTGCATTTAGCTGTTAAGTTACTACATGTATACTTTTGTCAGTGACTGACAACTGCTCTACATGGTTTAGAATCAGTGGTAGGAAGGAGTATGATGATAGGGATCATTTCATGACCAAATTCAATGAAAGAATGCCCAGCCTGGAAATAGAGTCTACAACCCCTCAATCAGTAGACTTGTATGCTACCCGCATAGCTAACTGGTCCTAATACCATGGATAATATTTTGTCAACAATGTTCTTCTAGCAAAGTGGACAATTTTTCCAAGTTTTGAGCAAATGCCACTTTTGTCATTATTTGCAAGGGTGAGTATTTAAACTTCACATGCATGTAATATACCACTTGAAGAACTTCTATAGCAAGAATCACTGCATTATTGCCACATAATAGCTTCATCAGAGGTCCACATGAAAGATTGGATTTATTCAAAAGAAAAGCCTCGTTTAATAGTCTTTACTTTAATTAAGTTAATAAGATAGTAAATACTTACTTGTATACCATGAAGTCTAGCTTCATGATCAGGTATCATAGCTTGTATATTTTCTAATACAGCTTTCTTATCTTCCATTGTAGGTATTTTAGCTTGTAGAGATAATGCTACTTGTTGAGGAGGACGGTGTTCCTGTACTGATGCTAATCTATAAACAGATATAGTTCCACGTAAACATTTTTGTCAAGGCAGACAAGGAGCATCAAACTTTAAAAAAATAAAAGCACTGAAGCCACTGAATTTGTTAGGGTTTGATAGTCTTGTAATAAATATATTGCTCACAGATAAGGTTAATGCAACCCTCGATTTATATCAAGATAGTCACCAACTTTCAACTAGAATGTCTTGGACACTCTGGACTGCTTACCTAAAGACTAGATTCTCAGAGAATCTGATACAAAATCTTTGACACAAACATCACTTTGTAGTTTGGTAACATTTTGTATAGAACCTTGAGGTGACGCTACATGCCAAGTTTGGTAACTTTTTGTATAGAACCTTTAGGTGATGCTACATGCCAAGTTTGGTAACTTTTTGTATAGAACCTTTAGGTGACGCTACATGCCAAGTTTGGTAACTTTTTGTATAGAACCTTGAGGTGATGCTACATGCCAAGTTTGGTAACTTTTTGTATAGAACCTTGAGGTGACGCTACATGCCAAGTTTGGTAACTTTTTGTATAGAACCTTTAGGTGACGCTACATGCCAAGTTTGGTAACTTTTTGTATAGAACCTTTAGGTGATGCTACATGCCAAGTTTGGTAACTTTTTGTATAGAACCTTGAGGTGATGCTACATGCCAAGTTTGGTAACTTTTTGTATAGAACCTTGAGGTGACGCTACATGCCAAGTTTGGTAACTTTTTGTATAGAACCTTGAGGTGACGCTACATGCCAAGTTTGGTAACTTTTTGTATAGAACCTTGAGGTGATGCTACATGCCAAGTTTGGTAACTTTTTGTATAGAACCTTGAGGTGATGCTACATGCCAAGTTTGGTAACTTTTTGTATAGAACCTTTAGGTGATGCTACATGCCAAGTTTGGTAACTTTTTGTATAGAACCTTTAGGTGACGCTACATGCCAAGTTTGGTAACTTTTTGTATAGAACCTTTAGGTGACGCTACATGCCAAGTTTGGTAACTTTTTGTATAGAACCTTTAGGTGACGCTACATGCCAAGTTTGGTAACAGTAGGTTGTGTCTGACAAGAAGATTTTTAAAAAAATGTTTAACCAACACACACTATTGCACACATTGATGCAGGATAGACGCCGCTACAATTGCTTACCTAAGGGACTTAATTTGGGATTGTTCAATAGTATAACCAGAATTTATGTTTAAAATCGCCACCTAAGCGTTCATACAGTGCCCTCCAAAAGTTTTTGGACATTTGAAATTTTGAGAAAAACTGTTAATGCATAACACAAGTACATTAACTATAATTAGACCTTATTCATGTAACACAGTTTAAATCATATGTTAATAAACTAATCAATGCTGACTTTGAAATATGCTCAGATGACTTTTTCTTCCTTATATTCATGAATAAAGATGAATCAGTTTATCTTAAAACCCAAGATTTTGTCCAAGAACTTTTGGAGGGCACTGTAGTATAACCAGAATATCTGTTTCAATCCCCACGTAAGGTTTCATAAATTTTATATGGTGCATTGGTAAGGAATATACAACTAAAGTTAGTATATAGGTAAAAAGCACCAAAGTGTTACCAAGTTATTAATTATTATTTCTATTTTGTATTTTACATCACAGATATTCAAAATTTCATTTTGAGTATTGAACTTCTAGGCAAGTGCATTTCAATTCCAGACAAGTTCATTCTTAGATTTAAGTCGTCAGGGACAAGTAGGAAAAACATGAAATTTTTTACACCTCTGTTTTTCTACTAACCTTTTTAAAGTAAACAATGTACCAGTTAATTTTTTACATTTCTTTAAAGAATTATCTAATCTTTCTGGTTCTTCTTTTAAAAATCTAAAAATATACATCAACATAATGTTATATATACAATGTTTTAACATTTTACATCAATAGAATCAATACACATACAAGTTTGTTATACATTATTGCTGAAAAGCAACAAACAATGTATTTACCGTAACCCAATTGTCCTTTGTGCACATAGTTTCCCATAGAGGCTATGGGATTGAATCAAACCCAGTGCCGTTCAACATGTACCATCCCATGAAACTTTGACAACAAGTAAATCTGTGAGCTAATGCTCACTAGTGATACCCCCGCCAAAATCTAAAAATATGCGACAAACAGGAAGTAGATGAGCAAGGAGCATGAAATCGCTTTACACCATATGGGACTATGGGATGAAGCAATATGCAAAGTATTAGGCTGCTACATGATATAGTTGCTGAGATAACTGCGACGGAAATTTTGTAACGGACGGACGGATGGACGGACGCACGGACAAGGGTAAAACAGTATACCCCCCTCTTCTTCGAAGCGGGGGTATAATAACGTCAATTTCCTCCATTAATAGGGTATATGTAGAAGTTGCCAGTCTCATGGGAAGGGTAAAAAAGGTCATAGACATAAGTCCAGGAAAGCAAGATTATGTGCACTGGTCATGGTGAAATAATCACAATTTTTGTCGTCACCCAATATATAAACAGGACTCAATGTTTATCTTTATATTGCCCAGTTGGACAACCAGCTATATATTTCACTTGCCTAAACCAAATGTTTACTTAGCAGTAACAAGTTGCCTGCATTAAAATATTGGTTGTCACGGACATCAATTAATGTTGAGTGCTGATTAAAAGTATAAAATGATAGATCAACTTGGTTTACTTACTTTTCTTCTCTTACAATGACTTCCATTTCAGCAGCCATTACATGTTTTAATCTTTCTTGTATTTTAGGAAATCGAACTGTAATAGAAAATATACATTATAATGATTCAAATATATACATTTATCTCACAAAAAATGTATCCTTTTAAATGAATTCTTTTAGCTTTTAATTTGAAAATTGTATGCAGAGTTAATCTATATTAAAGTATTTATTTATTTATTTATTGGAGTTAACGCCGTATCAACACAATTTAGGTCATTTCACGGCGTCCAGCGCACCTAACCTAGCTTTCCTGGACCACTGTCTATAACCAGTACTCACCTACCCTTCCACAAGGCCGGAAACTTCTCCATGTTGTCTAATCAATGGAGGAAAATCGACATTATTGTCAAATTTTCATGGAAGGGTATAACCTCCCCGGGTGGGATTCGAACCCGCACCCCCTCGGGCACGAGTATCCAAATCCCGGCGCGCTACCAACTGCGCTATCGACCCGGGTTCTATATTAAAGATGTCACCACAATCAAACAGTAACATAAAAGATGTATCAGAAGGTAGTCTTTTGTTTCAAACAATATATTTGTTGTGTTCATCACTTCACAAATCATGAAAAGTACCGGTATAATAACACTATTGACAGATACAAAATAGTACAGGAGAAAACACAATAATATTCTGGTTTCAATGAAAATGACAGCAAACTTAAAATACCATACCTGTCATTGTGAGAATGTAATAGAACATAAAACCCGGGTTGATAGTGCAGTTGGTAGTGCGCCGGGATTTGGAATCTGGTGTCCGGAAGGGGTACAGGTTCAAATCCCATCTGGGGAGGTTATATCCTTCCATGATAATTTGACAATAATGTCAATCCTCCTCCCTTGATTAGACAATCACCAACTTTACAGATATTACCTCTGTTCAATCCCAGTATCTATCAATCAATCTCACAGAGAAGTATTTTACTACATGTATGTGCAAAGAAATAATATCCCCCTCACATACAGTAGGTAGGGGCAGGTACATTTCTTGCTCAAGGATATTAGGAATGCCACTGGTGGGGGATCTCTCAATCCCTATGAACATATCCCTGCCACTAAGGACTACTTCCCCTATAAAAGTAAATTCACCTTTGAGATCACCCAGCTGTTTAGTAACATGACTTAATACAAGAGCCATTCCTTCAACATCTGACATTTGTACGCGACATTGACGAGATAAGACATCAGAACGTAGTTCTTCAACAGCATGTTCTAAATCACTGTAAATATATACAAGACATTTGTAATCAGAACAGAACAGAACAGAACATATCTTTTATTTTGTCACAGTTTACATTGTAAATACATGTGAACAAATTATAACATAAATACATGAATACATAATAAATAAATAATAAATCAACAGCATGTTCTAAATCACTGTAAATATATACAAGACATTTGTAATCAACAGCATGCTCTAATTCACTGTTAATATATACAAGACATTTGTAATCTGTATCAGTGCTCAAAAATCATGTTTTAAAGATTGGCTCATGGGTTGAAATAAAAATTGATCTTATTCCAAAAATTACATGTTTTTCCCGTGTTCTGTTTGAGATATGTTTACACAAATATGATGAAACTTAATTTTTTATGCAAGATTAGATTATTTAGATGATAAAAATATATCATTATTTTGTCACTACAAAGAATACATAAATTTATATTTTTATCTAATAACTTCTCAGTTGATTGTAAAGCATGAAAGAAAGATAATCATCAACATAGAAGTAAAGAAAAACATACAACTGCTACAACTGCATTTAGAGAGTATAAATCTATATATACATGTAATGCCATATCAGTAGTGAAATGGTCTTTTTTAAATAGTTTGAGACCTACAGAACATTGTTCCTTAAAACAAATTCTCTAATAAAAATCAAACATCCCAAGGCTATGAATGACAGATGAATCTTTTATGCATTTGCATTTTTTATTATTTTTTTTCACATGCTTCACACTTGAATTTTGACAATGAGGGTTGCCCGCAAGACTGTAGTAAGTGCATTGCATTAAGGAGCAAGTTAGTACAGTCTTGCGGGCATCCCTCAGGTAATGTAATTCATTAGAAATTTCAAACAATATAAAGCTGATGCAATAGTGAATATTTTACATAATGATTGTAACTTTAGACATTTTGAATTATTCATAACAACAAAGAAATAAAAGAACCAACAAGAACTTGTAGAGCTCACACAATATCCAAGCCAGATTTCTAGAATTTTTTATTCTCATGTTTTTTTTTTTACTTTATGTTGTTCTTTTTTACTGGTTTTAACACCATGTCAACACAATTAAGGTTATTTAATGGTGACAAACTCACTTAACCTAGCTTTCCTAGACCCTAACCCTTTTCTATCACCAGAACTCACCTACCCTTCCGCAAGGCCGGAAATTCTCCATATACCTTTTTAATGGAGGAAAATTGACATAATTGACATAATTGTCAATTTTTCATGGAAGGGTATAACCGTCCACAGGGGAATTCAAACCGGTACACTCTTCGGAACTTAACTTGATATAAATTTGCAATATCCCATATCAGGGTAAATTTTCACCTCAAAAGCATAGTTTGAACAATCTTAGCAGTAGAACACAAGGTGGCATTATATACATGTAGCAGAGGTATAATACAGCACTTGTACACCCTTGCCTTCAAGCTTGCTTTTATGGGGACGTAGGTAAGTGTCCCCTTACAACTCGAAAGGTCATGGGTTTGAATCTCTGTTTGGACCATGGATTTTTATCGGGTTACATATAACGAATATTGAAAGTCAGATTGTTATTATTTTTGTTTTGACATAAAAATATCATCTATGTAGTTATTAATGCCCATTAAAGCTTCAACAGATACTTAGAAAGAAGACACGCTATATTGATGAATTTAACCCAGTGTTGATAGCGCAGTTGGTAGCGCGCCGGGATTTGGAATCTCATGTCCTGAAGGGGGTACGGGTTTGAATCCCACCCAGGGTGGTTTTGGCTAAATTTGTTTTGAGTGAAATTTGCCAAAAAGTCTAAACATTATGTACACTAGTTTTGACCCGACTCATTGAAAAGCAGTCACAAAAGCTTACACAATGTAATGTGTTCAGTAGAGCTAAAAGAAATTATTTATAACAGTTGCCATGGAAACAAGAGAGACATTAATGTTATACTAGAAAAAGTAAAACTATCAGTTTACATCAATTAGAAGATAATTAATATTTAACATGTAAACAATACGATAATATCATACGTGGAAACAATACGATAATATCATACATGTAAACAATACGATAATATCATACATGTAAACAATACGATAATATCATACATGTAAACAATACGATAATATCATACATGTAAACAATACGATAATATCATACATTTAAACAATACGATAATATCATACATGTAAACAATACGATAATATCATACATGTAAACAATACGATAATATCATACATGTAAACAATACGATAATATCATACATGTAAACAATACGATAATATCATACATGTAAACAATACGATAATATCATACATGTAAACAATACGATAATATCATACATGTAAACAATACGATAATATCATACATGTAAACAATACGATAATATCATACATGTAAACAATACGATAATATCATAGTAATTAATTATTCATTTCTTATACATGTAGTATCTTTTAATATCTCATATAATGTAGAAATTCAATTCATCTTGCTCCAATATTTCACTGTTATATTTAAAGCCCCTATATCAAGACTAACACTGTCTATGGGCTTCAAAGAAAATAGACATTTATCTGGTACATAGGTGTTTTATATTATTTCCAATTACTCTAAAAAACTATTTGATGAATAAAATTTTCATTTAGATATGTTCATGCCTTTTACAGCATTGTAAAGTAGAATGAAACCGGAAGTAGAATTCAATAATCAATTTTTTTAACAATATATTTGATCACAATATGTTTAAGATGAAGTAAAGTCATAGAAAAAAAGTTACCCAAATAATATCATATAAAGCTATAAAAGATTTTATATCATAATCATTTACTAATCATTACAATTTTTTATAGAGTGCTTTTATAAAAGAACCACTCTTTTTAAAAATTGACACTCAGTTAAGCTTTAACTTAAAATATATTTTCACTCATTAACATCATGTTTTATTGTTACAGTAAATACTCTTATAACTTGATATACATAATGCCTCAGTCCCATAAAATCGTGACTTGTTGCGGACCCGTATTTGCAGACAGCCGTAGGCTGTGGGAAGCCTTGCGTATTAAGGTGACAGTACGCACATGGCACAAAACAACTCACCAGAGCCGTAGCTGGAAGATATAGATGTTTAATCTATACTCAGCCACGATTGTGTTCACAATTTGACTTTGAAACTGATACCTGTATCCATGGCTTATCTTACGAACCCTGGTAAAAACGTAACCGTCGTAAGAGTTTGTACGAGTCATTGCTGAGCTTGATCGCACAGCACCAGCACAGTGCCTGCCCTCATTTTATGTTTATGGGACTGTAGCATAATTAAGACAATAAATAAATAAGTAAGAACATACAAATCAATTAAAATTCAATTAAGTACTAAGGAGTAAGGTACCTTAATTCTTTATCAGCCTGTGCTTTATCTTCGAGGTAGATTTTGTACATCACATCAACTTCATTTCGTTGTTGACGAATTATCATATGTTCGGCACCAGGTACTGTAGATAATGCATCCTGCAAATAAATAATATTGACACAGTCCATTAAACAATGCAGGGAAGTATTATGACATCATTTGTTAACAGTAAGTACAAAATGTATTAAACAGAGCAGGCTACAGACAGCTTGTCCTACTTTTCGGGGTGCTTGAGTAAACAAAATCAATCATTGATATGCAAACCCATTTTTAATGGATACTTCAAGTTAAGTTATAATATTTGCATGCAAACTTCTAAGAACTTCTAAGTATAAAACAGCCATATTTCAGTCAAAATTCATGCAAGAATTATGCAACTTGATATTTGGCCTCCAATAGGGGCTCAGCAAACATGAATTAAGTTTTTTGTAGATTCCATAAGTGGTTGCAAAGATATGAAAGATATATTAATATTGCACCAAAAACTTAACCAAGAAATGTTACATTGTTGCAGCCACAGCTAAGCAGGATAGCCCCACAATACTCAGAAAAGTCTAGTTAAAAACAACTTCATCTTATTTGATTATAACTTTAATGAAAGTATAACAATAACATTTTACGTTATTGTGACTTGTATGGTATCTCAACTTGCTGGAAGATTTGCAGCCCTGAACAATAATACAAGCAGGCGTCAGGTTCTAGACATAATATCCATGGCTACCAGACCAAGTTACATGATATAATATTATAAGATAACACAATATACAACAAAGATACAAGTCTAGGAGACTGTATCAAATATCCTGGTACATACAGTACCCACTAAAAGTTTGGAGACAAAAGAAATTTACTACAATTATTGAATTTTTATGATTATTTCAGTAAAATCATTTATTTTAATATATTTAAGCATGGTTTGTGATAGAATGAAAAACAACATAAAAACAACATTACTAAGATACAAGATTCAGCATCTGACATCTGAAAGCCTCCAAAACCATGTTTATTGTAATTATTTTCTATAACCTAGCTTTTATGCTATTTTTGCAGTCTCAGCTGTAATTTTAATAATAAATAAATAGTAAAGCAAAACTAAAAAGCATTTCAAAATAAACAGCTATCAAATTTTTACAAAAGCTATTCAGTAGGCCTACAAAATGAAAATGTCTCCAAACTTTTGTTGGGTACTGTATAACATACCATAGACTGTGTTACAATACATTCTAGTATTGACAGAATTATATGATTATAAAACATGATAGATATAATCTAAATCTTTAAGGTCATGCTAAGATATCTTTGATTGTTTTCTATCAGAATTCAATATATCGTACAACAATATCCTCAGTTTTCATCTAATAGATTGTCTAAAGTGATATCTACATACAGACAAAACAATGGACATCGCCCCCTAAAAAAGTTCTTGGATAAAATATTTTTTTGAGAAAATTGATCATGCAAACAGCAAGCGATTTACTGTAGTTAAAACTTATTCAAATAACACAGATTGAATAATAGAGTATAAACAAGTCCCTAGCACAGTTGGTAGTACGCAAGAATTTTGAATCTACTGCCTTAAGAGGTATGGGTTCAAATCCCAACTGGGTGGTTATACTTTCCACCAAAATTTTACAATAATGTCAATTTTCCTCCATTAATATTGTATATGGAGAAGTTACCAGCCTTGTGTAAGGGTAGGTGAGTACTAGTTGTTTCTGAGACAATGACCAGCAAAGCTAGGTTAGGTGCACTAGCCTTCGTAAAATAATGTAAATTTTGCTGACACAGCGATATACCTGGTATAAAAACAAAATAGGTATAAAAAGTTTACCCTGATTTTCCTCCATGCATCATCAACTGTTTCTAATATAGATTCTTTATTAATTTGTTGTAAACGTCTTAAACTACGTAAATCATTTCTTAATGCATCAGCTTGTTGTTTTATAGATAATATATTCATTTTCATATCTTGTGATAATCTAGGTGCACCATCAGGGGAAACTTCTACTAATCCTACAAAATATACAACATTAATTATACAACATTAATATATTGATTGCTCACTGCAGGAGTGTGGAATTTCTATGCCTGACTTGTCCGACTTGAACATTTATGTCTGAGGACAAGTAACTATGTAGTTTAGTTAACAGCTAATAATATTACTAGTCCATGGACAAATTGACTGAAAATATTTACAATCTGCAAACATAAATGTACGAGTAGGACAAGTTGGACATAGAAGTTCTACACCCCTGGCAAGAAAACATTTTGTATCAGACAGAAAAAACTGGATGTTTTTTAATGATATTTCATACTAAGAAATATGGTATGGGCATGCATGGTTTCAAAGTTATAATTTAAATACAATACAAAATATGTATATATATTATAGTCTTCAGAATTTAACAGCTTTAGTTGAAATAAGTCACTTTTTATAGACCAAAAATCAGGTGCCAGCTACATGGATTGAGTACATGGTCACAATGTGAAATTACATCATGAAGAAATAAAGCATACAGGGAAATCATCATTTCTTTGTCATACATCAGTTCTTAGTCACATAGACAAGGTCCTATGGCTCATTTTCAACCCTTGGAATGTAAGGTAACCAAATGTGTTGAGTAAAATGGTTGTTCAATATTTCATGTTTTAAAGAACAAAATCATTCCAGAACAAGATTGTCTGGTAACATATTGTAACAAATGTAGACACAATTTTCCAACTTTATCAGTAAAAGTTCAGAATTCATTTGTTACATATTACAGTCAATAAGTACCAGTGACATATATATTAAGGAAGACTTGAAAGTTAGACATTTAGATATTTTCTAGTGATTCAGCAATTACACCTTATATTTAGAGGGTGGTAAAAATCACAACAAAAACATAATATAAATTTTTCTACCATAAGGAGTGCTAGCATTGAGGAAATTAAAGCAATATACAATTAGATGGTATATAAGAGTTCTGTTAGAGCAACATGCCCCAGAGGTAAACAGCAATAAAAAGGAACAGACAATTTAATATATTAATGTTCTATTACAATTGTCAGCAGGTTAGTAGTACCAAATTAAAACTCATCCATCAAAATACAACATGTTATCAAGTCAGACAGTGTAAAAATCTTATCTAAAATTCTCCACTTGCATTCTTGTTTATTTTCCAGTGGACAAGCTTGCAGTAGAGGTTGCAAGCTTGCAGTAGGGATGGACAAGCGGGATGGACAAGCTTGCAGTAGAGGTGGACAAGCTTGCAGTAGAGGTGGACAAGCTTGCAGTAGGGATGGACAAGCTTGCAGTAGGGGTGGACAAGCTTGCAGTAGAGGTGGACAAGCTTGCAGTAGAGATGGACAAGCTTGCAGTAGAGATGGACAAGCTTGCAGTAGAGGTGGACAAGCTTGCAGGAGAGGTGGACAAGCTTGCAGTAGAGGTGGACAAGCTTGCAGTAGAGGTGGACAAGCTTGCAGTAGAGGTGGACAAGCTTGCAGTAGGAGTGGACAAGCTTGCAGTAGAGGTGGACAAGCTTGCAGTAGAGTTGGACAAGCTTGCAGTAGGGTGGACAAGCTTGCAGTAGGAGGTGGACAAGCTTGCAGTAGAGGCCAAGTTCAGTTGACTTTTGCTAATACAATATTTATGACAAAACTAGCAACAGAGCATCCAATCACACCCTGTGAGTAACACCCACCAAAAAATCGGTAAACCTGAATAATCAAAGAGACTCTGAAATTCTGATGCTATTAATAGTGTTTCTTCTTGATTGCTTTGCAATGATTGGCCAACACAAAGTCATCTGAAAATGACCTCTTGTGCAGTGTTGGGAGATCCTATGACAGAAGTCTATAAGGTATCTAGGGAAATGACTACCTAGTGTTTTATCCCCTGGTACCCTTCTTACACCAAAAAGCATAAGCATGTGATTTCAAATGGGGGTACCAGAAGCAAAGTACTAGCTATAAATATGCTTAGGAAACAGGTCACTGTTTACTGAGATCAGATATGAAGTGAGGGGTACGATTAAGAGTATGAGAGATTATTACACAGTAAAAGTTTTATAAGAAAACATAATAATCAGTAATACATGGGTCATATACCTTGAAGTAATTCAGTATGTTCTAATTTCTCTGTCTCTAATTCTGTAAAATAATAGTTAATTGTATTAAAAAGTGTCTGCAACCTTTTACCCTGAAGCTTAAAAAAAGCCTTTGTGATTAGTATAGAGCAAGACCAGCCGGCTCATTTAAGCAGCAAGGCTTTGGCACTATACTGGTGGCTGCTCAATCTTGCATTTTGTACATTAAGATATCCCTTGAATTGACAATGACCTGCTTTAAGGTCTCAGCAAGACAAGTCCAATATCAAAATTCAGCAGGGTAAGAGTTATGAAACAGTTTCTCAACAGACCAGAACAGTTGTTACCAAGTACAGATGAGTCAATGCTGGTCATAATACATTTCTAATGGTTAAGTATGATTAATATTACAAGCTGATAGCAATAACATTGCAAGTGTTTTGCTTAAAGCTATATTAATGATTTTCTGGGGAAACTAAATAAAAAGCTGTAAAAAAGGCAGCACAAAAAACAACAGTTTTATTAAATGGCAAAAAAGGAAGAGAAGCAAAATGGGCAAAACTGAGAATGCTTGTATAAAGTGAGTGCTAGCTTATAAATGCACAGCAAAGATTTTTTGGATTAATATCAACATTTAAAACCTCATCCATCATACTGCAGTCAGAATTTATCATTGATTCGATACAAGTACAATTTCTTGTAAAGATTAGCTAACTTGATCATACAATGTTGTACAAGTTCTCCTATCAATCAACTAAAAATCAAAGAATTCGTGAAAATATCAAGAACTGCTAGATCTCAGTACTTGAAAATTAACCTGAACAGAGCTATAGATTAACATGTTCCTTTTCTGTTTTTTTCTTTCAAAAGGAGTGAGCATGGACACATTATTACAATGATGGACTGGTAATCATTGGATTATCACTGAGTTTAAGCATTGGTTCTTATCACATCCTAACCAACCTTGTTGTTTCCTTGAGTAAGAAACTTTATCCTATCTAAGCTTAGTACTGGGGGCCAGGAAGCGGACACTGAATAGTGATTGGCCTAAGTTGGATGAGCTTAAATCACAATTAAGCTTAAACTTATTTTTTCTTTGTTTTTTTATGATTGCTCAACTCAAGCTCATGAATATTTCATGAGATTGTATGAATATTTGAAGAGATCATTTAAATATTTGAAGCATGCTTGGAGATAAAAACAAAACATCAGTCTTAAACTAATAGAAGTAACAGCTCTGTTTTCTCAGCTAATTCCTAAGAAAGATTTCCTGAAGTTGTTCAAGGTGTTCTAAACCTCTCTTTACAAGGAAGTGTTAATAAAAACCAGATAAAAATGTTAAAGGGTATAAAAGCCAAACTAGCAAAGCCAACTTACTACTACTGGAATCAAGCAATGGACTCGTATCAGAAGTAGTACTACTTTTACCACTAGAGGGAGCTCCTGTACTTGATGATGATTGGATAACAGCTGTTTGTACCCAATGTGCTAAATGTGCTAACTGATGTTCCATCTTGTCTATCCTATCTCTGAAATTATACAAATAGAATTATTTGGGGAACCAGGATCGGAAGCGCAGTTGGTAATACGCCTGCATTTTTAATCTAGTGTCATGAAGGGGTACTAGTTTGAATTCACACATGGGGAGGTTATACCCTTTCATGAAAATTCGACAATAATGTCAATTTTCCTCCATTAATAAGGTATATGGAGAAGTTTCTGGCCTTGTGGAAGAGTAGGTGAGCACTGGTTTTAGAGAAGGGTAAGGTGCACTGGACTCAGTAAAATAACTTAAAAAGTTGTGTTGACACAGCATTAAACCCAGAATTAATAAATAAATTATTGGGGGGTGTAACAGTTTACTGATTTACTGGTTGATATTTCAACATGAATTCTGATGGGTTTTAACCAGTTTGATTTTCCCAGAACTGGTTTTGCAGTTATTTACTTCACTGATAAATGTTATCAGAATCTGCTAGGTTTAAATAAATGTGTTTAAAACATGAAATAACATTATTTAATGTATTAGGTTAAACATTTCACCAAATGAGAGGATAACTCCCTTCGAAAACATGGTTCAAAACAAGCATTTTTCTATTACATAGTTTATTTAACACAAATCATTCAATTATTGTATAAGAAATAATTTGAAATAACACATATATGTAATGATGATCCAATGAAGATGATTCATGTGCAATATTATCATACTTCAATGGTCTTCATTAAAAAACAATAGGTATTACAATATATTTCAATACCTGTGTTACATGTACCATACTATTCACACTCCTAAAATCTAGTATTGTGAGAGGTGGAAAAATTACGCAGAAAACAAAATTGCAGATTGACAATACATTTACTCGAAGTCGCATTGGCTCAAAGTCTTTGGAAGTCCCGCCCGATTTCCATTGAACGCAAACGGACTGTATACAATTAGAATAAGTATTACCTGGTTTTATTTCCATTAGCATCAAGTGATGAAGGAGTCATACTACGTGGTCTGGGAACCAGTTCTCTATCAGATGTAGCTGGTACCCTGTAACTTTGAGATCTCTGATGTGTGGTACCAGTACCACTATATGGTACAGCAGTAAGTGGCATTGAATGTCTACCTACTGGTGAACGCTCTCCTGCAATGCAATCATAGTACATACTTAAATTTGTTTACTGACATTCAAATATTTTACTGACATTCAAATATTTTATTGACATTCAAATTTTTTTACTGACATTCAAGTACTTTTCAAAGTCAAATTTTCTATTTTCAAGGCTCAGTTTACCAAGCTTTCTGCCACCATTTATAAACAAGCAATCATTATTTGTGCACATTATGCTTGATTAAATTTTTGTGCACGGGATTAGAAGTTAACGATCAAACTAAAAATGTCAATTTTGAGTCTTCGTGAAAAGAAATGTACAACTCATTTTATGCGCTATTGTATGTCATTCAATTATTCAATGAAAAAATGATTGCGGAAAACAAATTTACGTTTACAACAAAGTTGTAATTGTAGATCACATGACTGTAGATCCTCAATACAAGTCATTATTAATTAATGATCATAACTGCAATAGTTGAATTTATAAATAGAAATATCAAAACTTACGCCATGAGTGTTGTGGTCCCTGAGATTGTACACCTGTACTGGTAGGATGAGAGGGTGTGGTCCCAGATGATGGGGGCGGGGCACCAGTGGCACGTTGTGGGGTAACAACAGTACTAGCTCGTGAACCTTTAACAATAAATGTACCTTGACTATGTGTTGCTTGGCTACTAGGTACTACCTGTAAATATAAAGTTATTTCATACAACCATGGTTAATTTAATAAATATTAAAGAAACAAATAACCTTTGTTAAATTTATTTTGTCCACCATGCATGCAATGGGTAATATCACAAAACATTTATTTTGTGTTGGGTTTAAAGTCATATCATTGTATAGGTCATATCACAGCACTGAGTCAACCTACTTACCAGTTCCTGGAAAAGCCAAATCCCTGGATTTAGCTGTTAACCTGTTCCTAGGCACATCATTCAGTCAGTGACTGACAACTTCCCAACATGATTAAGAATCATTGGTCACTAGGAGAGAGAATGGCAGAAACTATTTCATAACAAAGCTCCATGAAAGCATTCTCCTCTTGAGAAGCTAACCCAAGCCCCTCTATCAGTAGACTTGTGCCCTACCGACTGCGCTAGCTCGGTGGGCGTATAAAATAACATTTTATAAAAGTGAACTAAACTGGCCAAGGGATTGCTCAGCTGAGTTAAAAAGTGCTTTTAATTACATATACAATGATGTTTGTATGACAAATAACAACCATCAAAAGATCCTATAAGCTCATGTTAAGCTAAAACTCATACTATTTTTAATATATTTTTTCATTTGAAAACACAATAACAATACATTGCCACAAAGGAAGCCATGTTTTGGCTCCTATACGATATTTTTATATGTACCATTTTTGAAAACAACCTTTCTTGCCAAATAAATTTGTAGTATTGCAAAAAACCAAAAGAATGAAGATTATTTTCAATAGTTCCGTTATAATTAAACAGCAAAATTGCATGATATCATAAGAAAAGCAAAATAAAATTGGAGTCCTGCCCAACCATTCAAATTTTGCTAATTTTGCAAATTTGGTTTCACAAGCTAGTTTCAGATGCATATAAAATTTGAAATGCATCACAGCTGCATCTTAAGTGTTCATTGTACATTTGTATTTAACTGTTGTAAGTACATCTCTATACGTCTGCTACTAGAAGGCACAATAAATTAGAAAAAGCCCGGCTAGCTCAGTTCGTAGCAGGCAAGTCTACTGATCAAGGGGTTGTGGGTTTGATTACCAGGCATAGCACACTTTCGTGGAGCTTGGTCATGAAATTATTTCTATGGCCATTCTCCCTCCTACCAATGATATTTAATTATGTAGGGCAGTTGTCAGTCAATGACGAAAGTATGGGCTTAGTAGTTGGTTAACAGCTCAATCTAGAGATTTAGCCTTTTCAGGAACATTGAGTAGGTTGACTGACTTTCATTATATGACCTTTACAATGTGTTGCTACAGCGTTAAACCCAACCAAACAAAATAATAGAAAAATCTTTCAGGCATTGAATTAGGAAACAAATACATATATAGATTTTTTTCATTTTGCTGAAATAAAATTAACTTGCAAAAATTAGCCATTCATATTTTGTAATTCAAGGCCTGGGTATATAGGATATTTGTTGATCATTCGTGATCTCGGCAAACTTATTTTCAAGAGTGGCATTACTTCACAACAAGAGACAAAATATATTTTTTGTGTTCTAGAGTTGAAATAAAAAGATTATTAGTTATTCTGTTTCCTTGTATAGGTCATATAACGGTGGTCATTCAACCTACTCACTCCTCCAGGAATAGCTAAATCTCTGGATTTAGCTGTTTACCAACTTCTAAGCACATACTTTCGTCAGAGACTGACAACTGCCCTACATAATTTAAAATCATTGGTAGGAAGGAGAATAACCCTAGAAATAATTTCATGACCAAGCTCTACGAAAGTATGCCCCACCTAGGAATGGAACCCACGAATCCTAGATCAGTAGACTTGCGTGCTACCAACTGAGCTAGCCGGGCGGCTTTAAAGAAAGTGGTCCTACTTACTTGTATATAATCATAATTTTGTAGATTAGGTGGAGGAGAGAATGCTCTACGTCCTGGTTCTACTCTTGGCACAGAAGGAACGGCTGGAGGTGACATAGCTTGTCTAGGATATGTTTGTCTATGTTGTTGTCTTGGTGATGACATTCCAGATGATCGCTGATAAGGATCTGTGTAATCACCATAGTAATCACCACCATTTCTTAGTCCATTTAACATAAAATTATTCTCTGGTATAGTTCTTAAACTTTGCATTCTATCCGGCGGAACAGCTCTATCTTGTGGGGGAGGGGGTCTCTCAGGGGATATACCCATTCTACCATATATAGGATTCTGAGCATAACTTGCTGACCTTATAGGGTCAGGGGTCAATGACCTTGACCTCTCATAAGCTGTTCTGGCAGGTGATTGGGTAATATCATCATGTGACATATACACAGGATGATGCATATGAGATGGCAATGTCTGTGCTTTGTGGACCTAGAAAATACAAATACATTATGTTCAATAAAGGTTGAAGAATAAAAGTTATTTTGATAAGTGGCTTGATCAACAAACCAGCTTTTCCAGACAGTGTTTTAATATGCCCTTGGCAATGCACAATACACCTTTCTATATGGAGCCAAAAATCTCTCCCTCCATATTAAAACAAGAGCTCCGCTGGGCGGGGCATTATACGCCCGTGTGCAGTCCATGCTGTGTTCTATCTCATATAAAGTCCCTGTGACCTTGACCAATGACCCCAGGATCTCAGAATAGGTCCCATTCTTAACAGGAGGGCTATCCAAAGCAAAGATTTTGAGAACCTAGGTACAGCCATGGTTGATTTATCACCGACACAAAGTTTTCCCATACAAACTTCCAGTGACTTTGACCCTGGGGCCTCAGAACCAAAAGTTCTCGCCCTTGACCCAAAGAGTATTGATACATAAAATTTGGTGATCTTAGGTAAAGTTGGTTGTTGGACAAGGTTTTTCCTCATGATTTTTCTTTTGACTTTAACCTTTAACACAGGGACCTAAAACCAAAGGGGCATATGCTAGACATTAAGGCTACCCTTAAATAAGATTTGGAAAACCTACAATGTAGGTACAATTATTATTGAGTTACTGTCCGGAAAATGTTTCAATATGAATTAAGTCCCTGTGACCTTGACTTTTGTCCCTGGGGTTTCCAAATCAAAAGAGAACATCAAATACCAAAGAGCTATCAACACATTACATCTTGACAAATGGGCTGATCCACATAAAATTTGGTTAACCTAGGTACAATCATTGTTTAGTTATTGTCCGAACAAGGATTGTCCAAATGATGCCCATGTGACCTAGATCTTTGACCCAGTTTTGACCCAAAACCAATTGGGAACATCCTTAACACATGGGCTACCCTCACATAAAATTTGGTGAACTAAATTCATTTTACTTATTAAATATAGCATTATTTCCATGGTCTGCCATTTTGACTTTGTTAACATATTGATTGAACATTTGAAGTCTCTGCTTGGTAATTTGATATCTTCTGGATGATGGTTTAAACTTGACCCAGGGGCCCCAAAATCAATAGGGAACATCCTTGACACATGGGCTACTCTCACATGAAATTTGGTGAACTTAAGTGCAGTCATTGTTGATTTACTACACATACAATGTTTTTCAATATGATGCCCCTGTGACCTTGACCTTTGACCCAGGGGCCCTAAACCCAATAGGACATAACCATGACACATGGGCTACTCTCCTAAAAAAATTTAGTGAACCTAGGTACATTGGTTGTTCAGTTATTGTCTGGACAAGGTTTTTCCATATGATGCCTCTGTGACCTTGACCTTTGGATCTGGGGCCCCAAAACCTATTGGGAACATCCTTAACACAAGGGCTACATTCACATAAAATTTAATGAACCTAGGTACAGTCCTTGTTGAGTTATTGTCCAAACAAGGTTTTTCAATATGATGCCTCTGTGACCTTGACCTTTGACCCAGGAGCCCCAAAACCAAAAGGGCATATCCTTGACACAAGGGCTACCCTCACATAGACTTTAATGAACCTAGGTAAATTGGTGGTTCAGTTATTGCCTGGACAAAAGTTTCATTGTTTGCCATTTTGACTTTATAAACATATTGATAGAACATATGAAGTCACTGCTTGGTAATTTGATATCTTCTGGTTGAAGGTTTATACTTGACCCTGTTTCCCCAGAACTGATAAGGCACATCCTTGACACATGGTCTACTGTCACATGAAATTAGGTGAACTTAGGTACAGTCATTGTTGAGTAATTACCCAGACAATGTTTTTCAATGTGATGCCCCTGTGACCTTGACCTTTGACAAAGGCGCCCCAAAACCAATAGGGCATAACCTTGACACACGGGCTACTTTCATATAAAATTTAGTGAACCTAGGTACATTGGTTGTTCAGTTATTGTCTGGACAAGGTTTTTCCATATGATGCCTCCGTGACCTTGACCTTTGGGTCTGGGGCCCAAAAACCTATTGGGAACATCCTTGACAAAAGGGCTACCTTCACATAAAATTTTGTGAATCTAGGTACAGTAGTTGATGAGTTATTGCCCAAACAAGGATTTTCAATATGATGCCCCTGTGACCTTGACCTTTGACCCAGGAGCCCCAAAACCAATAGGGCATAACCTTTACCCAAGGGCTACCCTCACATAAAATTTGGAGAACCTAGGTACATTGGTGGTTCAGTTATTGTCTGGACAAGTGTTTCATTGTTTGCCGTTTTGACTTTATAAACATATTGATAGAACATTTGAAGTCACAGCTTGGTAATTTGATATCTTCTGGTTTAAGATTTAAACTTAACCCTGTTTTCCCAAAACTGATAAGGTACATCCTTGACACATGGGCTACTCTCACATGAAATTTGGTGAACTTTGGTACAATCATTGTTGAGAAATTATCCAGACAATGTTTTTCAATATGATGCCCCTGTGACCTTGACCTTTGACCAAGGTGCCCCAAAACCAATAGGGCATAACCTTGACACATGGGCTACTTTCACGCCAAATTTAGTGAACCTAGGTACATTGGTTGTTCAGTTATTGTCTGGACAAGGTTTTTCCATATGATCCCTCTGTGACCTTGACCTTTGGGTCTGGGGCCCAAAAACCTATTGGGAACATCCTTGACACAAGGGCTACTTTCACATAAAATTTTGTGAACCTAGGTACAGTAGTTGATGAGTTATTGTCCAAACAAGGATTTTCAATATGATGCCTCTGTGACCTTGACCTTTGACCCAGGAGCCCCAAAACCAATAGGGCATAACCTTTACCCGAGGGCTACCCTCACATAAAATTTGGAGAACCTAGGTACATTGGTGGTTCAGTTATTGTCTGGACAAGTGTTTCATTGTTTGCCGTTTTGACTTTATAAACATATTGATAGAACATTTGAAGTCACAGCTTGGTAATTTGATATCTTCTGGTTTAAGATTTAAACTTAACCCTGTTTTCCCAAAACTGATAAGGTACATCCTTGACACATGGGCTACTCTCACATGAAATTTGGTGAACCTAGGTACAGTCATTAGTGAGTTATTACCCGGACAATGTTTTTCAATTTGATGCCACTGTGACCTTGACCTTTGACCCAGGGGCCCCAAAATCAATAGTGCATATCCTTGACACATGGGCTACTCTCACATGAAATTTGGTGAACCTAGGTACATTGGTGTTTCATTTATTGTCCGGACAAAGTTTTTCCATATAATGCCCCTGTGACCTTGACCTTTGAACCTGGGGCCCCATAAACCTATAGGGCGCATCTTTGACACATGGGCTACTCTTACATAAAATTTGGTGAACCTAGGTACAGGCGTTGTTGAGTTATGGTCCGGACAAGGTTTTTCAATTTGATGTCCCTGTGACCTTGACCTTTGACCCAGGGGCCCCAAAACCGATTGGGAACATCCTTGACACATGGGCTTCTCTCACATAAAATTTGGTGATCCTAGGTAGATTGGTTGTTAAGTTATTGTCAGGACAAGTTTTTTACCCATATGATGCCACTGTGACCTTGACCTTTGACGCAGGGGCCCCAAAACCGATAGGGAACATCTTTGACACATGGGCTACTCTTACATTAAATTTGGTGAACTTAGGTACATTGGTGGTTCAGATATTGTCCGGACAAGTTTTACCTATTTTAAGTCCCAGTGACCTTGACCTTTAACCCTGGGGTCTCAAAATCAATAGGGAACCTCCTCCACCCAAGGGCTATCAACACATAAAATTTGAGGAACCTAGGTTCAAACTTTCTTGAGTTATCATCCGGACAAGCAATTGTCCACGGACGGACAGACGGACAGACGGACAGACGGACAGACGGACAGACGGACAGACGGACAGACGGACAGACGGACAGACGGACAACAGCATAACATAATACGACCGTTTTTTCAAAACGGGCGTATAAAAACCAAGTAAATCTGTGAGATAATGCTCACTAGTGATACCCCCGCAAAAATCTAAAAATATGCGACAAACAGGAAGTAGATGAGCAAGGAGCATGAAATCGCTTTACACCACATGGGACTATGGGATGAAGCAATATGCAAAGTATTAGGCTGCTGCATGTTATAGTTGCTGAGAAAACTGCGACGGAAATTTTGTAACGGACGGACGGACGCACGGACGGACAAGGGTAAAACAGTATACCCCCCTCTTCTTCGAAGCGGGGGTATAAAAAATCTATATGACTTTTTCATGTCCATAGAATTGTACAATCCAAAGTATTTGTGAGAATATCATGATGTATGAACAGTTCACGAATTTTAGATCATGAATTGTATAAATACATGAAAATGCATGAGATGCACACAAAGTTTGAATTGAATATATTCAAGCAGACTTCATGCATTTATAAGACCAATGTGCAAGTCTGAACCATTGCAATTTTAGAATTAAGCATTACGTTGATACTATGCTTTTTCTATTTTAAAGATAGTGAAATTGTTCAGATTTTGATTGAAGCAAAAATGGCTGACTTTAGATAAATTTACTATATGGCCAAGTATGATGCACATTGGTATTCATCTCTTCTGAAAAGAGGAGCCATGTGGATACAAAGCAGACAATTCGATATTTGAGTAAATAAAATAATCTATAATCAAAAGCTTTCAAAATACTGCAATAAACAAAATTCTATGAAAAAATAACAAATTGTAATGACAGTTAATAAATATTTATGATGATTTAAATAACCCATGCAAATATTCAAGACCTTTTAAAAATGAGTAGTAAAATATCAAAATTGTATAACCAAGGCTGCCATAGCTTGTCATTATGCCAATATTACTGATCTCCATTGGCATCAGCGTAACATTGTTAGACATGCTCCATGATACTGTTATATAAAGAAAATGATATTCTGAATCAATAGGCTCCAGTCTACAAACATGACATTATAATTCTTATCTATACCATCACCTATTTTATGTAAATAACTTTACAGTTTGTTGAGAGGAAGAAAATCAAATTGCCGATGATGGAATGTATTGCTTGGAGCTGATTATACAATAAAAATGTATAGAAAATTTCTAGTTTTTCAATTTTTGGTACTCTGAACAAATTTTTTTTCCTAAATTTGATGAAATTAGTTGTGAATACAGTATGAATTGAAATTGCCACAAATAAGCCAAGGAATATCAACAAATCAATAAAAATATATAAGTGTACACAAGGAATATATATTCTATGAATAATAGAGAATAATAAATTTTCCATAGCAACTAATGTACTGGTATATGAAAGGAAATAGTAAAATTTGGAGATTTTAGGGACTAGGCCATCATGTAAATGAGATATGTTGGTATAAGATTTCATCATTTTTATGAGCATTGAATAGATTACATGTACTAAAAGCATTATTTCATCACTATAATGTATCAACATATCGTGGATTTATCGCAAGACAAGTCGTAAGTCAATTTAAGAAAAGAGTAAGTTACGACCTTATTGCACTAAACCCGCAATATAAGAAATAACTTTACAACAGAATATTGATAGCTCAGTGCAAGACTAGCCCAAACTAAATATAAATAAAGAAAGATGAAGACTAATAGTGTCCTAAACAATCAATATAAACACTATTAGTCTATGATATTATTGCTACATCTTATGGTTGCAATATATAACACAATAGTTTATTATTTTATTCATCTCAAAAATAAATAAATTCAGTTTTAATAGAATCTCCATTAATACTATCAACACGGATACTAAGTATTAAGTGCAGAACTATCAATTAAATAGCCAGACTTCAAATTTACACAATTACAAAATAAAATTGGTCCAACATGAATCTATCAATGTTATTATATTTTTTAAGTCCAATAAATTTTTAGTCTTCACTTCTTAACACATCCATTTTTCTAAAGTATCTTGTCAGCTGGTGTCGATTAATCAGCACTAAATTTTTACTTGGATTTAACATTGTGTCAATACATATTATGGTCATGTTATCACAGCCAGGTCCCTTTTCAAAGGCTTTTGCAGACCTTTGTCTAGAAGCAGTACTTACCTACCCTTCCACAAGGTCGACAACTTCTTAATATACCTTATCAATGGGGGAAAATCAACATTATTATTGAATTTTCAAAGCAGAGTATAACCAGCAAAACTCAGATTTGAACCAGCTACCCCAGTAGGACACTAGATACAAAATCCTGCCCTTACCCACAGATTGAGGGTTGCCTTGCAGGCTGTAGTAACTCGCTCCATAACCCAATGCACTTACTACAGTCTTGCAGGCAACCCTCAATTTCTGATGTGAGTTGATATTATACATGTACTAACCTGACTTGTAATAGCAGAAGATGGTAGTGCTCCATATATTCCCTGAGAACCTAATGGTAAATGTATAGTACGACCTCTAACTTCAGGTTTCTCATGTACTCTCTGTGGCTCTATACTATCACATTCATGTACTCTTAATACTGTACGATCTTTTATATCCCTGAAATACAAATATACATAATACATATACAGCACTTGATATTTGAGGTTGTCCGATTGCTTCTGACATCATCCATATTTGGCAATCATTGCAAAACTCAATTGTTTATTACTGGACAGTAAGTCCTGTGAAGTTCAAAATATTACAGGATCACACTAAGTCTTACAGGACCAGAGACAATTCACATACTTTTGACTAATTGAAAACCGTAAGGGTAAGACCAAATGTTTTGCCAACAGTTGGGGCTGGAAACCTGCAGATGTAGATGGACTTTCTATTTCTTTACAGGATTTGTCTGCCGGTCTGTCATGTTCTGTGGTGACTGATTTGGGTTCTAAATGAGGCATCTCGTTACCGTCAAGCCCTAAATATTTATATATTATATTAGGAAATAAGCAGTGCCTCTAATGGGGTTTGAACCAGGGACCTCTTGACCCCTAAGGGCTGGACCACTACTCCTACATGTAAAGGTGGTGGTACAAGGCCAAGGTCAAGGCCCTTTTCACCCACTTTAAGATGACATAACAACAAAGGGAAGATAACCGCATGCAACATTTTAAAAATATGTTTTAATGAATCACAGGGAATAATAAATGTTGCCTTATATAAGACATAGCAGGTACTAAAGCACAACAATCAAACACTGCACAAAAATATATCTAACATAAAAAGACAGAAATGAACAATCAAAGTAAATGAGTCAATTCATTAACTGATATTTGACTACTTGGTGTGATATATGACTGCATGATGTGCATGATCATCATTACAGTGACATCACATTCTAGAAATAATCACATTAAACTTGAAGCACCATCAATCAATTAATTAACTGGATGATTAACTTCAAAGTCAAATACTAGTTGCCTTTCTTTAAATATCAATTAATCGTAAACTATACGATTACTTTCAGCCGTTTTCCCTCCAGTTAGTAGACTGGTATCATGCAACAAACATATAATGAGGTAACAAGAGACCATTTAACAGTAAACCAGTCTCTTTAAAGATTTAACAGAAAAAAAGAAAGTGAAAAAAATCTAGAAGACTAATTTCCATGACAACCATGGCTTGTTTCTATCCAATCATTTATTTTCAACTTTTAAGACAGATCAATAATTTTTCCCATGTTACCTTTAAAGTTCTAAACTCAGGATTTTAACTTAAGATCTGTAGCCAATAAAATACCAATTATTAAGTGATTAAACTCCAAACTGCTTAGAAAGATAACCTTAGGCTATCTATTCTACAAAATTGATCATCTATACATTAACGGTGCAGTGCTAAACTAACATATATCCTTTTTTTACAATAAAGTAAGACAAGTTGTGTGCCGACTATTATACTTAACACAAAATTTAGAAATTATACTATTATGTTAAGTCCACATAGAAGCTTAGATTTATCAAAATTTGTAGCCTTGTTAAATAAAGTTGTTATCATTTTCATTTTTTTTTCATTACATAAACGTTTGACAGTCTTGGGAAGCATTACCCTATGGTAAAACTATATATGCCGTGGCATAGTGGTTCGCATGTCTGGCTTTGAATCTGGAGATCGGGGTTCGAGCCCGGTCACTGTAGGTCATACCCTATACATGAGTTGTTGCCCAATGTGGTAGGGTAAGTTATTACTGGTGATAGAAGTGTCCATGAAACTTATAGTAGGAAGAGCTTGCTGTCGTGTATATGACCTAAATATGAGTTGAATACTAAGCTAAACCCAATTAAAAAAAAAGAACTATATATTCCTTACAGATTAAAGAACATGTTTATTGATAGTTTAATCAATACATCCCCTATAATAACTCAAGAAGAGGTATAAAACCTGATAATCTATCATCAAGAAACAATAAAACATTCACAGAAATCATATTGAGAGTACTTGACAACGATACATTAACTTTATTGTTTCTTCTTATTTCCACATGGTTCATAAAAACATTCTACCACCAAAATTCAAGGACATTTTAAAGATTTTTCAAGGATATACATGTATAAGTCATTTTGTCAGTTTGATGCATTTGCAAACATATAATAAACATAGTAATAATGCAAAAAGCTAGTTAACTTCCATCATAGATAGATATGTAGTTTATGACACATTTTGATCGAGATTCAATATACATATTCATGAAATACTGACTCCTCATACAACTGTTATTTTATCAATTTTCAAAATTAATACTTTTTTTTTTAATTCAGACATTATACATTCAAAAGCAGTTTTGGTATTTTACAAAGCAACAGTTAGTTCAAGGATAGAGTAAGATTGAGTTATGTTGAAAGGTACACTATAAAATTGCAACACTCAAGGTTTATACAGATAAAAAAGAAGACACAAAAATTTGCAGACATAAAAGACAACACAAGAATTGCATATAGAAAAATAAATGAACACCACCAAAGAAGAATAAAAGAAAGAATTTTAATTAGATTTTGTTTGGTTTAACATCGAAGCAAAACATTGTATATGTCATATAACGGCTGTTAATCAACATACTCACTGTTCCTGGAAAGGCTAAACCTCTGGATTTAGCTGTTAACCAACTACTAGGTGCATACTTTCATCAGTGACTGACAACTGCCCTACATAATTAAGAATCATTTGTAGGAGGGAGAATAGCCATAGAAATAATTTCACAGCCAAGCTCCACGAAAGTATGCCCCCTGCCCAGAAATTGAACCCACGACCCCTAGATCAGTAGACTTGTGTGCTACCAACTGAGCAGGCCGGGGGGCTACAAAAGAAAGAAGTAACATATGATATAAACAGAATGGAAGTTGTTAAAACCACATACCTGAGGTCTTCTAGTTGGTAATATATGTTAGTCCTAGGTTCAAGTATATATATCTTTCTTTTTGGTGATTCTAAGTATGACATAGTAAGTTTACCAGGAAATGATCTTACAAACATTGCACGTACTGTATCCAAGTGTGTGATCTCATTAGGTAATAAAGCTTTCTTTGTTTCATCACGAAATATGAGGAACACCAATCCTGAAGTTACATGAAACATATAGCATTAGCAACAATTTTCAACAAGGATTTTATCAATTATTTTTGAGTTTGCCTTCATGCTTTTGCAAGTTTACTTTAAAGCACAAGCCTTCTGGAACATGTTCTTTATAATGCACCATGTATACATGCTCAGCCTTTGGCTTTTCTCTAATTACTCATCCTGCACTAAAGCTCTGAAGAGGGACTATTCTTCAGTTTCACTCAATGTTGAATGTTACAATAATCAAATATCTGACATGTGAGCAGCAATACTAACATAGCATTTGATACATTTACCAAGGTTGTGTGATAATAATGAATGATGGTGAGTTTTCATTGCTAGGAATTGGAATGGTAATCTGGAGCTACAATGTCATGCTACCTACTCAGAATATTAACTCTGTACAAGTACAAATGTATGTGCAATTCGCTTTTCCTTAACATTCAAAACATGAATAATTTCACAGCAACATTGTGTTTGTGGTCAAACAAGTGTGATGTTTCCACATAGCATGTTTTTTTTTGTTTGGGTGGAACAGATGAATAGCTTATTTTTCTGCTTGCTGGGTCAAAGGCACTTGTGTAAGAGAGCATGTCCAGGAACCATGGAACTATTAAAACTTTAATAGTTGAGAAACAATAAGGACTATATATAGAAGCTCTCACAACCTGTAGGGTTACAATGATGAGAAGAGTATGGTAATAACAGTAGGGATTTCGTTCAGTATTTGGGTCTGGGGCCTGCAAAGGGTCTTACATTTGGTGAATTTTTGTTGCAGTTTAATTGATAAGGGACAGAGTTAAAATTCAAAGGTGGGCTCAAAATTTTGATAAAAACTGCATGGATTATTAGAAATTTTAAATGGAGAAAGGGCCATTTATCAGCCCCTATTACAAGGATAAAATCCCTTATGGTGACTTAGAAGAAACAGATATTTATGATTCAAGATTTGATAGACTATTACAGTAATCATGTGCCCACAGTCAGTAAAATGTCGTAATGACAAAGTGTCTCTAAGATGGACAATTTATCACATATATAATGCACTGGGTTGGAAAATAAGATAATACAAAAATAACAATGTCAGCAACTGTTTCCTGACTTCCTCTCAGACATATGACTTTATCGCTTATATGAATGAACACTGTCTGTTACAGACATATGAATATATCAATGTGGTCAGTACAAAACCTGAGGCAAAAATTTATGTAAATAAATGAAGATGTAGACTTGTTCTGTGTTGACCCATCAATATGTTCTTTATCTAAATACTTAGTTACCCTGGTAATGAGATGTGCTTTTGTATAACGCGAATCAGACATTCCAAACAGTTTTTTGACATTACTGGACATTTGGTCTAGTGATCTTGGAAGAATCACTGAACTGAATCAGGTTTCACTGTACCGGAAGAAATCATCAAAATGACAGATTTCTGCATTTTTATTAACAACAATTTTTTATTACTCATTGGAATACTAAGAGAAAGTCAAAACATGACGTATTACTGTTTTCTAGTTGCTACTCAGTCATTGTTTTAACTTTAAACTGATGACAAACATCAAAATTAGTTGAATACTAAGTTCTGAGAGATACACTTAAATAGCTGAAAGTTGTCCTCATTTTAATTAATAAAAAAATGAAATTTTATTGTACATTGGGACCAGCCATGACAGACTTTTTACTGGACTGACTGGAATTTTACCTGTCCGGTACGTCCATCAGACCGGCACTTTTCGGAATGTCTGACATGAATGTCTGACATGAATGTATTTATATAGAAAATTAAAGTTATAGAACTCAAAGATAAAGACAAAACAATGAGTAAAGCTATTTTATGTCTCTCAGTCTACAGTTTATATCTAAATGCATTTAGATTTTACACTTTAGTCAACATTAAGTATGTAATTCATGGCAGAAGACGAATGCTATTGAAGTCATTTGTTCTCTTTGTATACTAAAGTATAACAGTACTAAAATGCAGAAAAGTAAACTAATGCTTATTTTTGCTAGAAAAAAAAACCCACATTAAATTCTTTAAAAATGTTAAAAAAATGTTAGTAAAATAACACAAGAAAATACTGTTGTCAAAAAAAGGCAGAAGAAATACTGTCAGTAAAATAATGCAAAAAAAATTGTCGGAAATAACAGTAAAATGCAAAAAAAATGTTGGTACAGAAAATACTGTTGATAGAATAAATGAAGAAAAAATAACGTCAGCACAAAATGAAGAAAACATGTCCTTGCATTTAATACTCTCACTATTTCTTCCTCAGACATTTACTTATCCATATTAGGAAGGAAATCAACCTTTTTGTTTCCATGGAAAAGTTTGACCTTACTTTTGCATCAATCAAAAATATCATGATATAACTTATATCAATTTTGAGATGATTATAGATCAATTACAGCCAGACATAAATATTTGAATATTAAATTAAGATAACTCTATAATTAACAGTTTTCTGGTATAATTATCAAATAAAGCAGTACGACCTTTCGACCTTGGGACCATGATGGATGAAAATCTACAATTTTGATTTATTACATTGTATTGAATATATAATTAATCATAGTGATAATGATAATGGTAAATTTGTGTATTGAATCTTGTAAAAAAACTAGCTTTCAGATATTACATGATTAACTTGTCTTTAATGTGAAATATTGAGTGAAAACCATTTTTTCTAAAAATGAGAAGTTATTTTGTCTTTTCTTTCTTCCTTTAAAAAATTAGCATTTCAAAATTCTACTTTATAGTGAAACTGGTAAATTTTGCTTGTAATTTTGTACTTGTAATATAAGAAAGTCGAGAACAATTATGCCTGTTTCAACTCAGTGAAATTTTGGACAAAACCTCCAGCCCCCAACTAGCTAGATTGTTAGCGCAAGTCTACCGATTGTGGGATCCTTAAACTCAATACCAAGGCAAACCATATTTTTGTTGAGCTAGGTCATGAAATAGTTGTTACAGCCATTCTTCCTCCTACCTTTTATTCCTTATCATTTAACAGGTTAACAGCTGAATCAAAGAGATTTAGCCTTTTCAAGAATGGTCAGAAGGTTGACTGACCCATGTTACATAACCTATGCTCTGTTTTGCTATGTCATTAAACCCAACAAAAAAAGAGGAAATTCCTCCACAAAAGTTAGGCCATTTTGCACTTGAGCTCTTCAAATATAATAGTGCATAAAAATACAAATTTAAATTAATTATGTGACAATTAAATGACATTTGACATCATTTTACTTGAGTAGTTCCCATAGAAACTGTTCAAATATTGTTTTTCCCCAAAATGTAAAATTCAAACTTTTCATCAACACTTTGTCATTATCTTTGTACCTATCAGAACCATTTTTAGTACACGCCAGAATAATTTCAATAAAAAAAGAATTTTTGTATCAAATATGATTTGAATAATTTAATTGACAAAAAGTATTTTAATTTAATAGTTTTAATCACACAAACAATTTAACTACAAAAATGTTTTATTTGATAAATAAAATTTATAGAATAAAAAACTGTCAAGTAAATACAACTATATTTAGTAAATTGTTAAAAAACATGAATTGAGTACAAAAGATGTCTGTTGTCACACAAATAATGTCATTATAATGTAGAAAACAAGATATATCATCTGATTATAGAGTGTTCATGTTTAATAGTGTCATTATTCATTTAAACAATTATAGCATTCAACTATAACCACATTCCAAATATATCAAAATTATTATGTTTGAGGTAAAAAAAGTGCAGTTTTAAGTTTGCTTCCATATACATGTTTAGCCAACTTATCAATTTTTGTATGATAAATCCTGATCATTGAAATCACCGTCAGACAGGTGATCCCTCACAGTATCCATTTCGACCTAGGTGGAGTGGAACAAGGTATGCTGTATATAACCTGGGTTAAATAAAGGGTATGTTCTGTTCTGTTCTGGTAAACTTCTTGCTCACGGAAATAAGCAGTGCCCAGCTAGCAGGGTTTGAACCAGGGACCTATCAACCCGTAAGCTGAGTGTGTTGTACTGTTGCTGAACCCGATATCATTGCTTACACCTTATTTTGAAAATTTCTGTTTCATTAAATGAACATTTTCTTCTGTGTTAGGGAATCTAACTGAATGATGGCAGAGAAAGAGAGGAAGCTTGAGGAAGCTTTTAACAGTTGTAAATGACTTAATGTCTCGATATCTAGCACAGACATACATAATACAGAACCTACAAAAAGACAGACAAATGTTCTACCAAGTGTAGTCTGTCATTAAATCAACCTGTTTTAAAGCTACATCTAAGGTTTAGTTCACAGTTCCCATGACGACACAAGTCATACTGCATTATATAGAAAACATTTAACAAATCTAATAGAAATTCCTTCAGGAATTGGAAACTCTAGCATAAATTTAATAAGAAAATATGTAATCCTTCAAAATAGAACATAAATGTATAAATTTAAAATGAAAGGAAGTCATGGAAGCACTTAAACAATTATATATGCAGGTAATCTATATTTATATTGTCTGCAGTTACAGTCACTATGTATATAATGTCACAGAGTTCATTGAAGAAATGTGAGTTTTTACCCAGAGAGAAAACATTGACAATATTCAAGTTCACATTTAAAGTGGATCAAGCCATCTTAGTTGAAACATCCTGGAATTTCAAATTACTTGCAAGCAAGGAATTATTCGAAGAGAATAACAAGAAATGTAATGTGGAAACCCAGTAAAGCCGGATTTAAAAACTTTAACTCAAAAATTACAAAGGGAAATAATCCATAATAAAGGCAGGTAGAGTTGTGGTTACTTTCTAATTCTGTTTATCACATAGTATGTTATCATTGTATGAAGTTTCATAAAGATCTGACAATTAATGGCAGAAATATATGAAAAAGAAAAACTTTAACGCAATAGTTAACACCCGACCGCATAAGAATTTTTGTTGTTGAAAAATCCAACTAAAAAATAATGACCTTCAACTTGATACAGAGGCAACAAATGTTGAAGACCAGTCATTAGGTGACAAATGGCCAACAAATCTATTCTGTCAATCTAAGGATCTGTTTTGGTAAATGACTATAACTTGTTAACAATTTGTCTCTGTTGTGCAACTTGAAAAGAGATGTCCAATCACAGCCTCTAAATAACACCACCATCAAATTTGTTCACGAACCTCCATAACAAAATCAATATGCTATTAACCGTTAATCCTTAACTAGTCAATCCCTCATTTTACTTGTCTGGAAAAAGCCCTGCCATGTAAAGGTAAAACAAATGGCCACTTTTCACCCATGTCGAATTTACCAGTCAAGGGTAAATAGTGATTTGTCTGGATGAAAGCTACATATACATTGGTTGACACAAAGGTCATCTAGACGTGACCCCCTGAGTGACGACAAGAGACCCTATACAATAGCAGTTAACAAGATATCTGTTAAATGAAATTGTAGTGATAGATACATGTACCAACCTGGAGGTTTATCTAGAGATGGAGGACTTCTAGTGGCAGGTAAACTAGATCTTAAAGTTATCTTGTAAGATATACTAACCTGGAGGTTTATCTAGAGATGGGGGACTTCTAGTGGCAGGTAAACTAGATCTTATAAAACCACCTCTATGAAATGTAGGACCATCTATATCTGACATTGTTCCATCATTATAATCCATTGATCTATTATGTTGTTGTTGTTGTTGTGGATGGTGATGTTGTTGTGAGGTACTGTAACCAACTGTTGCTCTGCGTCTAGGATCTCGTGATCGACCCTGAAAATATAGGACAAATATTTATAATGTAATGTAATGAGTGGTGTTTCACATTTTTACACAATTTTTGTCATATTGCAGAGATCAGGGTGTCTAGTGTCTTACGACAGATTTTAGTCGTTAATTCTCCTATGTTGTATTGTTAAATTATCTTAAGATTTTTGAAAATATGGTGCCCAGTTGTCCTTCTCATGTTTCCAGGACTGGTCTACTTATTTGATATACTTGTTGTTCGGTTAGTTGATACTTCTACCATACAATAATTATGTCTAATTCCTAAACTCGCCAGACATCAGCCAACATTAATAATTTTAACTAGCAGACATGCCTAGAACTTAGGATCCAAGCTTTTAACCCAGTAATAAGCACTCATCTTCATCATTGGCTGACAAATGCTCAATAGGGATAAGCAAGAGAATGGCCATAGAAAATATGAGGGGAAACATTGATATTAAATATTGAATTTTACATGGAAAGGTACAACCTGCCAATTTGGCTGGGAATTTAACTCTGATATCTGTATTTGAAGTGCTGCTCTTTCTCATTGCATCACAGCTGGGTTTATAAAGCACAGAAGTATACCTTTGTTTTGAAATATTAATTTCTAATAGAACATAAAGCTCTTGATATTCCTGAAGCAAATTTCTTCACTTAGCTATAAGCAAACACCTCCATATCTTCAACACAACTCAACATCAACAGTTATACTGTATACAATGATCAATTAATCAACAACTTGAAACAAATAGTTCAACATATCTTAAGTAAGACGTCATATTGACAAAATGATAAATGTTCAATGTCTAACAATAAATTGTTCACTTCCCCAGTTACACTGTACAAGTAATAACATTTCTCAAATCAACTTACAATCTTTTACAGACTGTTAATAGACACAATAGTTAAAGCTAGGGGCTGTAACTTGTGGCACTCAAGACATTCTTGGTGACTAGATGGGAGCCCGTGCAAGCACGGGCTTTAGGTAATGACATTTTAGGTTATTGATTTAATAAAGGGAAATAACCGCTGCGGGGAGTTTGGTCTATTTTTAGTTTTATCTAGAACTATTTTTAGACACAAAAAAAACCACTTTTTTGTTGATTTTTGGCAGTTTTTGCAAATATCAAGAGGCTTTGTCAAAAAAGAATTGTCAACTTGATATGCCGGTATATAGGTGCTCCAGCGACAAACAAAAGATTTATTCAAAGCTGCGCAGTTTCTTCCACAAAACAGGAAACTCGCAAATTTAATAGTATAGATAATTAAACCTGACCCGAATTTGGGCATGTGATAATTTGGGCATGTGATAATTTGGGCATGTGATGATAATGTGAATATTTGAGGTTATGTCTTTGGACCCAGAAGAAAATTATCTTGGAGTATTTATAACTCTCAATACAGCTAGCACTAAGAACTATAAGTTACAGTATAACTCCACTATATATAGACCATCTTGGTTATAGCAAAAATCATGCAAATTTTTACATTTTTTAGCCCAAAATACAATGTACCTAATTTGAGAAGAAAAAAAGTCCCTACATGTATTGTTTGTTTGTCTGGGTTTTACGGCGCATCATCACAGAAAGGCCATATCGCGCCAACCCTACATTGAGCAGTAACCCAGTGGTAGGACGCGCGCTTAGGGATCGAGGTGTCCTGGGTTCCAATCCCACCAGGGGCACTGCTAATTTCCTTGAGCAAGAAATTTACCTGCGATTGCTTCACTCCACCCAGGTGTAAATGGGTACCTGCGAGGGTGGTATAATTCCATTGCGCCAATTTGTTGGCAGCACTATTAAGCGGAGTAAAAAGACTCCCCAGGGAGATTGATAGATAGATACCAGTAGCCCAGTAACCAGGGGTAATAGCTGTAAAGTCGGTGAACGTGCGTAAGCATGAAACTTAGACTATAAAATGCAATTACATTTTTTTTTTACATGAAGGCAACTAAGGAGCTCCACACTGTTATTGAGACTATCAAATCTCAAGGTCTTAAAAAAAGCACTATATTGTAATCACATCATGTGACTATGTTATAAAGTTTAATGTTATGTTTATTGTAATAAAGAAAATCAATGCTACACTGAGAGATATTGAACTTTTATATTAGGTCTGTGAGTTCAGGTAACAGATTGTCACTATAATTGTACTATATTGTCACTAAGGAACAGTTACTATAGAAATATATTACAATATTATACTACAAGGATAATAAACATCTGTTCAAATAAACATTTTCTATATCTCAATACCAGTATCTAAGAATATTTATACCTTTCTTGGTGTAATATTAAGTAATTGTTATTGCCTGAACCCACAAACCTGAAGCAGAGTACAAGTGAAAATTTGGACTAGTGATTTTACTTATTTCATACAGTTGGGCTGGAGCGGCTCAGCTAGCTCAGTTGGTACCACGCAAGTCTACAGATCCAGGGGTCGTGGGTTCGATTCCCGGACGGGGCATACTTTCGTGGAGCTTGGTCATGAAATTATTTCTATGACCATTCTCCCTCCTACCAATGATTTTTAATTATGTAGGGCAGTTGTAAGTCACTGACGAAGGTATGTGCTTAGTAGTTGGTTAACAGCTTAATCCAGAGATTTAGCCATTCCAGGAGGAGTGAGTAGGTTGACTGACCGCCGTTATATGACCTATACAATGTGTTGCTACGGTTGTGTTGGTTGATAATTTTGCCTTTAACTATATAGCATAATATATTGTGAAAAAAATTAAGATGAAAACTGAATAAGTACCTTAGGTTTCTAAATAAGGTTTTTGCTGGCTGAAACCATTCATTTGCCATGGTGATGCATTTATACATGTATTAATATTCAAGGATATCAATTGCATAGAAAGAAAGTTCCTGAGCAAAACATTAAGATTACATGAACAGCCATGACTTAAATCCTGATTAGAAAAAACAAAAAAATCCCCCATACAGTCAATGAAAGCCTCATATCCTAGAAACTTCCTAAATTCCCCAGATAACAGGCAACATTGAAAATTTCAGCTGACAGACAAAATACAATATGATAATTGGACAGACAATACCTCATTACATAATAGAATAAATATGACAAAATAGTAAGATTGTAAAAGAAACTAAAATCAATATAACAAGAAACATATTGTAAAATAATAGAAAGAGTCTTTGGAACAGTATGTGTTGACATTAGCATGTGTAAAATCTCAAATTTTATCCAACTCTTGAAATTTCTAAAAAATATGACTTCAAAATTTTTTACATAGGTAATAAATTCTTACTTATATAAGGTCCCAAACAATTCTAAACTGTTGGACTAGTTCTGAAAACTTGCACCCTGTGATACAAACAAAGTTTTACTATTACAAAGAACCTTGTGACTGTGTATATTATAGAACTATAACAGTTTTGCTTTATTATTTCTGATTTTCAGCAAATAAGTGTACAAATGATAATTGTACCTACTCAGTGCAGGTGGAAAGCCACAGTATTTTGAGTTCCTGTTATAATTAATTGTTAAGCAAAATAACAAGATAATACTATACCTATAAATATCAACAATCAGTAGATTTCCTTAAACTATAAGTAGTGATATATCTAAATTGTTTTTGCTAAGCAATATCATTCAACCACATATTATTAAGATATTATCACTATTATCCAGCAAGAGGACAAAAAAAACGAATGACTTGTATATCCATATAAATATCAAATCCAAACTATAATTAAAGTTCAAACACCAACAATTTTTACTATTCCTTTTCAATAACAATTCAAATGTCTCCTTTTTCAGGAGAATTTCAAGCTTATGTAACCATCAATACATTGTAACAATGTAGTCAGCAAGTTGTGATACACAGTAAGTGTAGAGAGATACCATCAGTGTTTTACTATACAAGTACACAACGTTCATTCACTAAATCCAATATATCTACTAGAAAAAAATACTCTTTAACAAAAAAAACAACAGGAATTAAAAGTAGAATTATGTCAGATACAGTCTACTCTTCAACAGTGAAGGTTGAAGTGGTACGGTCAACTCCTTAACAGTGGAGACTGAAAAAGTATGATAACTCTTTAACAGTGAATGCTGAAATAGTGAAGTCAACTCTTTAACAGTGGAGACTGAAAAGTATAGCCTGCTCTTCAACAGTGAAAACTGAAATAATACAGTCTACTCTTTAACAGTGGAGACTGAAAAAGTATAGTCTGCTCTTTAACAGTGGAGACTGAAAAAGTATAGTCTGCTCTTTAACAGTGGAGACTGAAATAGCATAGTCTGCTCTTTAACAGTGGAGACTGAAATGGTACAGTCTGCTCTTTAACAGTGGAGACTGAAATAACTTTAACAGTGGAGACTGAAATAGCATAGTCTGCTCTTTAACAGTGGAGACTGAAATAGAATAGTCTGCTCTTTAACAGTGGAGACTGAAATGGTACAGTCTGCTCTTTAACAGTGGAGACTGAAATAATACAGTCTACTCTTTAACAGTGGAGACTGAAAAGTATAGCCTGCTCTTCAACAGTGAAAACTGAAATAATACAGTCTACTCTTTAACAGTGGAGACTGAAATAGTATAGTCTGCTCTTTAACAGTGGAGACTGAAAAAGCACAGTCTGCTCTTTAACAGTGGAGACTGAAATAATACAGTCTACTCTTTAACAGTGGAGACTGAAATAGCATAGTCTGCTCATTAACAGTGGAGACTAAAATGGTACAGTCTGCTCTTTAACAGTGGAGACTGAAATAATACAGTCTACTCTTTAACAGTGGAGACTGAAATAGTACAGTTCGCTCTTTAACAGAGGAGACTGAAATAATACACAGTGGAGACTGAAATGGTACAGCCTGCTCTTTAACAGTGGAGACTGAAATAATACAGTCTACTCTTGAACAGTGGAGACTGAAATAATACAGTCTACTCTTTAACAGTGGAGACTGAAATAGTACAGTTCGCTCTTTAACAGAGGAGACTGAAATAATACACAGTGGAGACTGAAATGGTACAGCCTGCTCTTTAACAGTGGAGACTGAAATGGTACAGTCTACTCTTCAACCATGAAGACTGAAATAATACAGTCTGCTCTTCAACTGTGAAGACTAAAATAGTATAGTCTGCTCTTTGAGACTTAAATGGTACAGTCTGCTCTTTAACAATGGAGACTGAAATGGTACAGTCTGCTCTTTAACAGTGGAGACTGAAATGGTACAGTCTGCTCTTTAACAGTGGAGACTGAAATGGTACAGTCTGCTCTTTAACAGTGGAGACTGAAATGGTACAGTCTGCTCTTTAACAGTGGAGACTGAAATGGTACAGTCTGCTCTTTAACAGTGGAGACTGAAAAAGCACAGTCTGCTCTTTAACAGTAAAGACTGAAATAGTTAATACAACTCTTCAAAAGCGAAGACTGAAATAGTATAGTCTACTCTTCAGCAGAGAGGATTCAAAAATAAAATAGTACACTCTGCTCTTTAACAGTGAAAACTTAAATAGTCTATTAAAATAGACTAGTTCCAAACACAGACTATTTTTACAACATCTCAGTAGCATGGTTTAATCATAAATGTTAAATACACAAAATGTCCTTAGAATCTCACTGATGTCTATCGAGATATCAGATATCTATCACATTAATCTATTGTCATATTGCATGCCTTGATATCAAGAATAGAGAATATCTGAAGTGCTGACATTATTGGAAACCACAAAAAAAACACAATATAAATTTTGACACAATTTTTGATACATGCCAATTATGGCAATTCAATTAGTCTAAAATTTGATCAATACCAAACTTTAGAACAAGTGAAGAGAAAATGGAACAATAAATGAGACTTTTTATGAGATGACAATGGTTTCCTTTAATTCCACTAAAGACAAAATTTTTGACCACACATGACTGTTTTAAAGTCTGATTCAGTTAGGATAAATCAGAAGTTATTAAACAGGTTTGATTAACTTAGAATCATATATGTGACTTCTAGAGTGTTGACAACTTTTTTCTAAATTTGACCTTGTGACCTAGATTTAGACTTCACATGACCCAGTTTCAGAATTTACCTGGAGTTTTATCAAATTCAAGCCAGTGAATAGGTCTGATGAAAATTTAAGCAGAAATTGCAGGTTTAGAGGATAACAGTTGTAACTCAATATAAGAAAAGAGTGACTTACAACTGTTTTGCCATAAACCAGCAAAATATGACCTCAATAGTGTTAACAATGAAAGAATGACAGCTAATGCACATTGCATGATGCCGACAATTTATCTACATACCAATTAGTTTAATTTTCATGAGCGCTAAGCTGAAGAGAGTCTGAGATAAAATGTATGAAAATAATCAATACCTCTTCTACAATGTATTTTCCATTTTTATCATCCATTGTTTAAACAATATAAATTTTATTGAGTAATAAACCATGTTAAGAGTTTCACAATAATAAATAATAGATCTACGTTTTTATATCTCAATTTTCACACACATTTCGTATGCTCAACTCAGTCTCCGCATCAAAAAAAACAACTTTTTCTAATTTACAAAAACACTTTCAAATACATGCTGAAAACATATTTCCAATGCAAAAAACATAAAATAAACTGTTTTTGATTTACAAAAAATTGTTAAAATTTATTAAGCACACACAAATTTCAAACACAAAGAATTCCACAGTTGTTGGGAAAATTTATCACATTTTAATGTCCTCCAAAAAAAGTTGACCTTCAGTGTAGTTGATTGATAAACAATACAATACAATTTGATGACAATCTCCTTTAACTTTATTGTCAACGATTGTACTTCTAAAATACAAATATACATTTATAACAGGGGAGGTAACCTAGCTGGATACTATCACTGTTCATGTTAGCTTATTGTAAGCTGCGAAAGCTAGCCTTTTAGTTTATATCGGTTTGTAAAGCAGAGTAGAAATGATTGAAATTGGTTAAAAATAAATAATGTTGTCTTTATGATGTGAACAGTTGGATATTATTATCATTTTTATTAAATTATTTAAATTTTATCATCATCATCATTGTCGTCATCATCGTCATCACCATCATCATAACCACCACTACCACTACCACCACCATCACCATCATCATCATCATCAACCCATAATAGGTTTATATCTATCCACAATGGATATTAGATATCAAATTTTCATGGAAGGGTAAAACCAGTTCAAGCTGTGACCAGGTATCAAATCCAGGAACCGGGTCGATAGCGCAGTCGGTAGCGCGCCGGGATTTGGATACTCGTGCCCGAGGGGGTGCGGGTTCGAATCCCACCCGGGGAGGTTATACCCTTCCATGAAAATTTGACAATAACGTCGATTTTCCTCCATTAATTAGATAATATGGAGAAGTTTCCGGCCTTGTGGAAGGGTAGGTGAGTACTGGTTATAGACAATGGTCCAGGAAAGCTAGGTTAGGTGCGCTGGACGCCGTGAAATGACCTAAATTGTGTTGATACGGCGTTAACTCCAATAAATAAAAATAAAATAAATAAACAAATCCAGGACATCCATGTTTGAAATTCTATGTTCTACGATGTGCACTGCTCCATGAATGTGGTTGTTTATTTAGTTCTTCAATGAATTCAATTTACATCAGTATTGATAATCATAATTTCAAGATAAGGAACAAGAAATGTTGAACAAATATTGTTCAATGGTTATCAATTTTGTTTTAAATGATATTCTCTTCCATTATTGCCCATTCGTAGAAAATGCTGATATTTATCGAGATAATATTTCAAAATACAAAGTATATAAAAGTCAATTTGATATCAGGGTAGGTTTATATCATGGTGACCTTGACCTTTGACCCAGATATCCCAAAATCAAAAGGGATCCTTTGAAGTTCAAACGTCAATCCCTTCCAATGTTAAACCTGCACTTATATTTATTCACTACAAAAATCTCAAACAAATGCTGTAATAAATATGACATTTTATTCCATTTTCAATTATGTTTTTAAGTATTAAAGTACATTTTAACCTTTATTAATTTTTAAATGACCTGTACCTACACAGGGAATTCTCAACAGATTACAAAATTTAATTTAAAATATTCATTTGTACAAAATACAATTTTACAGATAAAACTAATCTTTATTTCTCAGGAGACAATGGCACTAATAAATAAACAAGATTAAAATCTAAACTTTTCACTTACATTCAATCAATCACTCTGAGCTCAAACAGAATTCATCCAACACAATATTTATCCAACCACATGTTAAGACTAATTCACTAAAACAAATTTCTCGACACTGGGTTATTGATTTAAATAAAACAACATAATATCCTAAAAAAACAATTTCCCACACTAGGAAACCTGATACTTTTCTTAACTGGCTTCTCTAATCTCCATTGGCAGTTCGTTATTGACGACAAACCCCTACAACAAACTGACTGTAACTGACCCCTAACTACAGTACCAGTATGGAAGTTTAACACAAGAATAGTATTGATCCAATTGAATGCCTTATCCCTGACTCATTCATACATTCAACATGAGGTTTTCCCTAATTCTATATTCATTCAAATATGTCTAGCTAGTACTAGAGAGATTGCCAGGGAAATATTTCATGTATAGTGTGACCAATACTTCCCTAGACATCTCTCTCTATCTCTCACCCTCTCACAAAAACTATCAATAAACAATAAATTACTCAACAACCAAATTTTCTGTATTTCACCACAAAATGACCCACAGTCATGAAATAGCCATTGGACAAAAATCTTAAAATGAATGATGAACCATTAGCCTGATTAAAGACATACAATCCTTAAATTCTTTTAGACAGACATAATGACTTGATTCGCTCTACTATAGTTGAGCATTTTGTAGTTAGTATTTCATTTGCATATTGTAAGAGAAATATCAGTGTCTATAAACGGAGCCAGTAGCTACTCTGTATAGCATGCTGCAGTTGTTCACAGTATGATATTTGTAACAGAGAAGCATTTGTCAACTTTGTGTCAGTACAAACATGGTCAGTTACTGTGTGATAAAATCAATATATTGGCCACTAGAACTCAAGATGTTACAGAGGGCAACAATTCTTCTATCTTGAGACATGATCCTGGTGCATTTTTATAAGTACAAAGCACAATTGAACCAAAATATGTATTAATTTTGAATCACCAGATTGTCTAGTAACATCTGGAAATGTATAAAATGAAGGTGGTTAAGGGGTGGTCCTGCAAACTATGGATAAAGTTAAGTAAGAATAAAAATGACAATCTTGGTGTATGCACCCCCTTATTAATCACATTAAAAAAATGTCTGGGTCAATTCCTTGTAAGATTTAAATGATGGCAGAATATGGGAGAGAATTGTTAGAGGGAATATTTTAACTTAGATCAACATTTTAGTCATCATCTTAAGTTTTCATGAGCACTAGCCAGATTTAATAGTAATTTGCAAAATTATCAACTAGCCCAACAATATAAAGACAGTAATTTTCACTAGCCAGAATTAATTTTTAATTAAAGCTAAAGTGCGGTTTAAAGTCTGCTTCCCTATACATGTTCAGCCGACTTTACAATCTAGTACGATAACTCCTGATCACTGAAATCCCCCTCAGGCAGGTGATCCCTCACAGTACCCATTTACACCTAGGTGGAGTGGAACAATTGTAGGCAAATTTCTTGCTCAAGGAAATTAGCAGCGCCCCTAGTTTGTAGGGCATAGACATTTTAGTAGGGATCGAACCCGGTACCTCTCGACCCCTAAGCATGTGTCCTACCACTGGACCACTGCTCTACTTGTCCTGAGCTTCATGCTAGTGAGTTAAGGCAATGACTGATATAAGACCACCCAACTCGTCCTGAGCTTCATGATAGTGAGTTAAGGCAATGACTGATATAAGACCACCCAACTCGTCCTGAGCTTCATGCTAGTGAGTTAAGGCAATGACTGATATAAGACCACCCAACTCGTCCTGAGCTTCATGCTAGTGAGTTAAGGCAATGACTGATATAAGACCACCCAACTCGTCCTGAGCTTCATGCTAGTGAGTTAAGGCAATGACTGATATAAGACCACCCAACTCGTCCTGAGCTTCATGCTAGAGAGTTAAGGCAATGACTGATATAAGACCACCCAAAGTTAAAATATAGTAAAACTGACCATGAACCTGACTGTCACATGAGAACATAAATACTATAATAGTCTTTACAATATTTAACATTCTTTGCAATCAATTAAATTTCAATTAATGAGATTTTAAAGTGGACACAAAATATAGTGTCAATAATTACCCATCCATACAGCTTACAACTTGGTAATGAGTACATTCAGGTAAGGATCATTTAACCAATATTAGTTTGAGACTCCATATGACCCAGACTTTAATTTTGATTTATATTTTGATGTTGCATCAGTACATCATAGTTTCAAACCATTGTCTAGTTAATATGATTTAAACTGAAACAGACTGACCAACGGATAGACAGACCATTTGACTGACTGACAGGTTGACAATTACACACAAAATCAAAAACCTGGCAAACATATTGACCAACAGAAAAACTCACTACCAACAAACAAAAAGACTGACTTAAAACCTACCAACTGAAAGACTGACCAACAGACAGATAGAATGACCAACACAAACAAACAGACCAACAAAATACAGAATAATCAATGCACAGACAGACTGACAAACTTATAACTAGACTGTCACCAACACAGTCAGACTGACCAACAAAAAACAACCATCTGACCAAAAGAAAAACAGACTGACCAATGCACAGACAGACCAACAGGTTGATAATCTGACAGACTATAACACTATAGAAAATGGTTTAATTTAACTTCTTCTAATAATATGATGATAATTATCCACTGACAAATTATCAAAGTGAAGACCTGGTGAATTTTCAACACAATGTTGTCTCAGAAGTAGATATTGAGACATTCCACAGACAACAAGTTAGTTCAGTATACAAGTACAAATGGTTTACTGAAGGAATGGTAGACATAGTAGAAGTCTGAACAAGACAGATACAGATAGACTGGTGTAGAAAATGTTTTATACAGTGCCCTTCAAAAGTACTTGGAACAAAATCCTTTTTTGGTGATAAATCAATACACATTTATCCACAAAAGCGACAGAACAAACAGGTTATCTGAGCAAAATTTCAAAATCTTCAAGAGCAAAATTTAAAAATCGGAAAGAGCAAAATTAGAAAATCAGCAAGAGCAAAATTGCAAAATCAGCAAGAACAAAATTGCAAAATCAGCGATAGTAAAATTTTAAAATCAGTGATGGCAAAATTTCAAAATGGGCAATAGCAAAATTTCAAAATCAGCGATATAGCAAAATTTCAAAATGGGCAATAGCAAAATTTCAAAATCGGCGATAGCAAAATTTCAAAATCGGCAATAGCAAAATTTCAAAATCAGCAATAATTAATTAGTCAACATAAAGAGTTTATCTAAGTCACATAAATAAGCATTAGATATAATAGTAATAATAATAGCGGCATGCACTAACATTTTTTCTCAATATGGCCTCAACATGTTGATCCTATGTTCTATGGATTTGCTCGCACCTTTATTTTGGCGGTTTTTACATAAAATTTTTATTTTAAATAATGTCCCAGAAGTTTTTTGGTAGGTACTGTATATATATCAATGACATGTATATAGAGAGACTAGAGTAAGAAGATTCCCAAGTGTAATCTCAATGTCTATGAATAGTTTTCATTTATTTTCCCTGCAGTTTCTCATTGATTATCTACAAACTATAGTATTAAGTCTAGTGTAACATCTAAGAGAATATATATCTATCATCGTTGTACCATACATTCTATCCTATATAATACTATCCTATATAAAAGGGTTGGCACTAAACTAGTCTACATTATTCTCTATTTACATGTAAAGTTAGACTAGTTTGTTACCGACCCTTGGATATATTTATCACTATTGTTGCTCTGACCCTTCCATATATCTGTCACTCTTTTTTACCCAAGTGTTATTTATTATAATCTAATATTGACCCAGACACTATAAAATATATCATACCTTCTAAAGTGTACTGGGTCAAGTCTTCAATTTCATTAAATCAGACTATTTGACTTTCCACTATATTTTAGATACAGTAGACCAATACAATACTCCTTCACATGTCATGGTCAGAATTAAGACAAGAGCTATCAACAGACAGCATACTCAACTATTTGGGGTGCTTGTGTACATAAAATCAATTACTGCTTTGCAATCCCATTGAGATGAGTGAAATAACAAAAGCATAATGTGTGTATTCCATACTGAGTTCTGTCCCATAAAATTTGGTGAACCTAGGTGCAGTCATTGTTGAGTTATTGTTCAGACAAAGTTTTCATATAATTCTAGTGACCTTGACTTTGACCCTGGGGTCTCAAAATCAATGGAGCACATCCTCTACCCAAGGGCTATCCACACATAAAATTTGATTAACCTAGGTTAGTGGTTGTTGAGTAGTTGACTTGTTTGACAAGGTTTTCCCTGTGACCTTGACTTTTGACGCTGGGGCCTCAAAACCAAGAGAGCACATCCTTGACACAAGGGCTACTCTCACATAAAATTTGATGAACCTTGGTTACAGTCATTGTTGTGCTAATGTCCAGACAAAGTTATCATATTTTAAGTTCCAGTGACCTTGACCTTTGACCCTGGGATCTCAAAATCAAAAGGGCACACCCTCTACCCAAGGGCTGTCCACAAATCTAACCTAAGTACATCATTTGTTGAGTTATCATCTGGACAAGCAATTGTCCACAGAAGTACAGACAGACGGACAGACAGACAGACAACATCAAAACATAATATGTCCCATTTTTCAAACGGGCGTATAAAACTGAAATTCTTCATAATATACTTGCATGATGTTTCAGTAATAACCAAAACTCAACAACTCAAACCAAAATGAATATTAAACGTTATAGGCTAATTCATAACCTTTTCAATACAGCTGCAACAGAACTTAACATAGCTGTGGAGCATGCTGGAGCTGACGTGATTTGTAAAAGAGTCATAGAGTTTCTTGTCTTATATGGTAAACAGCTTAAACTAAAGCAAGACACTTGTAAAAGTTCAATCAATAACAGTAGAATAGTATAATCCAGTCATTAAAACATCATAAAAACAATCTTAACATATCCTCCTTACAGCAAAATGTCAGAACATTAAGTTGTATTTTCCATACATGAAAAAATAAAACAATAAGTTTGTAGACTAAGGTCAAAGCTAGACACGGTCACACAAAATTTGCTGCAGCAAAGTGCACAGCCTACAACCATGAATCACAGTTATGTTAATCACAAAGTACATAATGATTCATCAAGGTGATTAAATGGTAAGAAAAGATTATATCTATAAAATTGTAAATTCTTTCAAGATAAAATAAACGTTGATATATTCCACCTGAGTAGCTTATCAGCTGTAAAAATATGGGAATTTGAAAATGGAGAGTAAGATTGTAACATAAATCTTTCATTTTATACAATCTGGAAAGTTTGCTGTGTTTTGATAAAACTTATAATAAAATGATAATAGTAAGGTGTACAGGGTGTACCATTATCTTACTTTTGTTCCAGTTAAAATGTAAAATTAGCAGTAACATCAGCAGGATCATAACTGAGATTAAATAAATGGGAAGTTATTATATTCTGAAATGCTTGTACAATTGACCGTTTGATTAAAATCATTAAGTGTGGATTATATCTTTTTAAGGAAATTTCTTTCTGTTACAGGAGTAACAGTATGCTGTAGTTTTCATTTTACTGCTGGCAGTATAGCAGTAAAGTAAGATTGAACTAATGCTATAGATGTTATCCTACTGCTGGCAGTACAACTGTAAAAATAAACCAGAACTGTCAGTAGAGACAGCATTGCTCAACTAAGTAAGTATTTGTCACATGAGATGTGGTTGATGATATGGAACATATATATAATTTGAAATTGATACCTTCAGATATAAAACAGTTGCAGTAAAAACAAATATTTTTTAAAACAAATTCTAAGTTCAAGGGGGGACAATTTTGGAATTTGTAATTTAAAAACAATACCTTACAAATAAAGAAGTAAAAAATAATGATTTTTAAAGAAAACTCTAAGTTCAAGGGGAGAAAATTCTGAAAAAATGTATTTGGAGTTATGAACCTTGTCACATGAGATGTGGTTGATAATAAGGAACATATCTAAAATTAGAAATTGATACCTTCAGAAATAAAACAGTTGCAGTAAAAACAAATATTTTTAAAACAAATTCTAAGTTCAAGGGGAGACAATTTTGGAAAAAAAATCTATTTGGAGTTATGAACCAAAAATGTCACATGAGATGTGGTTGTTAATAAGAAAAATATATTTAAAAGTGTGAAGTTGATAACTTAAGAAATACAGTAAAAAAGTTATAGTAAAATATATTTTACTGCACAAAAACTTTAATCAGAAATATAATGGACATGGACGCCGACGCTAAGGCGAGTAGGAGAGCTCTCCATTTCTTTGAAAAGTCGAGCTAAAAAAATCAAACTACCTGCTATAGCTTGGGTTCATCAAAAATTAAATAGAAAGTTACACCTTCTTGTTAAATGTTTTAAAAATATTTTATAACAAGTTAAAAAAATTCAGTAAAATAGACAGATCAGAACTTTTGAAGTGTTCTGTATATGAGTGTAGGGCGTGTTATCCATACATGATATATAATAACAGAGTTGATATTCATGATAATAACATGAAGCTAGTTGTCTCTAAAACTCGTAAAAACAAACAACCATTGTCTATAATAGCCCAGATAAGACATAAACAGGGAGAGTGTTGATGCAAGTCATGAACAAAACTAATAAAATAAAGAATGTAGTTATTTACTATAATATTAGAAGACCTCAAGTTGTGTAAGGGTTGATTATTTAGGTTTATAAAATAACTATGAGGTATTTGCCCTGTGAAGTGCCAAAATCACTGCACAATAATGCAAAACTTGTTTCATAAAACTGAAAACAGGACTGTAAACTGTTATAGGGCCAATAACACTTATTGGTCCTGGTCCAATAACAAATTTAAGCCCTCGATCTGATTGGTTGATAAAACAGGGCTAATATCAAAACTGGTCCGTAAGTAGTTAAAAAAAAAGTTAAAGTGCGGTTTAAAGTCTGCTTCCATATACATGTTCAGCCGATTTAACAATCTTGTACGATAACTCCTGATCACTGAAATCACCCTCAGGCAGGCGATCCCTCACAGTACCCATTTACACCTGGGTGGAGTGGAACAATTGTAGGTTAATTTCTTGCTCAGGGAAATTAGCAGTTCCCCTAGTGGGGATCTAAACCCGGGACCTCTCGATCCCTAAGTGCACGTCCTACAACTGGACCACTGCTCCTACTAGTTAGAACTTAATCAAAATTGTCATTAAGTAAGTAATTTGATATAGGCCCTGTTAGTTTTTTTTAGGAAAGTCATATATACTAATGGACAAAAGTCTTGTCCGGTCTACAACCCAAATGAGTTTGGTGCTCCTTTTACGCATTGATGCTACAAGTTTACGAAGGAATCTAGCCGGAAGACCAGAAAACTCATTTGGGTTAATGGGGGTCACACACACTATTGAAAAAATGTTTCATTTAAAACTGACTCAACGCAATCATGTGTGACTTGCAAATCCTCAAGGTCAATTTTCAACACATTACTGTCCCGACAGAACTTGCTCAAATTTCACAATTCTTTTTTTTAGTTAATGCATAATAACATTCTCTTTCTAACGATACCAAATGTATGAGTATGCAATAACAAACAAAAAAGATATTATGGTTTTTGTAGACCGGACAAGACTTTGTCCATTAGTATACATGTAGAACCTTGACCTTCCCTCTAGAACCAAAAATAACAGAAAAATAACAGCCTATTTCAAATAGGGCTGTCACGATACGGCACAAGCGTACCACGATATATTGCAATACGCTGGCATGGTATTGCGATACGTACCACGATATATTGTGGGCTTTTAGATTTGTTGTGCTTCCGCTGTTTTTAACAGAAACATTGCTAATCTTATGTATGTGCAGCTACTGATAGAATCTAGCCTCTTTAAGAATTTATGGTTATTTAGGACTGAGACGTGCCCCAGTCGGTTAAATTCTTGTAACTTAAGGTTAGATGAAATGAACAATGGAAAAACTGACGTCTGCTACTTTTATTTTGCGAAGGGAAGAATTTTCCAATGTAGTAAAAAATATCGCCAAAATAATCACCAAATTAAAATCGTACCGCGGTACATATTGCTGCAGCTGCGTATTGCAATATACTGGTATACCGGTATATCATGACAGCCCTAATTTCAAATCACCAATTTAATAACATATAATATAGTATAGTAGGACTTGAACCCAAAACTGATATAACAAGTCAGTGAAACTTGAGGACCACATGGGCAAGTCAATACAAATATAAATAATTATATATCTTACCTTATCAATGTTAGTTCTCATGATTACATTATGTGAACAACTTCTCTCCATGATTTATCAACTTTAAATTAACACTATATATCACTGATCTTATTATTTTATTCAGATATTAAAATTTAATCATAATTGTTATTAATTCCATTAAATCCAAGATTTATTCATGCTATAATTATCATTATCATTTCACTGAGCATAAATCAATCTGAATTAAAATTAAACACTCAAAATCAATTTTGAAAACTTGAACTTAATTAGCTGACAATTATTATGAATGCAATTAAAGCACAGAAATTTAAGATCTTGAACAAATTAATTGTGACATAAAACACAATGTTCCCCTGGTCTCAGATATTTCCAGTAAAAAAATATCAATTACACCTAGATACTCCATGTCCGAATGGAGGAACAACAATTAAACAAGTTCATAATGGACAGAAACACTTTCTAATTTTCACACATTTAATCTCACAAATTTATTTTCTGTCCAAAATGTTTTGTTCCAAGCATTGAGCTAAGAAACCAGTTTTATGGGCAATTTGTCAACGTGTGCAATTATGTGCAACACATACAATCACCAGCAAAACATATATCCCTCACAGCTCTCTCATCCTCAAGTGCTATACAGACCAAATATTTAATCTGAAAGTTTAAACAGAAAATGCACAACACTCGATATAAAATCCATATTTTTTATAAAACAAAATGTTTTCCTCGTCCTTTAACAAGAGATATGTTATCTTTGAAAGCAGTATTTGTAATCAGATTTTGATTTTAACTTTTCAACATTAATCCATCAAAAAAGACAAAGATTTCAACATGAGCAACAATAACACAAAAATAGTTTTAAAAAGTTTAAGATTATGTATTAATAAAAACTAGAAATGCATACGAGACGTTATCTCATCACGTGCACATTGGTTGTATGTGATATATAATTTAGGCCTTAAAAAGTATTTATGTTTCTGGTTTTTTATTCATTATTACTTTTTCATCGTGGACTGTAGTGTTTATATATTCATTGTACGAAACACATATAAATACAAAGTGAAAGGTAAAATAGGTGAAATCTCTACAAGCGTTTCAGAAAACGCATACACAAAACAGCATCCAAGTCAAGATAAGTCCAAGACGTGAAGTTACAGTTCATAATTTGCACTTTTTTTCTGAAAACGGCATTTAATGTATTTTTAGTCAATGTCAATTTTTTTGTCAAACATTGAAAAAAAACACAAATTTTTGGCAAACATTTGGTTAAAACTCATAATAGTCATAAAATTTGGCCCTCAAAAAAATTTGTCAACCAATTAAAATGACTCTACTTCATTTGGGAGATGAAACCAGAAACAAATTCTATTTCTTCTAGCCTTATCGTACCTACAATCAGTGTTAAGGTAAATCACCCATTATGTCAAGATATATCAGAGACAAGTTTTTATAACATTGATATTCATACAGGTTTTTATCAACTTTAAGTTAAAACAAATGTTATCAATTATTGTAGATTTAATATAATAAGTATAAAGATATTGACATTCACTATCACCATTAATTTTCTATTAAGAGACAATTATAACCTTACAATTCAATTAACATACTTTATTCAAGTCGATTAACAAAATCTTAACTTTGATTGATATTAAATGTGATTCTAAATTTCAAATATTATTAGATACCAATATGAAAAATATCAACGACTAAGTCTAATATTAAACACTTATAAACAGCTTTTATAATTTATGCCTCAATGAAATTAATTATTTTGATATTCATTCAATAAGTTGTTTGATTGATTGTAAAATTCAAATACAAAGCTGATCGAGTGACATGTCTTGATAACAAACATCATATAGAACTACAGAAGTGCACAATTTATTATCCTCTCATCTGACTTTGCAACTTATTTAAAAAACAAAAAGTAAGCAATTTACTCCACAACAAACAGAAACATCTCTCTTCTTATATCCAGCTAAAAATCCCTTTAATTTACATATTCAAATAATTTCGAATCACCAAATAAATCTCATAAGTTTTAATTAAACAAATCCATTAAAACATAATCTCTCATTACTTTCTCTCAGGTTTGTCATAATCAACCTCCAGTACAATCTCTAACATCACTGACTGTGTTCAAATTTGTATTACAATCCTAAATTGTTACATTTACATAACACTTCTAGCATTTAATTGTATACATTAGTATATCTCCATATACTCAGAGAAAACTGTTTCTACTTTCATACTGTATTCTGAGGAGATATTTGAACAGTTCTCTGTAATTCGGTTACTTTCCCTCAATTTCTTGCAATAATGAATGGTCTAGTAAATCATTGTCCATCAATGTACAAACATACAGTGCCAAGACCAACATAATATAATTTCTTACAAAGTTTCATCTTGGAACTTTAGTCTAATGAGGTATACAGTAAAGTCCTGGTAACCAGAACATCACCCACACATTATACCGGTATATCTCAACTCTCCGGCTTAGCGGAAAACAGTCGTAACTCAATATAAGAAAAGAGTGACTTACAACGGTTTTGCACTAAACCCAAGAAATTATGTTATACATGAAGGAATGGTACTGTAGAGATAGTAGGTGAGCCTAAACCCAGAGGTTTTATATTTGAAAGATCACCATGGGGGACAGTTTCTTGAGCAAGTGTTTTACCTATGATTGCTTTAATTTACTCAGATATAAATGGGAGCCTGTGATAGTAGCATAATAATGGCACAAAAAATAGAACTAAATTTAGCATTTTATAACATCAAAATACGGCACAGTTCTTCAATAAATATATTGAACCTGGGTTACAGCATTGTTATATTGGGCAAATGTTTACAAGGTTCATGTCCCAAATGCATAATTTGAGAAGTACAGGGTCCCTATATTAAGACTATAACATTATTAAGACCATCGATTTTGATGGTCTTATATAGTGGAATCTTACGGTGAAATAATGAGACATTAGACATGAGACACTTCCTATACCACGAAAATTAAGTTCTTTTTCTCTAAATAGCGATAATTAAGATTTTTTTTCAAATGTAAGAATGAAAATGATACACTGTTCTATCATGACATACTTGGTGGCCACACAGTCTATCAATGTTCAATAGACCATATATTACTATTCTTTTAACCTAACGCTTTTTTAGCACAAACTAAAGCATTATAAGGAGTCAAATGACATTGTAAGAACAGGTGGTTTTAATGATTACCCCACCCACACAGCTATTTGGCATTAACTTATTTTTAATCATTTTTTATCTGATAAGACAAAAATAAGAGAAGGAAATTACAGTAAGTAAACAGGTGTATATGTAAGATAACTTCCTACTTTCACTGGAAACAATAGATTTAATTGTCTATTATAATTACCTTTATATTACTGTTTTAAATATAATAATATAAACAATTTGTATGTTAACAATAAACATTGTTGTAAAAACAAGATAAAATGTATACTTACTTTAAAATTATTTTAACAAATTACTCATACAGACCAAACAAACTGTTTGCATGGGAAACATTCCTTGTATTCAACAGTGATGTATTGTTAAATTTTTATTCCACTGTCAGTGGTGCATACATTAACCACACTGTCATATAATAATTTACATGAATTGTAAGTGCAGACGTACTGTAGTGAGTACTTAAATCAATGGGGTTAATGTATGCACCATCAACAATCAAATAAATCAAACAGTACCTGGACTTAATTTCTTTTATAGATTTATCAATTCTCGTTACCTCCCTTTGATAATATATTTTTCTCATTCATTAATGTTTGTATACAAATGGATGGGTCAGCACAAAACCAGTCTGAATGTTTCTTTATTTGCATGGAGTTAGACTAGTTTTGCACCGAGTCATTTAACTTAATGTAAGATTTTTAGCAATGCAATGAGTGACAAATGTCTGTCAAAGCAACAGTCTGACCACTCCTGGTCATATACTGGTAGATGAGGATGACCATGCTGACAGACAATGATTGACTATTTGTCTTAAAAATAAATTTTATAAAAATCAGCTCACAATGTGCTTCAATTAGTGCTAGAATATATAGCTAATAATAGATAATTATAACACTTGATTTGATAAATTTAGAGAAGCTGGATAAAAACAAATATGGAATAAATAAATCTTACATTAAGACAAACAAGTAAATCTGTGAGCTAATGCTCACTAGTGATACCCCCGCAAAAATCTAAAAATATGCGACAAACAGGAAGTAGATGAGCAAGGAGCATGAAATCGCTTTACACCACATGGGACTATGGGATGAAGCAATATGCAAAGTATGCTTGACCAATGGAAACAAAAAAGCCATTCACCAATGAGTTTTTGGTAATAATTGCCTGAATAGATATTATTTACTGAAAGATAAAGCAATCCTTGATTAAATAATTCCATTAAGACAAATAAAGATGATATTATCTAAAACAATATATTGATATAGATAGAGCTAGAAGCTAAGGAGAATATACAGCTGGGTTATTGACACTATAATATAGATTTACTGGACATCTTAGTCTCAGGTTTATACCAGACAATCTTGTACTTTACAGAAAGTAAGTAAGTGAGTACAATAAAGTTCAACTATCAAAGGACTACACAAGGACTATCAAAACCAATGGTCTTGATAGTGGAATTTCAATATAGGGACATTTTTTTCTCAAATTATGCATTTGGAGCCTAAAAAAATTAATGTCAAAAATCACATGATATTGCAATAACATGGCAGGGTTTACAGTGAAATTTAAAGTAGAACTTGTTTATACTTAGCCATAGTAATTGTTTCTTAATCTCCCCCCCCCCCCCCCCCCCCCGGTACTTAAAAGTCCCAGAGAAATATTCAAACAGACAGATATATAAGATTTGTCCAAATGACTTTTAGATAGTACAACTTCGTTAAGGTGCCAACACTAATTGAAAGCCCCTCATGACTAACACTGTCCATGGGCTACAAAGAAAATATTCATTTATCAAGTATTAGCATTATTTCCAATACTTCTTATGAAAAAGAACTCTTTAATGACTTAAATTTTTCCTTTACAATATGATTATGTTATTTATTGCATTTCAAAGTGAAAGTAGATTTGATCACAGTATAATAATAATAATAATAATAATAATAATAATAATAATAATAATAATAATAATAACAATAATAATAATATAATAATAATAATAACTTTATTTATTGTGGATAACATATTTGGTGTAAACCAATTTTCAATATGGTCCACACAGACATTTACAATGTACATACATAATAACAATAATAGAGAAACAATTTAATACATACTGAAATTTACATGCAAATTAGAGTTCAAATATATAAACATACAAGAGAGGTAATTTAGTATCATATTAAGAGAAATTTCATGAAATATGTGAATTTGTCATTTTATCTGAAATGTCAATTATAACAAAGTACTTATTTGAAAATTGATATACATTTGTATACCAATGTGGTGCACAAGTTAAATATGGAATTTAATATAATTACATATATACAAACATAAGTTAGTAATGATAAAAGCAAACAAACAAAACAACAACATATATTTACATAGCACTACCAGAGTACTTCCACCTAAGATAGTTAGTCTTAAACTTACTTAGAGAGTCTGACTGTCGAACATTTAAAGGAATGGAATTCCAAATCACAGGGCCAGAATAAATAAGGGATTTACGAAAAAATTCGAGCTTAGGTTTTGGGACAGAAATCATTGCTTGGTCATTTGATCTTAGAGTATGGCCATGTTTTGGGTTTTGAGAGTGGAACATGGAGTTTAGATACTCTGGACCACTATCATTTAGGGATTTAAACATTAATATTGATTTTTTGTATGTGATTCTTTCTGAGAAAAGCATCCATTTAAGCTCCTTAAAAAGGTCAGCTGAGGGAGTTGTTATATCTTGATCTAAAATAATTCTTGCTGCTCTTTTTTGAAATTTAATAACAGTATCTAAAAGTTCAGTACTGCAGTTTCCCCAAATAGTGCAACAGTAGTCTAGGTGGGGTAGAATATAAGCATTGAAAAATAATTTACGAGAGTGAATATTAAGAAAAGTTTTAATACGTAGTAGAAGATATAAGTTCATATTACATAATTTGAGTGTTTTTTTAACTTGAGACTTCCAGTTAAGATTATGGTCAACATTTACCCCTAACAGCTTTTCAGTAGTAGAGTACATCAAGTTTTGGTCTTTCATTTGTAAAGGATTTGTATTTGTGTGAGCTAAAACTCTATTATTATTTGCAGATGTGGATATGAACATTGCTTTAGTTTTAGCCACGTTTGGTAACATTGAATTTTGTTCACACCATTTAGAAACAATATCAATATTTGTTTGAAGATTATTATGTACTTCACTAAGGCTTTTACCTTTTGCCGACAAAGTTGTATCATCAGCAAACATATCAACATTAGAGTGCTGTATATGTAAGGGTAAATCATTTATATATAAAATGAACAGTATTGGTCCAAGTACTGAGCCTTGGGGGACTCCAGCGGTTATTTCTTGGGCATCAGATAGGCTTCCTGATACACATACTTTCTGGGTGCGATTTGTTAAGTATGACTTAAACCATTCAACTGTGGAGTCGCTAAAGTGGTAGAGTTTAAGTTTACTTAGAAGTAGGGAATGATTTACAAGGTCAAAAGCTTTGGTAAGGTCCAGAAATATTGTTCCTACGTAGTTCTTGTCATTGATTGATGTAATCCAATCATCTATAATAGAGGTCAGTGCTGTCTCACATGAATGATTTGGACGAAACCCAGATTGTTTTGAGTGAAGAAGGTTATTTTCTTCCAAAAATGTTTGCACATATTTTGAAACATGTTTTTCACAGATTTTGGATAAAACTGGCAATACAGATATTGGCCTGTAGTTATTTTTATCAGATTTTGAGCCTTTCTTAAAGATAGGAGTAATTTTTGCTTCTTTAAATTTAGAGGGGAATTTACATTTTATGATGCTAAGATTAATTATTTTAGTATGTTGGAAACTTGTAAACAAAAGTAATGAGTTTTGGGGTTTTAGCATGACTTATGTTTGTAAGAGTAGTTTCTCTTTGACAAGTTTATATACTGACTTAAAATCTTTTAAATTTCCATCATTTGTCAATTGATACAATATGACGCATGAGATACAGTTCCTAGGATTCGATGCAACCCTAGAATTCACAATGCAATGTCACTTTAACTTATATATAACATTCAACCATTACCTCAGAATGTTCTTTTAGAAAAACAAAAACTTCAAACAAACATCAAACAAAATTGACTCTATAATGGAACAGAGATATTGAATTATATGTCAAATATAACAAATATATGATCTAAGTTCATCATATAGATCATACAGTAGTCTCTATACCTTGCAGAGTAATGTGAAGTTCTAGAATAGTAACACTGTATATAAATAATGTTCTATCAATAATCAACATTAATGTATTGTATCATATTTCTTATAATAAATACTTGAAGCAGAAATCTGTGGGTAAAAAATGAAGAAAGTAAAAGCACTACATGGAAGATTTTTTTATGGTCAGGCATGTTATACTTACCACAATAATTGCTGGCAAAAATTCATACTGAACTATCTCAAATTTGCTGAAATTGCTGTGTTTAAATGTTTAAACTTTAATGTGATAAAATTTAAAACCCCAAGGAAAAAGCAAAATATAGACACTACCAAAGAACAGCAAGTCAGCTACCATACAGTAAATAAACATATATAAAATATTCCACTTACTCTAACAGGGAAACCATCTTCACTCGTAGTTGAACTAATTTTTTCAGCATATTGTGGATAACGTGAAGCTAACATATCCATAAATGCTTCTTTACTTCTCTCTGTCTCCTGAAAAAATACAAGTATAATATTTATAATAACATGAAATACATTGAATGGAAACACTAACTATAAGTAGAGATTGTCTTCAAGCAGAGTAGCAGGGAATAGCACTCTGTCCTTTTTCTCTTCTCCCTCTACCAACCTATTCAGAAATTTAAAGCTACATTCTATATTTTGGAAACTACAACAAACGAAAGTATTCTGTTTCTTTTCTCAGTCCACACGTTCCCTCCTTGCTCCCCCTATTCACAAAGAAGAACAGGCCTCTTTTCTAACATTTTACAACAGTCCGTCAGCCGGCTTAGAGTTTGCTGAGCAGTTGTCTCCCTTGGAATTCAAAATAAATCCTTTAACAATAATAAATCTTTCATAACATTTGTTATTTCCTGTTTAAACAAATAAAACATATAGAGATATACTAGATATTTAATTGTACAAAGAAATATTAAATATTTAATTGTACAACAATGCATAAACTGACACATTGTTGTGAACGTATTTCTGCTATACACTGCCGGCCAAAAGTTTCTTCACAGTACAATTAATTAAATTACTACAATTTCTAATATAAGTTCAAATTTGAAGAATTATTTTATCATTGTTTATTTCATTCATTATTTGTGCAATGGAAATGGAATTTCAATCGGTACATTTTATTTTTTGAGTTGCAGCTAAAATTATCTACCAGTCTCCGAAACTATGGTCAACATATCTCAATATCAAATTTTAGATATTTTTGTTATTTCATATCCATAAGACAAATGTACTGACTAGAAAAAGCAAATTGAAAATCATTTAACAATAAACTGCTCTTACAACTTTTTGAATTTCTATTTACAACAATATAACTTGTGAAAGTGTGTAGGAACTTTTGGAGGGCAGTGTATATTGACATTTTGTAATATTTTCATCAACCAGTAAACTGTATGATGTTACACCTAGTAAATAACAAACCATTCAATAATTCAAAGCAATATCTTACATACAAGGCTTTGGGGAAAATCATTTATGCAGGGGTGGGGAATTCCAATCTTTTTCCACTTGTTTACAGAAGAGTCAATTCTAAAATCAACTTGTCCGAGATCAAAATGCACTTGCCCAGAAGTACAATACTTGAAAAAAAAAATATTGAAAACTATGATAAAAATTACTTACTATAGTATATGTATTAATAAATTATTGACAATAAAACAGTTAATTGTTGTATATGATTGAAGTATTTAAATTATCAACAATATCAAGTATAGATATACATGTTCGTATATTATTTTTACATGGGGTTTCCCCATGTTTAGTAGTGGACTGTGGCAAATCCTCATCAAAATTTGTCAGGGACGATTACATTCGATTTTGCGCCCGCAAATAAAGGGATAATTACCACTGCAATTAATATAGTCCACATTACGTGTTAACAAGCAGACGATAAGAAGCACGTGTACATCTTATCTAGTTTATGTAAGGTAAAGGTCCCTTGTATCGCTTCCATGAGTTGTATACAGTCATATACTCTACCAAAACCCCATGTCTGACAGCGCTATCGGCGCTTTGATTCATCAAGCCATGGACAAGTGGGATAGAAATATTGACTTGTCCACAAACATAGAGGTATGAGTTGGACAATTTGGGCTTACGAATTCCACACCCCTGATTTATGTAATATTATGTGGGATACAGGAACACATGCAGAAGGGGTTCTATATAGGTCATGATTCAGAACATGTTCAAAAGGTGTTCTAATGACCTAGGCCTTTTTTTTCCAGAGGAAAGATTGACCAGGGGATGGGGGTGGAGGGATTGGCCGGTTGAAAAGGTATCAGTATTAACAAACAAGAGTCAGCTACATAATTAAGTGATATGAAGCAGTCTACAAAATTAGGATATAACAATGGTTGCCCAAACAGGTCATTTTGGCAACAAGCACAATGTTTTGTTAGTAGAAATTTGGTTGCCCAAAATAAATTTTTGGTTACCCAAACTAGAAATAGGTTGTCCTGAGCAACCAGGCACCCACAAATTGCATCAACTGTGAAGTATTCAGTAATGTTACAAATGAACAAGTGAAGTCCACCAATCATAAACAATCTATATAAGGTATCATATAATACGATATTGATCAATATAATGTAATCTATATAAGATTATTTCATCATTTCCAGACTTGTAATTTCTTATTGTAAATTCTTTACTATATCACTGTACAGCACATACCGTACATATACATAACACCAATCATCTTTGTTGTCAGTCTGTACAAGTTTCTACAATTCTATAGTATTTATTAAGTTTGGTAAACCAAACTGAGTATTTTTGTAAAAGAATATCACAGAACCCACAGATATTAACACATGAATTTGAATTATAGATGTCTCATGAAGTCTGTTTAAGAATGTGCAGGGCATTTTTTGTCAAAATTGTGAAGGGGCCTGGGCCTGTTCATTTTGTGAAAAAAATCACGATGCGTCATGAAATTGTGAAAAAAAACTGTAAAAAATGAGAACAATAAAGCTTCTTTCAGACTTGAATTGACTTCTATTTTGTTCAAGACAAGGTTTCTCAAGTGGTCTTACAATGGCTTTGTTGTAACTTAAAGTTAGTAAAATTCACAGAATATAGTGATTTTATATCAAATAGTAAACTAAAAGTATTTATTTTTCATTTCAATTGATCAGATCTTCTGGTTTAGCATGTTTGCTTGCTGGAATATGTACATCAACAGAGGTAAAAATCATAATGGGCCATTTTTAAAATATATCATAAATGTCCTAAATTTTTACCTTTCTTTGTTTAAATATTTTCTTTAAAACTACAATCTGCTATAAACATCATACCTTTCGTTAAATCATACTTTTCATGCAGCAATAGATGTTGTTTAATGTTTTTTAGTCTAATAGATAGATTATGTGACGAATATTTTAAAAATTTCACATATTCAATCGATGTTTATTCTTGAAATGGAAAAAATGACGGAATTTACCCTTACTTATTGCTAAATTAAGAAAATCTGAAAATCAAAATGATAAAAAAGTATTTAATTACAATGTAATTTGAACGATCTTTCCCTTTATTGGCGATAGCGTCGGTCGCGAAAATGTATGACAGTACGAAATAAAAAACTTTATTCGTTGTAAAATGATTCGTATTTACGATTATTTTGACGTGGAATTCAACTATTATTATTATCATTTAATCAGAGTTTATTATTGTGGTCAACTTTAATTGTCTTTAAAAACGCATTTGCAAACTGGCAATTATACATATATTTAAACTGCGTCACAACATGCTCATGATTAAATACAATTATCAATTTAACGGCTAGCATCCAAAAGCTTATCTACTTGAATGAATGCATTATCACAGTTTGTCGCTTGTTTGTTAATTGCAACAGTTTGATTACGTAATCAATCTTATCGGGCCGACCTGTAGCACTATTGATTTTTTAGCTGACGCAGATTGGTCATAAAAGGTGACAAAATACACAGGGGTGATTGATAAACAAAGGAGTTACTTGTTATCGGCTTTTCAAGCGTGTATACTAACTGCAACCCCCGCGTAGCGCGCATCGCTGATTGGTCGATTATATTAAATAGGCGGACGTAACATACGCTCCACTTGTTGTCGATCCGAGATCTTAATTTAACTATGACTCTTGAAGGCAAAATATACGCGGATCAAATTGACGCACGGACGATTTTGATTGAGGGTCTAAAAGGGGTATTTTCGAATTTCCGTGCGTCAAAACCCGAGGTCTCGGGTCTAATTCAAGCCCTGCAAAGTCCTGATAATTTGTGAAATCTCTTTGAAATTGTGAATTTTTTCCACTGCATTGTGAAAAAAAAGTGCAATTTTGAATTGTGAAGGGGCCGAACATCGGCCCCTGTTATAGAAGGAAAAAATGCCCTGATGTGACAGTTGTATTTATCATCATGTTCATGTGACTAATAATTTTTTTCCTGTCCGGTCTTAACGTGCATTATTGGACTGCTGTATGACATTGCACACAAAGATGAAAGTCATGATTCTGCCCTTAAGGCCACAACAAGTTGATGATATGTTCTACGGATTTTTCTAGAAAAAAATGGGGCGAGCGACCGAATAAAAAAAATAAAAAAAATCTTAATTCAGTTGCTTTATATAGCGGTTTGACCAAATTTTTATGAGCGAGGGAGGAAATAAAAATATATTTTTTGTAAAAACCGTCAAAATTAAGGTGCGAGCGAATCCATAGAACATGTGATCAATTTGTTGTGGCCTAATGCAGATAACATTTAGTGATGTATATATCACAAATCACAACCCCCCCCCCAGTATTCTAGACTCAAATCAGTACCCATTTAGTCATCAAAACTTCTTTCACTATTATTACGATTTTTTTATCACAGACATAAAGTTTGAAATTTCCCTATATCAACAATTAAAAATTCAAACAATTGTAAGAACTGTCTAAAAGAGCCAGACAGATTAAAGAGTTCTTAAGATGCTCAATTTTCTTGGAAAATATTATTTTTCTAAGAGTTCCCAAGCAACAGACAGTATAATTAAATGTCAGCACAAATATCCTGCTGACTTCTAGTGAACTTTGATATAACATTATATTAAAGACAAGTAAACTCAACACAGACAATACGAATTTAGACAAATCATAATTGTATGTCTGTTACTGAGGTAACTAATCTTACATCTTCAAGTCAGTCTAAAAATATTGATTTTAACTTTTCTCAACTTACTTACAAGTTAAATACATCAGCTGCGTGTTCAGTAACGACTGTTAGCTAACGTTACGGATACCGGAAAACTAAACCCAAAGACAACTCAACCCGTGGATAACTCAACTCAAAGTTGTGACAACTCAACCCATTAGTTGGGGATTGAGTTGTCTCCAGTTGAGTTGTCTTTGGGTTGAGTTGTCCGGACCCTAACGTTACTGAACGATTCGGAACGCTCATGGTAATTGAACACACTGCTGGAGTTTGATGACAACTCATGTTTCATTAATAAATGGGTACAGGGATACAAAACATAAAGCCTGCCAGACTAGCTGAGTCGGTAACACTGTCACAAGTCTACTGATTGAGGGGACTGTGGGTTTGAGTCCCTGGCAGGTCATATTTTTGTGGAATTTGGTCATGAAATAAATTCTACAGCCATTCTCCCTCCTACCACTGACTCTAATTCATGTAAGGCAGTAGTCAGTTACTGACAGAAGTATGCACCAAGCAACTTGTTTGGAGCTAAATCCAGATGAGTAGGTTGACTGACCCCCCCCCCATGATATGACATATAATACAATGTGTTGCTATTGCATAAAACCCAACCAAAATAAAGCGAACAAATATACAGAAACATGTACAGACGTACCATAACACAATACAATAGATTCCAAAATATCAAAACACAGTTTAAACATCTAATAATAACAATGACTTGGAATATCACACATAGTAAAAATATGGTCAAGAAACAGGAAAGTAGTTTATGTTTTTGATGGGTTTAATGCCGTAGCAACACATTGTATAGGTCACATAACGGCGGTCAGTTAACCGACTCACTCCTCCTGGAAAGGCTAAATCTCTGTATTTAGTTGTTAACCAACTACTAAGTGCATACTTTCGTCAATGACTGACAACTGTTTCAAAGTGGGTCACTTTAGTCAGGTTTTGAAGATGAAACTTGCAAGTGATAAACCTTAACTTAAAAGAGTAATACACTGACACACAACTGAGTTAACTAAGGCTTTAACTTTCTTCAAAATAGTCAAAATAAAAAGACAAAGATACCAAAGAATAGTAATCTGAAATTACATTAAAATTTAACAAAATTTCAACAATATCCAAACAGGATATTTACCTGAAAAGTTCTTCAATGGTAACAATGGCATTTTCATAACTAATAGCATATCCATAATATAATTGACTTATAATTATAGTCATGAGGAGTTAATTAAAGACAAACAAATTTCTCATTGTAAGTCACTTCCTGTATTAACCATTGTATGGTCACATTCTATTAATGTATCAACCAATACTTTACTGGTCATACCATAATGTCAAGAATTGTGTCAGTTAATGCCATTTCTTCTCAGGATCATTCAATGTAATTAAGTCACACTGGTTCCCTGGGATCTAATAGTTTGGTATTCATCATATAAGAGCAAACATGGAACCAGAGAGATTTTCCATTAGCATAAAAAGGACAAAAAAAGATATTTCTGGTAAATTTCTAGGAGGATAGTTTTGGTTAATGAATCCTGACAAATTCAACAGTAGAGGAAAACTCATGTAACAGGGGCAGACCAATACCAGAAGTCTGTAGAGGAGGGGTGATTCATACACCAAATATTTCAAATCCCAGTTATTGCAAATTTGGAAGAATTTTGAAAATGCTTGTGAAAAGTGGTAGATTCTAATTGTACCCCTGGGCAGCTTATTAATATCAGCAATCTTATGATTATACTATAACTTTACAATATAGAAGAATTTACAGGTACATTCTGTTGTAAAAGATCCTATGACAGGAACCCCAGTTTCCTTTCATTTTTAACAAGAAACATACCCCAGATTCCTTGGTATAAAAATATTACACAAAATCTATCATTACATTTTGCCATTATTTAGTGAAGTATAGAAAATATGGTCTCAGACTCTGCGTCAAAATAAATGTGCAAACTAAGAATTCATTATTCTATTAAGGACCTTAGAACCAGTCAAAGAGATAGAACAATGACTGATCCATTACTTTTCTGCCTACTTAATACTTGGTAAAACTTTCACTAGTTACTTGTATAATTGTAAGATTGATCTGCCTATGATGTCGTCATGGTAACACAATTACATTCTAAATGTAGAAAAAACCATCTGCTCTAAGATAGATAAATGTTATAAGGACAAGTATAATCTTATTTTAAAAGCTGAACCTTTAAGGCAAGCAGTGTATACCAATTTTAGACTTTTTGCATTGACTTCTGTATCAGAAACAGTAGGAAACGTTAAGACTTGTTACACTTTTTTCTCCTTAATTCATTGAACAGTGCTGTGACAAAACATACTGGAAAAGCTGTTACATTACTATCATCACCTTCAATTTTATTGAGCCCAAGCCCAATGTTTTGTATATGAACAAAGCTCATTACCAGACTCCACTTAGATATGTTTGTTTGTTTATTTTGTTAGGTTTAACACCATAGCAACACATTGTATAGGTCATATAACAGCGGTCAGTAAACCTACTCACTCTTCCTGGAAAGACTAAATCTCGGATTTAGCTGTTAACCAACTACTAAGCACATACTTTCGTCAGTGACTGACAACTGCCCTACATAATTAAAAATCATAGGTAGGAGGGAGAATGGCCGTAGCAATAATTTCATGACCAAGCTCCACGAAAGTATGCCCAGCCCAGGAATCAAACCCACAACCCCTCTATCAGTAGACATGCGTTCAACCAACTGAGCTAGCCGGGCGGCTCCCAGGATTTGCAGACAGAACCACAACTGACCAGTATCTTCCACTTGTCCAATACCCAGCAGATATGATTGCAATTATTACGAGATGGTAGAACCTTAATGCTTTTAAACAATTTTAATGGTAAGTGTTGTACCATTTGTAGCTTCATTAATCATTTATCTTACAATGTTCTATCATACATAAAAGTTGAACTATAATATAACAACAACAGCAGATACAGACATAACAATATTATAGACTGCAAGCAGCATGATATCATACATTGGTACAACAACAACAACAATAACAACAACATAAGTCCCAAATGATTGTAAAATACATTAATATTACCATATATGGTCAGGTATTGCATGTTTGTATTGTTTTACAACAAACAAAAAACAACAGAAAACAAAGTTTCATCACATTTTGTCCTATGTACATCAATATATGTACAGTGAAAGATAAACTACTGTTTTACCAAGCTTTATCAACATGAGGATGTCCCAGGAGTTTATTATGTTAACATGATACAACAAACCAATCAGTAGGTCTGTATGAAGACACTAAGAGATAAACCTTTGTATTGATGACATGATGAGTCAAATGATGAAATGATTAGTCAAAATACAGGATCAGACAATGTGGTATGCTGGTACCTTAGCCATGTTCTGATAAGCATTATCTATGCTCCCATCTGAAGGACAATGTCTATATAAATTGAAGGCCTGTTGGTAATTTCTAGGTTGCAATATTGTCAACACTATGTTGCTTACAGCACACAGCAAGACATGATGGCTCTAATAGTACAAAGTAATTGGGAGCAGAATAAATATAAAAGATACTATACAAATACTTCAGAGATTAAAATTTGTCACTTTAAGTTTTTACCATCTCTTTACAACATAATGACTGTCAGAGTTATCATTACAGAGAAATGTCACAGATTTTCTGATTTGTTTCTTGGACAATTATACAGGAACATTTGTTATAATAATATAGAATAGACATCATATATCTCTATGATTATCAATACTTACATCATGCAATAAAGAACACAACTCCCTTCATGCAAAGATGAAAACACTTTTCTTAATGACTTACACCGACATCATGCGAAGATGAAAACACTTTCCTTAATGACTTACACTGACATAATGCAAAGATGAAAATACTTTTCTTAATGACTTACATTGACATCATGCAAAGATGAAAACACTTTTCTTAATGACTTACACCGACATCATGCAAAGATGAAAACACTTTTCTTAATGACTTACACCGACATCATGCAAAGATGAGAACACTTTTCTTAATGACTTACACCGACATCATGCAAAGATGAAAACACTTTTCTTAATGACTTACACTGACATCATGCAAAGATGAAAACACTTTTCTTAATGACTTACACTGACATCATGCAAAGATGAAAACACTTTTCTTAATGACTTACACTGACATCATGCAAAGATGAAAACAACTCAAGCATGCAATGACAAATATGCCTACCTCAACAAATATAAGTTCATCCAAGCGAGGAGTACGTACAAATCGGGGTTTCTTTAATATTCCCCTTATTGGTCTCCCATTGTAGTATGTATATTCCAATAGAGGCAAACGTTCAGCTTGCCTCCTTAATATGTCCCTTTGATATTGTCTTTCAAAATATTTACAATATTGAGCATTACAATGTCCTGTTTCAAAGTTATCATTTTGTCGAATAAAATCATCCTCTCTTTGGTATGACCTTCGTTTAACCCTCGATGACGTTAAAGGGTCAGCTTTCAATGTCCTTGGCCTTGTTTGGGAAACTTCTCTTGTTTGACCTTGACCTTTAAAAATTTGACCTTGAGTTTGACCTTTACAATATTTTCTTGTTTTTTCAGGTTGTCTTCCTGATTTCTTTTCTAACAAATGTTTAGATTCAGTTCTATGTTTGGATACTGTGTCAGGTCGTAGTCCTTTCGTATCAAACACAAATTGTCTCTCAGAATTTGTTTCCTCCGATCTGGTTTCTGGCTGCCCTCCCATACACCCAAATATGGCATCCCGCATCTTACAAAAAACACATCCTCGATACATAGAGGGCGCCACCCTTATTTGTCTCTTTTCATTAGAGAGTCATAACTCCATATTCAAATTCTTATTACATTCCAACACCATCTAATTTTATCAATAAATCCTTGAAACATCTTTCTCCTGCACTCAATGTCAGTAGTCTATCTTCTACTACATATAATGTTTTAGATCATTCAATATTCAACAATTTTCAACACACTATAATTAACCAGATGCATCACATTATTATCAAGTAAAAAACACTGTTATAGTGTATACTGTAGAACAAAACAGACATATACCAACAACAAACACTAAACAGGTGCTTCCATATAGATCATTATCCCTAAATTAAATTTCATCAATTAACATGTAGTACCCCTAATCTTTCAGCCAATAAAAACTACCTGATACAATATCTACCAGTAATATAGTAAAACCTCAATTATGACCATCGCTTAACTAATGGATTTAATGCCAAGTCAACACAAGTTATGGTCCTTTTACTATGACCAGCGCACCTTACCTAACTTTTCAAGACTCTAGTCCATAACCAGTAATCACATATCCTTCCACTTGGCGAACTAAGTAACAAACCCAATATGAATTATATTGGGACTTCTCTGACAAAATTTGACCTAATTTTGATATCAAAAACAATATTTAAGGGGTGATGGGTCACACTCCGGGGTCTGCACATAATGCATGTTTATACAGCGGACAGACCCTTACAAAAACCTAAATCAGTCAGTCAGTCCTTCCACAAGGCAGGCAACTCCTCAATATAGAGGAATATTGTCAAATTTTTATTTAAGGGTATAACTACCCTGGGTGGGATTCAAACCCTATAACTCTTGCAGGAATCAAGATTGAAAATCTTGACGCACTACCAACTACACCATGGACCCAGGTATTTATCTTCAACAAAACACTGACATGTGGTCTTGTTACTGAGGGTTTACCTGTACTTCTTCATCAATAATTGTATAATATAAAATGTACCTCTAAATCATTTAATCAAAATCATGAATCAAACTTTAAAATTACAAAACTCCAAAAATAAATTTCCAGTAATGTATTCCAGCAATAAACATCGACTACAATAAAGCATAGAACACCATGTTTACAACTAAACACCAATAAATTGAATCACCATAAATGCTGGAATCAGCAAATACAACAGTTAAAACTGATAATCATTCTGATTTATTCCAAGCAATCAAGTAAAAGCTACGATGCAACAAAACCATCAACCAACTTATAAATTTCACAAACTGGAGAAACATGCATTTTGTATTACAGCATATTTTCCACACAAACCAGAAGAAGAACTTGGTAAGTTCAATATATTCGTAGACAAATTTATATCAATATTATTAAATGCAGAATAATAAAGCCCCCCCCCACTACCGCCTCCAAACTACCGAGCAATATAATGTTGTAATTCAAATCTCTGGACATGTTATAAACAGCTATAAATTCCTATAAACAACATTCAAATTTACTCATGTTAGTCTATATTTCTTTTACTAAGTAAAAATATTTGAACAAGAATATTACAGTCTAAAAAATTAGGATATGAATGTGTTTGCTCGAAGAGGTCATTTTAGCAGCAAGCACTATAACTGTTTACTATAACAAATTTGTCAAAATTTGGTTGCCCAAAAGAAATTTTTGGTTGCCCGAACAAGAAATTGGTTGTCCCATTAGCATTACCAGACACCCACTAATTTGGTAGACTGATACATATCTATAAATAAAGAAGAGCTTATAGAGCTTTGTTCATAAATAAGAAAGGTCATAAGGATTTTCACATAAACAAGTTGAATTACTTATCTTTCTCACATATAGAACCCTAGCTAGGTTTGAATCCACAACCCTCAGTCAGTGAGAGGTTGTATACAATGGTTTGAAGTCTGAGCTATCTTTATGACTTGATCATAAATTAAGGGATGTTCCAAGTAAATGATGCTCCACAGTTACACCATCAAATTTATGACAATTATTGAGAATATTACTTATTTAGTTGATTAAAATTGAATTGATGCATACATGACTGGAATTATTAATGCTTATTTAATTATCATTACGCCTGAGGCAAATTCATACCAGATGAGATCATTGTCTTTAAGTTCACTCTGAGCAGGTAGATGACCTTCACATTAAAACAGTAACAGGTGACCTTCACATTGGAACAGGTGACCTTCACATTGGAACAAGTAACCTTAAAATTATGACATCACTGATACAAGATCTCATAAAATCAAAGCACTGATGATACTGATGGAATAATGCAATTGTTGCTACACTGTGGTAAAATCTTACATGGTGTGCTTTTTATAGAAGTTTGTATTAAATTGCTAAACCCATATTTGCAATCTCTGTTTATAAATTTATAGTCAGTCTAAGTCTATTTTTAGTAACATATTCATGTTGAGGATGCTCACTGAGACTCATGGACAGAAAATGATGTTGGTATCACCTAAGTTAACTGCATGATATTTGCATGATTTTAAATCAGACTGGCATAGTCATATTCAACACATATTTAGGATATATAATGATGGCAAGCTCTTCCTACTAAAGGTTTCCTGGACACTTTTTCTATCATCAGTACTAACTTATCCTACCACAAGGCCGACAACTCATACATAGGGTATGGCCTACCGCGATCTCAGGATTCGAAGTAAGACATGCTAACCACTATGCCACAGCCGCAGCCAGACTGGCATAGTTTGTTCTTCAGAGCCAATCCAAATGGCTGAAACTACAGATAGTTAACTCTGTTTCTGTATCCTGATAGGTACCGTCACATAATATAACAACATCACATCAACACCATATGTTACAATTACTGTCATTTAGATCCCAGGCAAAAACTGTCACCAAAAGAAGCACCAATCTAATATCATTAGTTCTTGAAGTTAATATACTGACTCAATTATATGTAGACAAACAAATAATCTCTATAGATTAGATTGTATTGTAACATTAACTAATAAGTAGCTTCTTTTGGACAATTTTATCTCATATATAGTATATACTATATAAAGAGGAAATTAATTAATATCTTCACAAAATAAAAGAAAAAATTCTTCAGTAGATTTTAGTCAGACAAATTCATTGTAAGACTGAACCTTAACTTACATATATATATACAGTAAAACTCTGCTTTAAAAACCATCCTGGTTATAGCAAAATCATGCAATTCTTTATGATTTGTCCCAAATGCCTAATTTGAGAAGAAAATATGTCGCAGCTATACTGAAGCTATTCTGCTGTTAAGGCAATCTGTTTTACTGAGTAATCATATGTCATAATAAAAGTTCTGGACGGACAGGATAATCCATATCAATGGGTAAGAGCCAAACTTATATACATCCATCTTTATTTTCAACAAGTAAAACTAGTTTTGCACTGAAACCAACGATGTGTGTAGTCAGCAGACTTTTCATCATTATAATTAAATCATTGTATGTATTATATGATGTATTAAACTTCAGAATTCATTATTAAATATAGCAATATCAACTATACACCAGAGGAACTGACAATAATCAGTCTCAGTTCTAGACAAATTCTGCCATGATTAAACACCTTGTTGTAAACCATTTTCCTTAAGATATCAACCTAGCCCCCGGACCCCCTTCTTGATACCCTTACTATGATTAACAAATAACAGCATCTTGAAATAGCCCTAAGTGTGTGAAGGTGAAACAAGAAATTTAACGAGGAAACCACATTAAAGCCGATTTTAAAAGCTTTAATGCAAAAATTACAAAGGGAAATAATCCATGATAATAAAGCCAGGTAGAGTTGTGGATACTTTCAGATTTGGTTCATCATGGTATGTTATCATTGTATGAAGTTTCATAAAGATCTGAAATAAATGGCAGAAATATATGTTAAAGAAAAAACCTTTAACACAATTGTTAACGACACCGGACGCCCAACTTCTTTTGTAGAAAAATCCGGCTAAAAATGGTACAACCAGTAACGGGTTAAATAGATAAAGAAAACAACACACCTACTACCAATGACTTGGTTTCTGTACTGGTCAGGTTCAAAGCATTCATGTCATGTTAAGACAATACCATTTATAGACCACAAAAAATAATGAGAAGTTACCGTGAAATTTAATGCCACCAAAACGTCAGAAAATGATTGTACAAATCAATGGTAGGATATAAAATCAAGACAAAATGGTAACTGTAAAATGACAAAGTAATTATTGAATTCCTGAAGGCTGACATTTTATGGTGTTCAATAAAATGTAGAACCAGAAGTGAAACATATAAAATCTCTACATATCATATTACACTGTAGTTTTAATAGATAAAACACGAACATATCCAAATATAGTTGAATATCCCAGAAATAAATAGTACTGGTTACCATGGTGATAGAATTCATTTTTATAATATAAAATATAACCCACAGCTGATGATCCAATGGTTACATAAATCAAAGTGCTGAAAAGCACTGAAGCAAGACTGTGTTGAAGGCTCTAACAACCATCAATAGTTCAAGCTTGTAGTTTATCCCTCAAGGTTTTAAGCCGCGCCAAGTCTATTTAGAGAATATTGGGATTTGCATGACACTTGAATGATACGTCACATTTAGACCTTTTTTGATTCATTTTATGGAACCTTCTGGGCTGATGAAAGTACATCGAATAAACAGGTGTTGTCCAGGATTTGTTCGGACTACGAACATAAAACAGCATTATTATGGTAGACTCTGGAACTGTTCCTGTCTATTTGACATATAGGGACTAACCCCAATCTTTGAGCAAACCGAAATATTCCAATATGAATAAGAAGGGTGTTAAGCTAACAGCTATGTTTATGAGGGGCATGACTTAAACCTGTCTCAGTGGATAATGGTTACGCCTCTCGGCTGATTGGATACAGATAATCTTCACCCGTATAAATACATTTGCCCTTTAGTAGATAAGATATGTTTGCATTTTTTCAACATAAAGAAGTTTAAAAAAGAAAACACATTCTATTATTAGCTGTGCATATTTTCTGGGTTTTTTTTGCAACTTCATTGAAACTTCATTACTTCATGCAATAATAATGGTATTTTCTGGTAATACAAGCAGATAAATGACAAAAAATGCGCGGAAGAGTTCATACGTGCATCCCTATTTTGACTGTCCGACGTCCACTTTTTCATCATGTGACCTCAAATGCATCGTTCTGATTGGCTTACAACAACCGGTGTCAACACAAAAATCCTCAAATCTTGATAATTGTACTTATCGCTGCCGACGCAGCTATAATAACCATAACATTTACCCTATAGCCCTGTTTTGATTAGAGGGACAGGAAAAGATTAATGCAAAGTATTAAATACCGCCGGGTAGTGGTAACATTATGAGTACATACATCAAGAGAGAAAACAAAGATAGATAAAGCAAAAAGAGTACACAATTATGTATTCTAAGGTATAATGCAGAACATGAGAGTATTCCATGATTAAATGGCAGTTTATAGATAAACATGTACAATATCTAAAAGTTCAGCATGCAGTTACAGTATCAAAACTTACTAAAGACAAGTACAAATAATTTATAACTTTTACATCATGCATTTTGTGCTTCGTTTAGGATAAACCCGATCTAGCTGGAGTAATCACTTATAAATTTACCGCGGGCCTGCAGCAAATCTGTTCACAAAGACGTGCGTGAAATATATCAGTATGTGTGGTTTTTAGCATGAACCTCAATTTTGGGGAACATTTATTTTGCAATGTATTAAGAAATAAATTAATGAAAATAATGCACTTAAAATGCCCATCAGAGGCAGAATTTTTATTGCAGTACTATGAAATTAAAAATTATAACAATTTAATTAGCTCTGTCAGCATTTGTAAATAAAAAAGGAGGACGCAAGTAAAAGTAATTATGAACTGCTTCTACCATCAGATTCTGACGACTCCAATGTGTAAATAAGTGATCGTATTTTAAGTTCATGATATTTTGTCTTTTATCGGGGGCTACTGTCCTTGAACACCTGCTTTTTCATGGTCATCGTCAATACCGACTCGTTGAAGACACAGGGATTCATAGGATAACCATTTTATAACGATTGGAGTAAATGAATTGTATTTCAATTCATTTACTCCAATTGTAAACAAAGCGCGCTAATTCCTGGAATTCTAAAATAGACTCAATGGTCTTACATATTACCAGGGCATGTTAAGTCTTGTCTTCTTTAAATAAACTTCGGACGGTTTGGATACGCTGTGAATACACAGTAAAACATTTTTGAAAATTCTAATACTGGTATTTCTAGTTCCGGTGAATTACTATAGTAAAGATGTATTGACCCCGACCTTACCTTTCTCATTTGCATCTAATTATCAGATACACATATCCGGCGAAAATTAATACCACACCTACTCTACACTTCGGCTCGTTACGTATTTACAATAAGCAGTCGATTTACATTGATTGTAAATAGCATCGGCGGGTACTTAGTAGGGTTTCATGGGGCTTGTAGGTTTTGAGGGTGTAATCTCGTCTATGGGTTACATTATAAGTTTATATATAAGAAGACATGTATAGAGTATATATATGCAGCATTCAAACGTGAAACTTGTTTTCTTACATTTGAAATTACAAATTATAAAAAATGGGCGTGGATGGCGGTTTTGGGGCTAAAACCTACAACTTTTGAATTTGTAGCTAGCCTCATCTTATAATATTCTGGTCCGGCCTATGTGAAATGGCAGAGTAACGGTACCGTAACTCTAGACTCAGGTTCTAGAGTTACGGAAGTTCCGTAACTGTAGACAACCGTGACAGGGTTGTCTAGAGTTACAGAAGTCAAATAATGTGCGTATAGCTTGTTTAGGATAATTGTGTTCTCGTACGGTACCGTAACTCTAGCCACTGCCATGTGTAATAGAGAATACTACCTTCTTATTCAATGTAATACATATTCTTGCATAAAGGTCAGGTCGGGGTCAATGTGTCTGCACTATACGCACGGGTAAATGCAATAGCCCCCCCAAGCTAATATTGAATCGGGCCGGGGTTTAATACACATAATAACTACAGTTTGAAATCAGAAGTTACCTTGTAATTCATGTTTACATTTTCTGCGTTCCGTGACCATGTTTCCTGTTTAGTGAGCATGATGCATGTCTCTAGCCATAAAGAACATAATGACTAGTGTTCTGGGCAACACACAGAACACATTAGCGCATATATGTAGGTTATGAACTAGGATTCTGAGCTCAAATCAATGTTTGTTTATCCAGTATGTTTCGTAACCAGTTTTCGCGACGTTCGCATATTTGGATCCTCTACATGTATGGGTGCAAGACGTTTCGACCCCAAGACGTTTCGACCCCAAGCCTTTTATGGAGACATTTCGACCCCAAGACGTTTCGACCCCAGAGTTGAGACGTTTCGACCCCAGTTTATATATAATATTATATATGATAAATAAAATTATATATGAAATAAATTATAAATCGTTATATTATTGAAATTATAACTTTACTGTATAGCATTGTATTTTATTTTGAAATCGTTATATTATTGAAATTATAACATTATAGCATTTTATTTTATTTTGCAGCGTTCGTGATCGACATGAAGCATAATGTTGTAGATGTATTTCAACCCAAGAGCATAAATATATATATTCATGTAGACTTATAAACACTTAAAAGTTTGAAAATCAATAAAAATGAATTTATACATCTAGTTATGTTATCAATATATATTACATTTATATTATAAATTATTAAAGTTGATTAATATATAGCTTGTTGATAGGTTTTTACGGAAACTATAAAAGTGTATTACGATGGAAATTGTTCAATAATTTCAAGACCTGATGTATGAATGTAAAGATGAGTAGTACTCAGTATGTTGATGTGAATTATACTGTGATATTCTGTAAAAAGCGTACATCGATCTATTATATAAAAAGATTAAATGCAATCAATAAATCTAATTTAACAATTATACAAAGCGGTAAGTATTTAAACTTCAAAAGGGGATGTTTTGTAAACCCTGATGTTATTTAGCCAGAATTTAATTACAATAGAATGTCATTGTGTACGTTTTAAGCGATAATTGCCTCCAACTATCCGTATAGAACAGAAACAAACTGTAAAAATAAAAGTGTATATGTGATTATTAGGTTAATTGAAGAATGCCTTTAAACATCATTTTTTGCGATAACCGTTAAAATTATCTACTTAAACAAAAGATAAATTAATACTGAAATCATTGTTTTCTTCAGTTATATATATAAATCAATGGTAAATTTTAAAACAAAAACTGTTTAAGTGAAAACTTCATTGGTATTAAAGTCAATTACCCCACCATCAAATATTGTTTGTCTTTTTTTTTAATTCCATGATGTATATATATTTATAATATTAGTAACTGCTTGTATATGTACACAAAATGAATAACTAAATATTTATGTTTTTCCTCAAGATTTTGTGTATTTGTGAATTTGTATAGTATGATAATAAAAAACTTCTTTTCCAGGTTATGTGTAAATATTATTAACACTTATGAGTATTTATTTTTTGATGATATATATTTTTAATATTAGTTACTGTTTATATATGTACAAAAAATGAATAACTGAATATTTATGTTTGTGTATTTGTGATTATGTATAGTATGATGATAAAAAAACTTCTTTTCCAGGATATGTGTAAATAGTATGTACACTTATGAGTATTTAAACATAGAATAAAATTATGAATCTACACAATATCAAGTTTGTTGTTTATTATTATAAAATATTAATCTGCGTGTTCTAATAAGTAGTAATGTTTTTGGTGCAGCTGATTACTCTCCTCTCTCTTCCGTTTTCTTCCTAATAAATCGGTTTCTTTTTCATGTCTAAAATCTTCAAAAATATTATATTCAACTTCTAAGATGTGATATTCAAACTACCTTTTAACAAAAATATACAAAATGTACATAAAAACAATACAAATACGAATATTAACCTAAAATACTGTCTGGGGTCGAAACGTCGTGGGGTCGAAACGTCTTGGGGTCGAAATGTCTCCGTCAAACCTGGGGTCGAAACGTCTTGGGGTCGAAACGTCTGTAACTTGCGTTCCTGTCATGTTTACATCAAACTCTGTGAGTTGTCTTTGTGTTCACCCTTGTGTACCTGGTACGCAGACAGTGCTGACGAGAGCTTCGAGTGAACTTCATTCGTTTACGCTACCAATTGAACCACAGATGTAAGAGAACCACTCGACAGGCCTCTCAACCCCGATACCAACCAGTTCACCTCGGAGAAACCTCCACTGACGTAGATCGACTCCGGCGGTATAGATCTAAACGATACATCGTGCGTAGATCTATACACGTGTCCACAGTCGTCCGGGGTGAGCTTGTTACAATATTACGCATAATTGAATTATCATAGCAAGGAGTCACAGCAGCTCTCGACGTAGGAAATATTCGAATTACTAACTCGTTATACAATATTTGTAAACAATTTTGGAAAGAAATACCAATTTACTTCCCTGAAATGATTATTAAGATATTATGCACATTAATTTCAATGTTACGAATATTCGAAGTTTCACTGCAAAGAACAGTAGTAATGAACTTATAATGAAATATTCGAATTTGCACGGCGAATAGACTACTTCACAACTAGCATATTGTGTCATTTGATATTTGTTTATTTGTTACACAGAAATAAACCATTTACTCCACTGTTTACATTATTGAGAAATTTAACCGCTCTTACAAATTCAAAGTAAAGCGTTTGATCGAGTCTTTTCAGGTTTATTGAATTGTTAATCACGTGACTATAGTGCTTGATACGGGGCCAAGTAAAATATTTTCATTCATAATTTTTCATGAATGAAATCGATGTACATGTATACATCCGCGGTAACCAGTCGTGTTATTACTTTTCTGACATAGTTTAATTGTTCACAAAATTGAAGAGATTTGATGTCACAATGAATTTTATGAAATATGTGTGAATGCAATATAAAGGCAGTTATATATCGAGTTTTTAATATTGAACTATTTACTGGCATGCGGGTGTATCTAATTCCCTGGGAAAAATGGACCACTACTCAAGATCGCAATTCTGAAATGCCGCTTATAGCTTCGCCTGTTTCACAGTCTTGCTAAAAATGATTTAAAGGGGACGATTTTAACTCCTACAAAATAAACTAAGGCTTGTTATTACACCATACACCCTCAAATGTAACATCTGTAATAGGGAATATATAAGACAAAGTTGTGGTCATTCACAATGCATGACACATGGTCCATTATAGTAACACGATCTATAACAACAGCAAATAATTTTTATCATCTATTTCTCTTTCAAGAAAAAACAGTTAAATGTAAATAAATTAAAGAACCATAAGTAAGACAAATACCACACAGCCATAAAATCTAGCTAGACAAGGGGCACATGTGACAAATTATACCAGGTCAGATATCTACTAGTATCATTTTTTGTCAGGTCATTTCAGTTCTGAAACTTGTCCCCCATTCCTTTTGCTGCGGTAAAAGTTCCCTGTATATAAAATGATGTACAGTTGAATGCATTTTTGGCATTTGTTGAACATAGTGGAGAAATTTTTGTTGCTATTTTTCCTAAAATGGAACATGCCACATTTACCCCTAAATTTGAAAATAAATTGTGTACACATTGCACACACTCTCTCTTGACAACAAAGAAAATAAACTTACAATAAAATATAAACCTGGGTCGATGGCGCAGTTGGTACCATGCCGGGATTTGGAATCTCGTGCCCGAGGGGGTGCTGGTTCGAATCCCACCCAGGGAGGTTATACCCTTCCATGAAAATTTGACAATAATGTCGATTTTCCTCCATTGATTAGATAATATGGAGAAGTTTCCAGCCTTGTGGAAGGGTAGGTGAGTACTGGTTATAGACAATGGTCCAGGAAAGCTAGGTTAGGTGTGCTGGACGCTGTAAAATGACCTAAATTGTGTTGACATGGCCTTAACTCCAATAAATAAAATATAACATTATAACTGTAAATATTTACCATCATAAAATTATCCTGAACAATACTTTTTTACAATCCATTAATTATTATATTCAAACTTAACTTATCTTAATTTAAAATAAAAACTCAAGCTTCTAGTCAACACAGATTAGTCACATGACCTGTACATCTGATGAACTTACAACATTAATTTATGTTTATATACAAATACAATATTTCATCATCACAGTAGGTAATTAATGACAAATTAACAAAACATAACAAATGAACACAGTTTTTGTGTTAAATTTAACCTTTTCAATCTATAAAATTAACAATTGTTCACATTTCTTTCTTTAAATTTGACTTTTGTTTACGTTAATACTTATTTATTTTAGCTTGAATGTGAAACAAGTTCTTACAACTTAGATTAATCAATTTCAAGTCTGCTACATGGTCCCCCAATACTTAGTTTAGAAGGATAAAGTTTCTTGCACAAGGAAACAACAAGGGGGGTTTTTTAAATGGGATTCAACCAACACGAAGCTCAGGCTATCCAATGATATCCAGTCCATTGTCGTATCCCCTCAGCTATGCCCCCTTCTTGACTTAAGTTGACAACAATCCAAAGGTTACATTATACATAGAGTGATGGATAAATATCAAATTGAAATATTTTTATTTTCTTTTCCAAAAATAATCATAAAGAAACAATTTATATCTATTTTTAATTAGTAGGAGCAGTGGTCCAGTGGTAGGACTCACCCTTAGGGATCGAGAGGTCTCGAGTTCGATCCCCACAAGGGGCACTGCTAATTTCCTTGAGCAAGAAATTAACTTACAATTGTTCCACTCCACCCAGGTGTAAATGGGTACTGTGAGGGATCGCCTGCCTGAGGGTGATTTCAGTGATCAGGAGTTATCGTACAACATTGTAAAGTCGGCTGAACATGTATATGGAAGCAGACTTTAAACCGCACTTTAACTTTACCTTTTTAATCTCATAAGATAACTTGATTAATTAGGCTTCCTTCTCAATCAAAAACAACTTTTCACTAGCTACAATAGCTATTTATATCTAAAATTAATTGTTATATATTCAATACAGAATATAAATAAAATGTTGTAACTTGCAGAGTAGAGAACTATAACGATTTTAACAGAAATAGAATGTCACTTATAGAACAAAATTTATGGTCACGTGGAGCTGGAATCAAACCAGGAATCACTAACTCAATAAGATGACATGACATTACTAGACAAACATAATCAGGAAGCAGAAAATTGACAGTTTTAAAGTATTTAATAATTGATTTCTAGACAATCTTTATTTGAATATTGTAGAATTAACTGATGCAGAAAAACAGAACAAATGCCTTCATACTACCATGGACCAGGGTACAAATGTATTAAAATGTTAAAGCAGTATAGCTTATCTTAAACAATTTAAAACAAATCTGAATAATTTACAGCTATTTAGTGTTGCATATCAGTTTGATTAAGGTCTAAATCACAGTGTCACAAAGTTAACCTAACATTGAAAAAATCCTGGTCCTTGCACTAATCAATAGACAGGAATTCAACTGATCAAATAACAGCATCAAAACCTATCAACTAAGGGAGACAACTCTTATAGACTAAATAAATAATCCAATATTAATTATCTACACACATGTTTAAACTATATAGAAAGTTTGCTGTAATGTTAACTGTTTAAGTACATGATTAATATAAATAACAAATAGGTTTGTTGATTCACTAAACATAATTTCTGTACATTTTTGCATCTTTCTAACTTTGATACAGTAACCCTCAACTTTTTTTTCAAATTACTTTACAATTTTTTTTGCTGAATTCCAAATATATTAAGAGTAATTTTCTGCTATATTTACAATTTTTTACTGTTGCAAAATCATATCAATTTTGAGGATCTCCACAACAATAAAGACCATATTTTCAGGCTCTTGCTAAATCATGTTATTTTTTTAGGATTTTTAAGTCTAAAAAGGTTTAGAAGAAAAATGTCTCTATATTGAGACCATCAATTATAATGATCCTAATAGTTATGAGGGTCCTAATAGTGTTAAAAGTTAAAAAAAAAAGTTAAAAGTGCGGTTTAAAGTCTGCTTCCAGCTACATGTTCAGCCGACTTTACAATCTTGTACGTTAACTCCTGGTCACTGAAATCACCCTCAGGCAGGCGATCCCTCACAGTACCCATTCACACCTGGGTGGGGTGGAACAATTGTAGGTTAATTTCTTGCTCAAGGAAATTAGCAGTGCCCCTAGTGGGGATCGAACCCAGGTTAGTGGAAGTTTAATGTACTTCAAAAAGTATTTGTACTTAGATAACAATAACTGTCATCCATTTCTGGTACAAAGTGTAATATAATATACATGGATACTGAACTAGTTTGTCCTAAGTAAATTAATCATTTATCAATCATCAATTAGCTTAACGAAGCTTGAACTTATTTTATCAGTTATTTGACAGAGGACACTATGATATTTGACCCTAGTGGAATCATCACAAGAGTCCATACATTTATAGAGCCTGCTGGTATTTTTACATTGATTTTAACTTGAAGTTTAAAATATGTTGTTCTTCATAACAACAACAACTTAATTTCAGGATTAGCTTATATAAACCATTTAAAACAATTTATTCTAATGATGTAAGGTGCTGTGCCTACTCTCAAACCCCATTGAGAGAGAGGGGCACATCCCCTTTAGATATTATTTCATGGGGGGGGGCATCCAAAAAAGGTCATTTGAATCGGCAATTTTTCTGTAAGTGAAATTCACTAAATCCAGGTAAAATCCAATGAAGAAGACACGAAAATCCAGAATTGACTAGCAAAGGGTTAAATCAAACAATATGGTTTAGTCACTGTATACCACAACAGCATCATTACTCATAGTGCTACAATAAAGATAGTAAAAGTCTCACCTTATTATCACCAGGTTATAGTAAATCTTATCTTAATTAGCTTGTTAATTAATTATCAATTAGCTCATTTCTTACTAATATTATCATATCGTAACACTAGTTATAAACTTATTACCCTTATTTACCATCAAAACAACATATAATCGTCAACATATAATATAGCTATCAACAACATAAATTATTCTCTTATAGAGTATAAGGGACCAGGAAATCCCTTCCAGACTAAATTGCGTAAGGGAGTACAAGTGCCATTTTATATCTCCACTACAGTAGTAAGACTGGACATGTTTTATTTTACAGCTAAAATAATTAAGTATAAACTAAAGTAGTAACAGAACAAGAAATGTAACGTGGAATATTTCACCACATTAATAAGCTGGATTTTAAAAACTTCAACGCAAAAATTACAAAGGGAAATAATCCATAATAAAGCCAGGTAGAGTTGTGGTTACTTTCTAAATTTCTAATTCTGTTCATCACATGGTATGTTAACATTGTATGAAGTTTCATAAAGATCTGACAATAAATGGCAGAAATATTATGCTAAATTGAAAACTTCAACACAATTGTCAATGACACCGATGACTGCCTGCCCGCGTTTTGCCAAACTATTAGCTGTTTGTTATTTGTTGAAAAATCCGGTTAAAAACATAACAAGTACACCTTCATTCACAATCTGTATTGGATGGGTCTAAATATTTTTATGTACAAGAAGTTAGACAAGTCTAGCAATACCCCAACAAGTTAATGAACTGTCTGCACAAGTTTGAAGATGAAGTTAGACAAGTCTAGCAATGCCCCAACAAGTAATGAACTGTCTGCACAAGTTTGAAGATGAAGTTAGACAAGTCTAGCAATGCCCCAACAAGTAATGAACTGTCTGCACAAGTTTGAAGATGAAGTTAGACAAGTCTAGCAATGCCCCAACAAGATTAATGAACTGTCTGTACAAGTTTGAAGACAATAACACTGAGACGTTATTATTATCTTTTAAATGTCAACCAATCTACGTCAAGAAAACAACAACATGTCATAAAAAGCAATCAGATAAAAGTCTGTATACTTCAATTCATTCAATAGTTCAACCTTCTTAGAAAACCTAAAATATCCACCTGAAAGTCTCTTAGTTTTCTTAAAGAAATCAATTAGTCACAGTAATGACATTCTGATGACATTTCTGCTACTTGTGTCATACTTAGACCTCTTTAACAATATATATACTGTCAATAGAGACAGATTATAGGAGTTTATACTCTGTCTCGACTTATAAGAACTTGCATTCATCTTTATGACTGGATAATTATTGACATTCTCACTGGCTTAAATCTGTTTATTTTTGGTAAGGTTAAAGGCTTAGTTTCTACAAATTATGGTCATTTTAAGGCAACCAACTCATCTAACCTATTCAGCTAGAATTTCTGACTAAGAGAAAAGGAAAAAAGGCTTATTTTAATATCATATAATTCAACTGAAGTACTAAAGGAAACAAGAGGTCCAAGATGGTCCTTAGATTGCTCTAGTGTATTTAAATTGTAATTTACTTGAAAACCCTTTTCACAACAAAGCCACTGACCATACCCAAATGTGATTTGATCCTAAGTGATAAAGAGTAGGAAAACTTAAAGGTCTCATTTACACCATCTCTCTATAAGGGACAGATTCTTAGCAAATTCAGAACATCTAATTCTTTATAGTAATCCAATCTACAGTAACTATGAATTGTTTAGATGCTCATAATGAATGTGAGTGTGCTTGTTTTAAATCTAATTCAAACATGAGACACAAAGTTAATATCTGAACTAAATTTGATCACTAGAATCTCCAACATTCTAAATTACCAATCAAATAGAAGAGTGTTTGAAATTATGAAATCCAGAATATTTGAGGAAGTCAGATGGATTTCATGGTAAATAGAACCGCTGTGCATCATCATCCAATCACTGGCCCCAGGATTTCTCTACAGAATTTTAAAATAATATGCAACAAATGAAGTACTGTCCGTTTTTTCTCAACTGTCCAAGCTTGAATAATTTCACGGTGACTGAATGCATTGTTTTTGTACTGGCGGCCTAATTGTTAATAAATATATCTTGACTAAAACATATCATACAGCATAAGAAGCTTTACTCGATCATTACACACACTTTCGGAAAGTCATGAATGTATCATGACGATAATTTTAACAAACGCACTTACCGTGAAATTATTCATGCTTTGACAGTTGAGAAAAAACGAACTATACATAATGTTCAACTCATTTTGGAATAAACCTGATCTATTCTATTGAGATAAGTATTTGAAGCAATTTAACTGCTTCCAAATAACATAACTTATAACAATGCTTTAATCCATCTTTCATTTACAGTTCTATAATTAAGTATTCAGCTATCAGCAATACCAAAATATAATATATTGGTCAGTACACAACTAGTCAATTACTTTCTTTATCGACATGAAGTTAAACTAGTTTAGTGCTGATCCATAGATATCAATTTATGACTAATCAATAAAACCATTAATATATACAATTTGTAAAAAAAACAATAGAAATAATGACCATATAGAACTAATTCTATCTTGGTTACAAAAAATATCTATATACATATATCATATCGACATGGTATCCATGGAAACAAATATATAGTATAAAAATATACTTATATAGAATATAGAGTCTGCTAGTATTTTTGAGTTTCTCAGAAAATCAGTTTCTGAATAACAACAATTTGCATTGTCACCTTTAAAATTAAAAAATTGACCCAGTTTTAGTAGCAGTTACTGTATCGAAAGGAAAAAAATATTTAGAGTGAACACATGAATTTATGCTTTACGTCTTTGTCACAATCACAATTCCTGTACCCATGCACACTTGAAGCCACAGACAACAAAATGAGATTAGTTTTGTCGCTATCTTATATTTAATAATTTCTGCCCTTATTTGCAGACAGTAAAATTGTCTCAACAAAGAATCTACAAGCAGTGAAGTTTTAACTTACTACAATATCTGCAACATATGACATACATGTATGTACAGAGAAGATTTCATTATATTTGCAGTACATGTGACATTATGTACAGATACATCTCATGACAAACTATTATTATCTTTATAGGTACATGACTGTATATGATAGATTATAAAACACTTATAGAACATCTTTCTATATAAAAATCACAGTAAGTTCTAGATGTAAATTTACAACCATTATTTATCTTAGATCAATATTGACTAGCTTACTATATTGTAAGGCCATCCTTACATCCTTATATGTGTTTCCCGACTCATAGTTTTTAGAATAGGTAAGTGGGCCTGAGGCACAAAATTTATTTTTTCCAAGCAATCAGATAACTAAATTGAAAGCAATTTAGCTTAGAAATTAAATGTACATCAATTCCATCAAAAGAGTTATTTTTCTCAATATAGCAAATAAAAAATACAAGATTGCACACAAAATATGAGAGTTAATTGTGGATACTAAATGAATTGGTCAGGGAAACAAACACTCTTTTATGGATGGCCTAAGATATTAACAGGAAATGTCTGTATATAGCAATACATCCATTATAAACAATTTACACCTTTATCCAGAAAATTCCATTCCTTCATGTGATACATTACTATATAAATTTAGACATAAGTATCTCCAATAGATCCTTGGAGGTTTTAATGTTCAATAAAATTGCAAGAAGGAAATAAAAAAATAAACTCAGACTTTATGCCATTTATAATTTTACACCAATTCTCAACTCCAGGGCTCCAGGAGACTATCTATACTTGGATCTTGTTAGTGCTAGTTCAGGCAAGTTAAACATAAAGTTGGCTGTGAAACCAGGCAAGTTAAGTTAAATATTAATGTCGAGCCCTGTTTCAACACCCTTTGTTAGGTTATGTATGGCAACCCTTTAATATAGTCAGCTTTGATACAACCTGTTTTGTAATAAAATCCCAAATTGTAAAATTGGTGCTTACACTTCTTTCTTGGACACGTTTTTCAAGTATTTACTCACCATTCCACTGTAAGTGGACATAGACTTCTCCAACTATAGAGGGTAATCATCCATAAAGATGAATTTTCATAAAATGGGTATTACTTGCTGCAGCTGGGAACCCATATCCTCAGGATCTTATCTCTTGAACTCAACCACTGCCCCGAGACTGCAGCTTTCTATGACCATTATAAAGCAATCAAATAAGACATTAATTCATTAAGGTCTCAACAGCTTGATTAAATGACTCATTTTTTACTGCCAACAAAAAGACAACAAGTTTGAATCAAATACAGTTGAAGCCAATATTCGATTAAATCACAATTAAAATGGTTTATTTACTGCTAAATGACATAAAATCAACCAAGAAAACCCTGATACAATAAAAACAATTCCTAACAAGAAATAAAATGTGCCATAAACCTTATACATCAAAGAAAAGAAATTTAAAGGCACCACATAGAACTACATGACATTGTATCAATGTTTCAATTTCTCTCTTAAAAAGTCAACTATTCATCCTCAGAATTATTGCAACATATTCTATACATGATCTAGGAATCCAGTCAATCACCAATTTATAAGCAAAGCATATTGAAATCATTGTAAGTTTTGTTACCAACAACAAACATTTACACATAAGTCTTGACTCAAAAAATGATAACAGAGTTTATCCAACAATAAAGTAAATCCATAAAAACAAAACAAATAGAATAATCCAAAACAATAAGCTTTTAAATACTAATCCAAAATCCATAGAACATAATTCCTAGAGTCAGTTCTACACAGTATAATGCCCTAGAGGGTATAGTCTATTCAAATGATGTCTTTCTGAACAATAATAGTACTAAAATTCTTTACTTCAAAAACACATGACCCTACAGAACTTCACATTCCTTTCCAAGAATCCAAGAATAATTGATCCCATTTTTAGACCCCTTTTATTGGAAAAAAAAGTCCCCTGAAGTATTAAATCACAGTGCAATTCATCTTGCTTCAAAATTGGGTCGTTCAGGGAATTTCTGGGGAGAGAGAAACAAGAAAAGGAAATGAATTATCAGGCAACAGTGATGAGGGGACATCCTTCCACTAATGATAACAGCAGCCCCTAAAAGAAATCAATAAGGGAGTTCTTAGTAGGGACTATAATAATAAGTCTAACAGAAACCTCTGTAATCAACTATACTAAGAAAGAGACACATGATTAATTTAAATGTCAAAATTGTACCATTAACATACCATGGAACATTTGAAATCAAAGTACTGAAACCACTGAATGAAAGATTTATTGGCAGATCTGTTACACCTATACACTATAACTTTGTGCTAGCCAATTCAAATCAAAATAATCAATTAAGGCTAGTTTTGCGCTAACCAATATATTCAAGGTAGTTTAGTGTTGACCAATCCAAAACAAAATATTCAAGGTAGTTTAGCGTTGACCAATCCAAAACAAAATATTCAAGGTAGTTTAGCATTGACCAATCCAAAACAAAATATTCAAGGTAGTTTAGCATTGACCAATCCAAAACAAAATATTCAAGGTAGTTTAGTGTTGACCAATCCAAAACAAAATATTCAAGGTGGTTTAGCATTGACCAATCCAAAACAAAATATTCAAGGTAGTTTAGCATTGACCAATCCAAAACAAAATATTCAAGGTAGTTTAGCATTGACCAATCCAAAACAAAATATTCAAGGTAGTTTAGCATTGACCAATCCAAAACAAAATATTCAAGGTAGTTCAGCATTGACCAATCCAAAACAAAATATTCAAGGTAGTTTAGTGTTGACCAATCCAAAACAAAATATTCAAGGTAGTTTAGCGTTGACCAATCCAAAACAAAATATTCAAGGTAGTTTAGCATTGACCAATCCAAAACAAAATATTCAAGGAAGTTCAGCATTGACCAATCCAAAACAAAATATTCAAGGTAGTTTAGCGTTGACCAATCCAAAACAAAATATTCAAGGTAGTTTAGCATTGACCAATCCAAAACAAAATATTCAAGGTAGTTTAGCGTTGACCAATCCAAAACAAAATATTCAAGGTAGTTTAGCGTTGACCAATCCAAAACAAAATATTCAAGGTAGTTTAGCGTTGACCAATCCAAAACAAAATATTCAAGGTAGTTTAGCATTGACCAATCCAAAACAAAATATTCAAGGTAGTTCAGCATTGACCAATCCAAAACAAAATATTCAAGGTGGTTTAGCGTTGACCAATCCAAAACAAAATATTCAAGGTAGTTTAGCGTTGACCAATCCAAAACAAAATATTCAAGGTAGTTTAGCGTTGACCAATCCAAAACAAAATATTCAAGGTAGTTTAGCATTGACCAATCCAAAACAAAATATTCAAGGTAGTTTAGCATTGACCAATCCAAAACAAAATATTCAAGGTAGTTTAGCGTTGACCAATCCAAAACAGAATATTCAAGGTAGTTCAGCATTGACCAATCCAAAACAAAATATTCAAGGTGGTTTAGCGTTGACCAATCCAAAACAAAATATTCAAGGTAGTTTAGCGTTGACCAATCCAAAACAAAATATTCAAGGTAGTTTAGGGTTGACCAATCCAAAACAAAATATTCAAGGTAGTTTAGCATTGACCAATCCAAAACAAAATATTCAAGGTAGTTTAGCATTGACCAATCCAAAACAAAATATTCAAGGTAGTTTAGCGTTGACCAATCCAAAACAAAATATTCAAGGTAGTTCAGCATTGACCAATCCAAAACAAAATATTCAAGGTAGTTTAGCATTGACCAATCCAAAACAAAATATTCAAGGTAGTTTAGCATTGACCAATCCAAAACAAAATATTCAAGGTAGTTTAGCATTGACCAATCCAAAACAAAATATTCAAGGTAGTTTAGCATTGACCAATCCAAAACAAAATATTCAAGGTAGTTCAGTGTTGACCAATCCAAAACAAAATATTCAAGGTAGTTTAGTGTTGACCAATCCAAAACAAAATATTCAAGGTAGTTTAGCATTGACCAATCCAAAACAAAATATTCAAGGTGGTTTAGCGTTGACCAATCCAAAACAAAATATTCAAGGTAGTTCAGCGTTGACCAATCCAAAACAAAATATTCAAGGTAGTTCAGCATTGACCAATCCAAAACAAAATATTCAAGGTAGTTCAGCGTTGACCAATCCAAAACAAAATATTCAAGGTAGTTTAGCGTTGACCAATTCAAAACAAAATTTTCAAGGTAGTTTAGCGTTGACCAATTCAAAACAAAATTTTCAAGGTAGTTTAGCGTTGACCAATTCAAAACAAAATTTTCAAGGCTAGTATTGCACCCACCAATTGGAAACAAAATATTTAACCTAAACCTTATAAACTCAGACAATTCCAATGATTCAGAAACTACACTTTCACTTTGTTATAAATGCCATCTATTATAGGATAGGAAATGTGAGCTATATTATTCTTATCAGTAAACTCAAACTATTTCCTAGGAGACGAAAATTCAATGATCAGAGTCACTAAATGTTTCCTCTATAAACCATTGTGTTTATAACAACACACACTCCACAGGGATCTAAATTAATGACAATATATAAATCATGATGGCCTTCATCAAAATTCTAAAAGGATTTCTGATGCTTAATTGAAACTTAATTGAAAATTAATTGACTGTAGCTTATTGGATACACACATCCTAAATATCATGAAAAAATTGTAATTTGAGCAATCTATTCTAGTTTTACACCATTTATTGCTTTTGATATACAGTGCCCTCCAAAAGTTCTTGGAAATTTTTAATGAAATCTTGAAAAAGTCAAATCATATTACTATAAATTAAAGTTACTCCTGTTTGTTTGTTTGTTGGGGTTAAAGCCGTAGCAACACATTGTATAGGTCATATAACCGCAGTCAGTCAACCTACTCACTCCTCCAGAAAATGCTAAATCTCTGGATTAGGTTGTTGACCAACTACTAAGTGCATACTTTCGTCAATGACAGACAATTGACCTACATAATTAACAATCATTGGTAGTAGGGAGAATGGCTGTAGAAATAATTTCATGACCAAGCTTTCCAAAAAGTATGCTCCGTCCCAGAATCGAACCCATGACCCCTCAATCAGTAGACTTGCGGGCTACCAACTGAGCTAGCCGAGTGGCTGTAAGTTACTCTTGTAACATGGTTTGTATCATTATGTTGATAAAGCTGATTTTGGATTAGCGTAGGTGACTCATGGTTATTTTTTATGAGTAAATTGAAATCAGTTTATTCTAACAACGGAATTTTGTCCACAGACTTATGGAGGGCTCTGTACAATGATGTGAATTTTAATGTTGCATCCAAGCATAGAATTGATAGGGTTTCATTTAATGATCAAATGAATCAAGCATTAATAATAGAGGTCAAAGTCAAGCAAGACAATCACATCGCAGGCTAAGTGCAAAACAGTCGTAACTCAATTAAAAAAATGAGTTACAATCCTTTTGCGCTAAACCTATGACACGTTTTGTTGTTAAGTCCATACAATTCCCTTTAAATTTTCTCAAGCACTTACCTAATAGTGTAATACAGTTAAAAGACAAAGTTTTCACCTAGCTGGACCATAATGACAGTAAGTACTTTTCCCTTGCTTGAATATTTTCGATATAGGCCCAGGCTTAAGATTATTAGATTAAAGCTACAATAGCAAAATTTAACATATTAACTACCTATAGGAAACATCTTAACAAAAACATTAAGTTTAGTCATAAATGTTAAAACACTTCAAGCAGGATAAAAATCTGGCATCATTTAACTTAAATCATTTATGACAAACACCAAAATGAGAGTATTAAACACACACCCTACAGAGTTATAAATGTCTCTATATTTCCACATAAACTAAAGAAATTTTGAGAAAATTTCATTAATTTCACTTTACAAACAATAAAACTAACTTAAAAACTCTATTTAAAGTGATCAAATAAAAACAAATCAAACATTTCACTTGATGTTGTAATAAAACTGTTTAAATCCAGACAAAAATTCATTAAAGCACAAAATAATCCGATATTTGTTCATTTAAGTCAAAGAGCCACAAAAGGCCATTCATTAACATAAAAAAGCTAAACACTCGTCACTTGAGGACATTCTTCCACTTTAATTATATTCCTCTTCAAAAAAACAACAAGAACAACAACATCATTATCATCTCCTGTTTAAATCACAAAACACAATGAAGCTCCCAGCATACAATTCACATAAAGTCACAATGAAGTATAATACTATTTTACCATATTGTTTCTGACACTCCATATGTCTCCTAAATTAAGGTAATCCCATCAGTAACAAGGTTAGAAAGAAGCACAGAGTGTAGTACTGTTAATAATGACAGTCAATATTCATTGTTGTCCGAATGCTAATTACAAGTTAATGGATACTACACTACACTGGGAAGCCACTCTAAAACATGACAGGTCACAATATGGGATCTAAATCATAGACTACTTAGACAATTTACTGATTAGTATAGACAGCTTATCAATGAGAGATCTACAAGTGTTTTAGCACCTCTCCCTGCCTGACAGGTAACTTAGCACATCTTTAGAATTATCAACAAGAAGTGTTTAAAAAATAGCCTCCCAATGCCTGGAACATCTCTTATTATTTTTCGAACGTACTAATTAATGCCAGCTTAAGTGTAATAGAGCCTGTTTGACAGGTCTTGCAGCATATTTTAAAGCATATTAATTATAACTAAAACTAATTGATTGGTGTTTTAGCTCCAAACCCCCCCCCCTCTCACCCTGGCAAATGAGGTCTCTATACGATATAGCCTTAGAGGAATTAATTAATGCATGTTCTATAACTGTTTTAACCCCTCCTTGCCCTAGCAGATCTCTAAGAATTGTTTTACACAATATTAATTAACTAATCAATAAGTGTTCCACAAGTGTTTTGCCCCCCCCCCGGCCTCTCGGCATATTTTTTATGATACATTAATTAACACAAGAAAGATGATACTCTCTCAGAGTACATTATTAATGACAATATGTTAACAGCATCAGAATCTGAACACTCAGTGTCAGTATAGAAACAAAAGATGTTTTTCAACAAGATATCATGCAGTGCAAATATTGCATTACACTGTGAGCTTGGCTTACTGTTGAATGAAGAAAACAATATGAACTCTATGGGTAAGGGCAAAATTAGTCTATATACTTTGTTATGTAATATGTAGCTAAACTAGTTTTGCGCTGATCCGTTGAAGTATTTCCTGAAACTTCTTGCAATTCAAAAAAGAAACAATAGGTTAATTATGTTGACACATTACCACAAGGAAGGATATATGAACCTTATCTGTGAGGGAAGGATGTAGTAAATGTCTAATGTAAAACATGTTACAGCAAATATCTTAGATCAATTAAATACTAATTATCACAAAGTATCAACTTTCTGTAGGACTTAATTTACCACTAATGAGTTAATGCACCTTCTTTACATCTGTCACAACTGACTTCTTTGTACTCACTATACTGTTTTGATAAAAAGTGAATAACCAGAACAGAACAGAACACTTCATTTATTGTTCTCACAGTTTACATGTAGTAAAAGCCGGGAGCCGCTCAAAATCCCCTTGATCATAATCCCCTTGGTTGATAAACGACATAGTGATCGAAATCCCCTCAACAGAAATGACAGGGTTATCATAATCCCCTTGGCAAAAATAAAGGGGTGGTCATAATCCCCTCAGTGGGTAGTCAAAAATTGCTGAAAAAAAGAGAAAAGCATACAAACAATTAAAAGGTGTATGTTTGTCACAGCCAGTTAATAATGACACCCTTTATTGATGTTATTATTGCTGAGAAAATTGTAAAATACAAACAAATAAATGATAGTTGATTATAATTAATCATAGTTATATGTAACAAACAATCAATTAATCTTTGCAATGATAAACACCTTTAAAGGCAAATTTGTTGCACACTAGCTTTAGATCTTTCCAGATAATAAGCTTCTGTATGAAGGTTATGCCTACACAAAGAAAAATGAAAATAAGTCCTCAATGCGGTGGGAATGCTCTCAGAGAATTGGTCTGAACTGTAAAGGTGCACTGACTACTGATTTACATGTAAGTATATAATCAATAATAATCATTTGGTACATTGAACATGAGATAAACTAATATGTATCAATTGTGCAAGTTATGCCTGAATTAATTTTTTTCGTCTTATTATTTTTTTTAACCTTTGTATAGCACTCTTTTTAAGTAAAGCAAAAGAGATTACATGAAAATATTAATGGAGACATAAAGCACATCATAATAAAAGTATGCATAAATCTGAATTATAATAGGTAAATATTAATTTCAGCATGCTAACTTTATGTTCTATTTCTAGGTGTCTTCTGTCAAATCTGAAACCGCGCACAGTCATGCTCCTGACAAAGTTGCAATGCAGGCACTTAAAGTCCGCAGTGAGATAAAAGCATCTGCTGAAGCTAACCGTGGTAAACCCGGACAGATAGTAACAGATAAATTATCGCTGCAGCCTACAGAGGTGAGTTAATAAATAAGACTCATAGAAATCCTGTAAATTTCAAAATTGTTCTTTTTTAAATTTCAACATGCTCTGTAAAATGCACATGGGTCTTCTCATGAAATAAACCACTTTGGAAATTTATATTAGTAAGATTACTTTTAATGATGATATTAATGATATAATGACAATACTGATGAATATGTTAAATGCCCAGAATGTACAGACACAAAGGCCAGACAAACAACTGTGAAATAGGAAAATGAAATAATTGAATTGAGTGCATGAAAACTGTTGCTTTATTTTTACTTCAGGTTATTGCTGCCAGTTCCGTAAAGAGTTTGAAGCAAACTGTGAGACGCGCCAAGAGAGGAACAGCACCTAAGAACCCATCAACAATCAGAGATGTTCCTGTTCCTTTCCCTATTGAGTTTGCAAGTAATGTCATCTACGACAACGAGTCTCCAGACAACCGTATCCTCATCTTCGCCACTAATGACGGTCTTCGCCTCCTAGATAGTGCATCCAGATGGTTTATGGATGGCACCCACTCTACAGCGCCCTCTCAGTTCCAACAACTTTTTGTCATCCGTGTACCTTTAGGTGAATCCTGTGTCTCAGTTGTCTACGCACTCCTTCCGTCAAAGCAACAGCTGGTGTATGAAGAAATGCTGACTGCCCTACTAGATGCCTGTCTGCAGCGAGGTATCCGACCTAACCCAGAGCAAATTATGGCAGACTATGAGATAGCTATACACAATGCTGTGAGAACTGTATTGGCCAGCAACATTCATATCCAGGTAATAAAAAATAAGATCATTTGAAATAATTTATTTCAATGTTAAATGAAATAAAATAAAAAAAATTAAATGAAACCATTTATTTCATTGCTAAATGAAAAAAAAAAAAAAATAAATGAAACCATTTATTTCATTAAATAAAAAAAATAAATGAAACCAAATTTCTGTTAATAATTATACAAGCCTTTAACATGTCTGACGTTGAATCAGGATAAAAGTTGCTGAAAATGAATCATTCAATACAACACATGATCAGGCTTTGTATGTATATATATATCATTCATATTCTTGTGTAATTGTATTATAATATGTAAAAGACTATTTAAACAGCATATTAAAACCTTTTTTTTTACACCATCTAGGGATGTTTTTACCATCTAACCCAATCTACTTGGAGAAGAGTGCAAGCAGAGGGTCTTCAGTCTGACTACAACAATGATGATGATGTGAAATCCTTCTGCGGAAAGCTTGACGGTCTGGCGTTTCTTCCATGCAGCGATGTGCAAGAAGGCTTGACGTTACTACGTGAACAGGCCCCAGATCATCTACAGTGTCTGGTTGAGTATTTTGACTCCAACTATGTAAATGGATCCTTTCGCGCAGTCATCACTGCTAATGGAAATATGAGGTTCCGACGCTCCTCTCCAAGATTTCCTCCACCAATTTGGAATGTGCACAGTGCCACAATGACTGACCAGGATAGAACAAATAACCAGTGTGAATCTTGGAACAATGGGTTTAAGCACCTTGTTGGACATTCAAATCCTTCACTTTGGACAGTTGTGCAATGTGTTGAAAAGGATGCAAAAATGGTGGCAGCTGAAATTCTGAGATGTAATCGTGGTGAACTTCTACAGAAACGAGTGAAGAAGGCCACTAAAGCTCACCAGCAGAGACTGAAAGTTTTGTGCTCACAGTACGCAAGTGGCATTAAATCCCTTGAAGACTTCTTGGGTGCTCTGGGACAGATTATCAGAATAAAATAATGTCGTTGCTATGTAAATTCTGTGAATGTGCTAACATATGTAAAATGTGCTGTCAGAAAATAAATAAGAGTGAAATTTTATGTCTGGTTTTATATTTTATATTAACATGAAAATGACAACATTGGAGTATTTAAAAATAACCTGTATTATATTGCTAAAGTATACTCCATACTCTTTCCTCTACTCAATGTAACTGCTGTTTGCAACATTTCTTTATGTAACACAATAGTTTAGCTGGAGTGACAAAAGATCAAAGGAAAAAGAATATTGAGTAAAGGGGGTTGTTTTTCACAAGTTGAGGGGATTTTGACCACCCCATCATTTTTGCCAAGGGGATTTTGACTATCCATCAAGGGGATTATGAACACCCGGTCATTTCTGTTGAGGGGATTTCGATCACTATGTCATTTTTCAACCAAGGGGATTATGATCAAGGGGATTTTGATATACATTCGTAAAAGCCATGTACAAAGAACTTTAATAATATGTTGATTAATTAAACCACTTAAAGTCAATATTTTTTTCAGATGGAGTGATTTTTGCCAGGATGGCACCTGGGATGAGAATTAGGGAATTCATTTGCTATTTTCGAACACTAAAAAATGACAGGTATCAATATTATATGAATAAGACCAGTCATGTGAACAAGATCTAAATGATAAAAACAGGAATGTGATAATAAATGCACCAGGAAATCAGCATGAGAGATGGAAAAGGAACGTGAAATATAATATTTTATGATACATAAGAAAAAAAATTATATACCATAAAATTTTATCTTTTACAAATACTATAGAGTTACTATAAGACATAGATATCATAAATGTCACAATTATATTGTTCTATGTATGGTTCTACATCAATAGATTTATACAGATGATAATACATGAACAGTTGTAGCAGGACTGAATGGCTAGGTTATAATCTTAAAGTGAATTGCAGTTTGATAAAAATCGCGACCCTTTAACACATCTGCTTCTCAAAATGGCTGCATCATAGTAAACATGTTTCTTTTTCAAGAATACATACTTATGTCTTTATTTGATGCACAGATATCGATGGAGCAGTTAACCCTTTCAATGCTGGATTTCCACAATGGAGTAGTCTGTCTTCAATTTTAAGACCTATCCATTGTCATTTAAAGGGGTCTCAAGAAATTTTTTTTACAATGAGCAGCCAACATCAAAGAGCCTGACCAACCGGCAAGTGTTGTGTCAGCTGACTGGCTCTTTGCTGGTGACAAAGGTTTTCCATATTTGACTCCTGCATTGTAAGGGTTAAAGTTAATCAGGGTGGGGATGCTTGGTTAGTATAATTCTCATTTGTTACAATTCTGAACTATTGTTCGTAAAAGTCACCTTGGATTAACTAGCTGGAAGCAAAATGATTCTGTAGAACTTGTAAGCAGTTTCAAATAGCATTTTCCGAGGTAAATGCCTTACAACAGGCTCATGAAGCAACAAACAGTTGTAGTAATGAAGAGTTTACACAGAGGTGCATGATGCATGTCCAAACATCAGAATGGAATAGTTGCCAATAAATTTACAAAACATATTGATTAACTTCTATTAAACATTATTCATTATACATTATTACCAAAATAAACCAATCAATGACACATAATATCAAGTGATACGAAATCATATTAATATCAAAAAGAAATTTCCCAGAAAATTTGAAACCTAAGAAATATTAATTTTCATTTTCTAAGAAAAGAAATAACAAAATATTAAAGATGATATACAAAGGTCTTGAGATAATAACATAAAGAGTATCAGAGTTTAATAATGTCATTCAGGTAATAGGATATATAGAACATAATAGTTCTGAGAAAGCTGTTACATATATGACCTATATATGTGTTGAATACAATGTTAAATTAAAATTAAAACATTAAAATTAAAAAAAAATCTGAGAAAATGTAACTTATGTAACAATGTACTTTAATAGAATAATATTAGACTTCAGGTATCAGAAAACACCTGTTATTGTTGTCTTTCTGTAGCTATGGCAATCTCTAATCCAGATTGGAATGCAAGTTTTCTTACTAGGACCATCAAAAAGGATGGTCAAGTAATAGCAGAATGCTCTTAATATCTCTAGAGACCGTTTTCTCAAATTTAGCATTTGAGACCAAAAAAGTCAAAGTAGCAGAATGGCATTAATACAGAAATCATTTCTTATCAAATTAAGCATTTGGGACTAAACCTTTGTCAAAATTGCATAAATTTGCAATAACTAAGTTGATCTTTATAGTGGTACATTACTGCATAAAAGCTAATCTTTAAGCAAAACATGACAACCAATATTACCGATAAGACATATTTCATTAAAACAAATAGATTCTGTAGCCTTCAGACTTTAACTGCCATCACTATGAAGAAAATTACAGTAAGTGTCTTCCCAACTCTAACAAAATTACCCATGTTAATACTGGTGATGTCAGATACATTTATAACATTAAATCTTCCCTTCAAGGCTATCAACATGCTCTTATCAACCATAAAATACAATCTGTTACCAGTAACTATCTGAGAGAGAAATCCAATTTAAATTTCTCCACAAATCTCAATTTAAACCATACTAAAAACGATATATTTGGAATTATTTCTTCAGAGAATGTATTATTAAAGGGAGATAATATGATAAGTTTAAAATTGGTTTCCTACTAAAAGAGAGATATGATACAATCAGTATAGTTAAATATTGTCAATACAAGACCTATGATTGTTATAATTATGACTTAGATTGAAAGTATTCAAGTGTGTCATTCTGTCTATATATTTATATTGTTTGATTCACAAAATTACTATTTTAGTTTATATGCGTATAATGTATTAAGAATCATGAGGCATACAAAACGTCCTTAAATTCTGTGATTTTGGAATATAAAATATTTATTTCAGTACAATTGTACTTGTTAGCAACTTAGATTACAGAAATTGTCAAACTATCATAAAGAGTGACAGGATATGTTAATAACATGTCAACACTGATCTTGCTTCGAAATATCATTCAATTCTGCATTAATTAAATTTCCATTAACCAAACATTAATGCGGTTATAATGATCAACTATTAGTATTTATATACATTAGACTATAAGTATACAAACAAGTATTTGACAAATTTTCCTTATGTTGTGGTCATTCGAATTTCGACTAATAACTATTTATACTTTTTAAACTTGTTTGACTAAACCTTGGAGTTATAGGATTAGACTTATACCCTTAATGATCATTTAACAACATTTTAAGTTACAGTAAGATTGTGGCACTAGCTAAATGAGGCAACAACTCTACAACCAGATTCTAATACAAATCAAAGCAAACCTGATAAGTATGACACATGAGAGATTTCAACATAACCCCATCTAACACTATTGCATACTACATGTAGATGTTTGATTTATAATTTACAATACGATGTTTAAGTTTTAACAACCAATAAATCATTATATCCATCAGACAGGAACAAAACAAACATACAACTTGCAACAGATATTAAAAAAAAAAATCTCATATTTTACATATCAAATTACACCAAGTTGAATTAAAATCGATGAAAACACCATTATGAATCAAAGTCACATGTGTTGTTACCATAATGTTGTCACTTAGCAACACTTAATCCTTCTATAAAACTCACAAAATTAATCAATTTTACAAACACAATTTGAAATAACTATAATTTTTGTATTTAGTTAAGTATTAAATAAACAATGAAAATTTGATAACTTTCAATTTGAATTCATACTTTTTAGTCTATTCAATGTAACTAGTTACCCACAAAATGCACAATAAAACCATTAAGACATCAAATACTTAATGGTTTCACAGAAATAACAACACTTCCATCATATTCCAAATAACAACAATATCCAAAAATGTGTTGTTTATACACAAAACTCATAAAAATTCAGGAATTTCCAAGAAAATCTCCAATGTTCGTATAATAAAAACAAATATCTTATATATATACAAATACATATGCCAGAGAAAGTCCAAGACAAAAAAGTAAGCAGTGATCAACTACGATATCACATCAAAACAACTATATTGATCTTTTCTGTGATAAATTCTAGCAACTCTTGTCCAATGATGAAAATATTCTCACAAGTCAACACCAGCGTTCATCTAACAACTAACACATGAGTGTCCAGCAGTAGAAATAAATAATTTGTGAGACATTTCCTCTACTATACAATTACTGTTACATCCAGCACTCTCCAAGTACATCTCTCAAGGTCATATTCTAGTCATTATTAGACAATGGTTTAATCAGAGAATCATTGATAAAGCAGAAGACAATATTTTATTCATACCATATTGTACATGGAACTCAGGATGACCTGGGTTTTCTCACCCTTGGAGGCAGTCACTGTGGTGGGTTAATTGAAAAAGTTTTTCTTATCATTTGATGCATTGAAAAATTTTTTATATTCCACCTAGTTCAGAGCAGTGCTACTTCAAATTGTGCACTATTAATTCTGGGTTTTAGGGGTCTGATTCCAGCAACTGGTGAGAGTAATGATATTGTGCTAAGTTTTAACTTTCCTTAATTCTGTATCAATTAGGACTGATTAGCAAGCAACTGGCAAGAGCATGTGCTAAGTATTGAGTTAAAAGCTTGAGTCCAGATATCTTAGCCAGTCACAGGACCATGTATTAGATGTGAACAGGTCATGACTGACATCTGTGATATGACCGAAAATATGCTGAAATGCAGGGTAACACATTAACATTATGTAGGAGTGGGCATGGCTGAGCCGTTACAAAGTTGAACTGGTAATCACATTAGGTTATACATACTGTTGAGAGACATGAGTCCATTTATGGTCATATTGTAAAGAAATCAACTAAAACATAAAGAAGTTAAGAGATGTTAGACAGGATTTATCCTTATACAACTACAACCATTGACTAATGACAATGTTTAGATGACACTTTTTGGTTTGCTTTATACCAGAGGGTGTTATTTTACTAAAACCTGAAGCTACAAAAGTCTACTGCTTTCAGCAAGAAATGGAAATAGCTAAAAGTGTTAGACAACATCAAATTACAAGAGAACATTCTAGACCAATGTCTGCGAGGTTGAGAAATAAAAAAGTATACAGTGATTATATGTCATTAATAAATCATAGGGTAACATATTGCCTTAAGTCTAAAAACATGATATTACGTCTTACAGATATCTGCTTGTAATGTCTTAGTATAAGAGAGAAACAATATATATGAGTGTCAAATATATTAACCTTATTTCACACGATACCATTCATCATAACGGTATGGTAGAGGTTCTTTGTTCAATAAAACGTCACAGAAAATTTATAGTAAGTCTTATTAATGTCTTTTGGTTTATTACTTTTATACAGGGTGGAAAGTTTATTACTATTTCAAGCTTGTTTGCATGCAACAATTGTTTTCCATGCAGCAAATTTTATATGAACATTTTTATCAGTTTATTTCAACAGTTATGATCATAGTATAGAGTCAAAACAAGGAAAAATACATGAGATACTTAATATAGACTTTTCCATGGGTCAGAGCAACTGTAGTCTGCGTGTAAATGAAGAAAAATGCAGACTTGTTTTGCATTGCTCATTGAGTTTAACAAGGTTTCAAAAATTTATTATTAGCAGCTAACTATTTTCATTCTAACTTTGGTGAGATTGGTTTTTTATGTTTAAGGCCACCACAAACTTGCATCATCAGCAGTAAAAATAAAACTATATAAAAACTAACATGAAAGGATATAAATTGTAAGCAGTTACACAATTCAAGCTATGCTAAGATGTTACTATTTAGTGGGGTAATGCTTACATGGAAACATGAACACACCAGCAATCTGTTCACTTATTTGTTGTGTTGCTCAGCTATTAAAGGCTGGTATATGTTGGCCTTCTATTCCCAATGGCTTTCTGAACAGAGATACGTTTTAGCCTTGAACATGTCAAATGAAGGTTTTGTTTTTCATAAATTTCTGGCATTCAGAAATGTATTGATCCAGCAACTCTCAATATCAAGTGAGCAGAGTTAACTAGCATTTATGTTCAACAAACAAAATGTATGCTAGCCTCTATACAAAGGGAGATAACTAATACACTGTTTGTATTTCAAAGAACTACATGCAAGGGAGACAACTCCAACAAATTTAAATAATTTTAGCTACATTTACTTTTGGAGTTTTAAAAACATACAGAAACTTAAATAATGATTATCATTTGAAAAAAAGAAAGGTAGTATTAGCAAATAGATTCTAATCCTGCATACATTTGAGACAAGAAAATACAACCAAGCTTAGTAAGGCTGGGTTAACATGAACTGACCAAGCAATATTAATGAGAATGAATACAATAAATACATTCAATTTTCAAGATAATTTTCTGTCTAGACCAGAGTATAAGATATAATGATGTAGTCAATATGGTGTGGTTTAATATGAATACAACATAATGAATGTAACAATCTTCTAAAGTTACTTATAGACCATATAATATTCCAAGAAAATAAGTTGTTCCAAGAAAAAATACGTCTTGTCTGTATAGTTATGGAATATGAACCAATCTGTCTGAGGGGAGGAGATAACATTGTAGATTGTATCACATGAGTGCAGTGGCTATAATTTAGATAATATCCTAGAATCCTTCTAATAAATGTTTCACCTACCTGGCTCTGTCTGAGTGTCTGGCTTAAAGTTTAGGTGTCATGGGTTCAATTCCAGAGTGAGGTCGTAATACCTTTGAGGAAATAAGCCATGAAATACATAATCCATCTATAATCATCATCTAGTTACCATGGCAACCAATAATACTTCATACAACAATAACCTTTTTATCAACAATTCTATCCAAATAGGGCCCATCAGTGTAATTTAATTTTGTAGAAAAATTTTGATTGATTTTTATTCAGCATCACAACACAACTGTCTTCTGAGGGCTATACATTGTCACTTAGTTGACACCTAATTTAATAGTGCAGTCAAAATAAATTAGTCAGGAAGGGTCAATATTTAATCAAATCAAATTGATTATGATCAGTTGATAATGATTAGGGAGTACTTCACACAGTAATGAATACATAAGGCACAGTCTAACAACAAAGGGAATTAATTACCCCTGTACGGGAACAATGAATTAGTCCCCTGAACAAAAAATTGAACAATACTTGAACAAAATTTGAATTAACTATCAAGTTTTGATCAATATTTAAACTTTAGTTCACCCTTGTAATTAAACAGTCAAAATCTGATACATTCAGGGGAGACAACTATTACTTGGTATATAAAAATAGTATGACCTTTGTTACTGGCCATTATTTCATCATAAAATATCTCTGATTCTCGAAATACTCTTGTTTATCTTAGATTTAATGGCTATTTGATGAGTATGGACATTTCCGTGAGGTCACAGAGAAAAACAGAAAATGATAGAAGAGGTCATTTTGTTGTTTTCCTACACTCATCTAAGTAATGGATCTCCTGATTTTATCAATGGCTCAATGTAAAGTAAGTTTTTGTTATTGAGTTCAATGCTATTTCAACACAAATTATGCTCATTTTAAGGTGGCAAGCTCATGTTACCTAGCTTTCTTTAACTCTTGTCAATAACCAGTACTTGTGCACCTACCCTTGCACAACTTCAGCAATATTATACAAGCAAGAAATTTACATGCAATTTCTTCACTCAACTCAGTGTCACTGACTACCTGTGAGGGTGGTATCATTGCTGTCGCACCAATGTGTCAGCTGCACATTAGTAGAGTAAAAGACTTTAAAGGAAACTTGAAAGAGCAGGTTGACCGGGAGTAATAGCTGCAAAGTTGTTGAACATGCATCAGTCTACAACATTGCAATTACTTATTTTACACCATAGTCTAGCCGGCTATATGATAGTATCATACTTACTATGATTTATCTTTACAGTTTTAGAAACTTAGACTAATACAAGCAGACAGTTAGAAGTAATTTTATTAGAGAGAGAGAGGGAGAGCAACAGACAGTCAATTTATAGTAGACAGTGAATCAATTAACACCAAGAAAGTGTGGTGTACAAGAGTTCAAATAGTTTATTTGAGTTAAGATAACCATCATAGTTTATAGCTAAGACAGAAAGTAAACAGAATCAAAACTACAGTATCCTAGTCTCTGATGTAGCTAGAATCTTTTGATTGTTACATACAGCTTTGATATAAGCAGTGGAAATGAAAGTCTCCCTCCTTGGAGTTGATGATAAAGTACTTTTGAAAATGAGTGTTTCACAATGATATTGTTATGCACAATAAAAAATAAAGCACATTTTTTATATTCTCATTTTTTCTTGTAACCACTCTAAACCTATGAGGTAGCATATGGTTTTACTTCCAATGGGTTATTTGAATTAAAGGATTTTTTCATTATTTTTGTTTTTATTCCAGATCATACACACAGAGTACCAATATATGCCCAACTATGCCCTATATAATATATAGTATATAATACATATGATAGGTAATATATTTACATTAAAATAACACGAAGATGTTAAAATATTCAAAATTGTTTGACAAAATTGGAAGAAACTCTATTTAAATATATATAAGGGTAGACAGATATTCAGATAATCAGATAATGATATTACAGTAAACACTGACCCTAACAAGAAGAAATAACATCCTTTATTTATCAAGAGATATAGTATCTGACATCCTAGACTTTATACTATCATTTTATTGGTAAATAAACAGATATCTAGAGTCAAATCAAGAGTTATCTCCCCTGTATAATTGGTAAATTTTGATATAAAATACACCAGGAATATGTTTACTGGACCCACTATCTCATACATACTGAGAGTTAGAGTTGAGTTTTACTTCCTTCTTGTTATTACTTATATAGGGAATCTAGATACAAGTACCAGAAAGTCATTATAATTATCATTATCATTTACATTATCATCATCATCATCATTATTATTATCATTCTATTATCATTATTACTGTAATTATTAATATCATCATCGCCATCATCGTCATCATCATCATTATCATCACCATTGTCATAAGTATTATCATTATTTATTACAGTATAAGTTATTATAAAACAAAGACAAAGGGATGGGGGTCTTCTTTCAAAATAATAATTTCTATGAAAATTTAACATCTGGCAAAAAATAATCTACATTTATTATTATATAAATGCTTTGATCTAGTTAAGGGTCAAGGGTCATGTCAAGGTTAAATGTTAACAGATGATCATCACCTACCACACCTACCATGGTTCAAGACATATCATCACAAAGGACATATCATGGACTTAGCGCTAAACGGTCATAACTCACTCTTTGTTTAATTAGAGTTACAACTGTTTGGCGCTAAGCACATGATGTATAAAAGACATCAGTACATAGTACAATGTATTCTGCAGGTGATACCACATGTTGAACATTATAACAAAGCATGAAATTAGTCTTTATGGTAAACTACCCTGTGATATTTCCCATGCCAAAATGTTGGTTCTACTCAAGAAATATCAATATAATTTATTATTGCTACTAAACCTTTATAGGAGACTTTGTGAAAACATCTATTTGTTTTTAAACAAATAACTATATTATTGCTCTCGTATAGACTAGGTGGGATATTGTTTGTATATGATATTGTTCAGTTTTGACACAAGTTATCTAAACAACCAATATCATTATGACAAATAGCATTCAATTAACCGCTTAGAATTTCAAACGAGTCAACACTTCAGAGAAAAATGTCAATGGGACTAGTGTAGTATGTTTTTAAACATCCTTTTTCTGAGTCAGTCTAATAACCTCTGTATCACATAGGACAACCACTGGTTAGGGTATGTGCTTGGGTCCAGAGATCTAAACCTGCCAAGGTAACATTAGGCCAACTGACCTCTGCAATATGCATGAATGAATGTTAAGATGTTGTATCAAGCATCATTACATTACATTACTTTGTTTCATTAAAGACATAAACTCAATACAGCTATATATTCTATTTAAGTGAGTTAACTTAGTGAACTGACTAAATGAATGACAGATCTAGCATTGCCAACATAATATGAATAATTGATGTAAAAATGTCAAAGAAAAGAAACCATGGCAACTAATATTGAGAATGTTTGTAAGTGAGAAGCCATCAGGTCTTTGTGGAATGGTGAAAAATTACTGGTAAAATAGTCAAGGAAAGATAGTTAGGTGAGTTAGCCACTTTATAACCTTATAAAAACCTAAATATAAAACACTTAATAGACTTTTTGATAGCATATTAATGCTATAACTGCCACCCAATATTTTCAAGTGGGGCGTTTTTACAAAAATAATATTATGAACACAGTACCAAATCACTGTTGTACAGCTATTAAACTCTGAGTTTCTTTACTTTATTATACTTCATCTCCTGAATCCATAACTCCACCTATGAATCTATTATCAATATTTAAGATAAAATAATTAAAACATGACATAACAAATCATAAAGACAATCTTTTAGAGAGATAACCTGTTATAATAACCTTCTCTTCTGTATTGTTATTATAAGATGAAATTGAGAGCCTGTTGTTTTATACTGATATAAGTTGGGTTATTTAAATTATCATCAAATAAAGAAGATGGTTATTTTCATTGAAAACAAAATAGAAATGTTTTAAGTTATCAAGCTCTGCTTTATGTGTTAAACAAATGTTGTAACAAAGTTGTAGCAGTTAAAGTAAAAGTATGTTCTGTTCTGATCAATTCTAACTAAAAATATATCTAAAATGTCAAACCATTAAAACAATTATAATAAAACACTCTGTCTTCACTGTTATATGTCAAAATTACTTTTTATATTTACATTAATTTAATATATTTATTGACAGTATAAAATAAATGTCATAAAATAAAACAAAGCCCAATAAACAGATATTGTGTACATATTATTGAAAGCCTAAATGTTCTATAAAATACTGAAAACTTAGCAGCTCTATAAAATAGATTTTTGGGAGAAGTTAAAACTATTCAATGGTGGACATTGTTCAGCATAGTTCAAGCTGTGCATTACTGTAGGTTCTGAGAGTGCTTCAGTTTGAGCAGTAATGAAGTCAGTTAAATTATGAATTAAGGCAAGATAGCCTTAGAGTATAGGATTTGGAACTTCTTAACATGAAAATTCATTAAATGAATAACCTCAGAAGGATTTGTCGAGGCTCCACCAAGAGTCATGATGTTGGGTTTTTGCTACAATTATGCGAGGCAAAGCACATAAAAGATATACAATTTAGTTCTTGTTGTAAACGCACAAGGCTTAAATGTTAAACATTTTTGTAAGTTATATAAATATGTGACTAAATATTGTTCAGCAAATTCAAATTTATAAACAAGAAATCAATTACTGCATGTGCTTTAACACAGGTTAAAGCATTATAGTTAGGGCACATGACACAAAGGCAGTTCCAAAATGGTGTCTAAATATGTACTAAGTTATTCGTAGCAAATGGCTTAGGAGTTCCAATTTATAATAGTGTAGTTGAATGTTACAGAACAAATCCAGTCAGATTATTAGATGATGTTATGAAAATTTTGAAATCAAATTTGTAGATAGACCTTTATCCATTGCCCAAAGCTAAACTTAGTCTAAATACATGCAAATAAGGAAAGTGGTTCTGCAAAGACCCATATATGTCAATATTTGTGGTAAAACTAACATGAAACATCACAAATTAGTCTAGATATTCATAATTCTTATAAATATATCTAGACTTTCGTAACCTATTTATAGGAAATTTAATAAAATTTTAGTTTTCTGTCATATATATTGTCAAATTATAACTGAAATTTGTTTTTAATGGTAACCTTGAACCTTTTATGTCTCCCAGAGTCTAGTAATTCTGTCTGAAGTCAAGTCTATTAAGATTTTACATTGATTTTCTTTCTCCTTCCAATTGTAGTATTTTAAAACTGTTACAACAAACATACATACCGGTAGTTTAAACTTATCAACCAATTCTTGATCTATCACATTGTACAATCCCATATACTTAATATTGTCATCTATTTTTATTAACTTCAACTTAATCTAGATGTAAATGGCGTCACCCAGGTGTGCAAGGTAACATATATGAAAGTATGGCTAAATTCCATCGCACCAAGTTGTCATTTGCACCTAACACATGTAAAAGACTCTAAAGATAATTGATAGATAGATATAAATAACTCAATGACCTTAGGGGTTATATAGCTCAAAACTAGCAAAAGTTAGATATGAATCAAAGACAATAAAATGTAATTTCTTTATACTTAATTATAAAACTAGTCACCTACCTTTTCTATATCAGAAACATCAGACCTAAATGATGATGAGGCTTCTTGTCGAACTTTAGAAACAAACTGTTCAAATTCTTTATTAAAACTTTCTAGTTGTCCATTACTAACATTATGATTTTTATCACCTTCTTTCACTGATTTATTATCCAGTTTATCTATACTTGGCACTTTGTCTTGTTTTATTCCATTACTAACAACTGGGTTACTTTGTTTGTCTTCACTTTCAACAACAACAACATTTTCATTATCTGATGGCTTACTAACTTTTTTGTACAATCCATCATGAGTTTTTGTCACTTTGTTCACAACCCTAGTGGACGAATCATTTTTCGACAATAAAGGCTTCGATTCATTTATTTTAAGTTTTGACATAAATGAGACATTTCTATCTTCATACCCATATCGGGCAACATTTCTACAAACTTCAGACTTAGTTGGAGTTTTCTCTCCAACTTTTTTAACTTCTTTCAATTTATCCTTTTTCACTTTTTTATCTTTATCAGTTTTAGTCTTCACGTTATTATCTCCCTTTTTTCTCCCAGTGTTGACATGGTTACCACCATTCATGAATGATATGTTTCCAGTGTTGCTATGGTGATGAACACCACTATAACCAGCATTCTGATTGGTCGAACTTGTCTGACCCATATTTCAAAAATCAATTTATATTTGTCAATAAACTTTTACAATAAAATACGAAATATCATCCTTCATCGAAAATGTTCCAAATAAGGAAAGAAGAATGATAAATTCCTGTAACACAACATATATGATTGATCACACACTACACTAGAGTAAGCAATAATATTTCCTGAGACCTCGAGTTCAGTCAAATCTACAATACAGCACCAAACTTTTAAAAGAAATCAGTAAAATTATGTATATCGATTTTTAATTAAATTCCAATTAAGAACAAACTCATTGACACAATTTTTGCCCAACCAAAACAAGAACAATTCAAATTACCCCCTGTTGTTAAAATACTCAGTTCATGAGAACTTTAAGTACATTCCTGAACAAGGAACCAGCATGAAAATAAACTTAAAATTACAACCTTTCAAGGAGAGAAAAACATACAATAAATCAAAGCTATATGTCTTATTGTGTTATTTTGGTTTAAAGAAAGTTTCTTCTTAGATGTTCTAATTGCCTCCTAAAATCCTGGAGGTTATAATACACAAGTTAGTGATAAACCTATATAAAGCCTACATAAACAAGTTTCCTTTCTTTTTTTCCAATACGCCTCACACATTATTCTTCAATATCCACCAAAACAAACAATTCTAGAACATTTTGTCATGTACATGTAAGCAGTACTTTCGTATTGTACAATGCAGCACATTAGTCAAAACATGAACCATAACAAAAATCAATAAGTCGACAAAATATAGTAACAACTTATTCTTAGCTTTAAATTCAAACATCCCTTGAAAAAAATCTCACAAAACTGTCCTGCATTAGATTTCCTTAATGCGAAAATCAATTAGACATCTCCAAAATTAATATCCACCAAAAATATCTAAAAATATCCATAGAAATAAAGACACCAATAAAATCTCATTTAACAACAGCTCCAAGGTAATAAAGTCTATAGGAATTTGTTTTATAGCAATCATTAACATGTATCTATTGTAAGCAACACAATCCTAAACACATTTCTTTAACACAACAAAACATCAGCCTGAGCGCAGACTTGTTGAGTTTATTTATATATTCGACCACACTTTCAGTTGACCACAATAATTATTTAGTATGAAAAAATAACCAAGTAAAAATAAACAGCAATAAACCTGCTTCATTCCATAAAACATCAAACAGAAACTGTGATAACATCAGATACAGCATCAGATCAATTAAAACCAATAGAAATCAGCATTTTTCTTCAATCCAAAGGTTCACCTCAGATATTAGTATAAAAATTATTCCAAGAAAAAACAAGAATTTTATAGAAAAATAACAATACTATAGTATAAAGTTACATCCACATATTAGTGTCATGTTAAATCTGTTGCTATAGTCCTTTAACACCTAATAATATTCTGTATAGCAGAGTAAGACCATAATAGTCAACTAAAGGGTTTAGGTATAGAATATTCCAATAAATTGTATACTAAGTTCACTGCTCCTACTATATTTTCTTCAGTAAAGCCACATCTATAAATTACAGTCTACACTATAAAGCTTCATATTTTCCTATTCATCAATTTCACTTAATTAAATTCACAGAGAAAATCTAAAATTTTGTGATATAAAAAAGTACTCCAATACATAAAACCTTAGTTCTAAAATTCCAGTGGTTACACCAGTCAGTACAGAGTATTAAAACTATAGTAACATATTTTTCTACTGGAACGTCTTGTTCTATAACAAGCATAATACATTATAATGGTCATTTTATCAATATTGTACAGATATCACATGTTGTCATACAACATACACTGTCTCTTATCTCAGTATATCAACAGACAAACTATTAGACCTCTAGGTCATTCATAAACATGAAAAATATGGGTCAGACATAAACACGCAAAATATAAATATAGGTCACTCATAAACAGACAAAATAGAGACTTTTAGGTCTCTAATAAATGAACAAAATGAAGACAAATCGATCATTCATAAAAAAAACTAAGAGAAATATTGGTCACTCGAAAACAGTCATAGAAACATTATAGGTCACTCATCAACAAAAACATGACCTAATTATATGTCACTAATAAACAGACAAGATAGGGAAATCTAGGTTTCTCATAAACTTACTAAATAGAGAAATAATGTCACTTATAAACAAGCAAAGTGACATATAGATCACTCATAAACAAACATAGCAACATATAGGTCACTCATAAACAAATATAGCTACATATATATCACTCATAAACAAATTAGCTACATAAATCTCACTCATAAACAAACATAGCAACATAGAGTTCACTCATAAACTAACATAGCAACATATTTCTCACTCATAAACAAACATAGCAACATATTTCTCACTCATAAACAAAATAACAACATATATCTCACTCATAAAAACATAGCAACATAAATCTCACTCATAAACAATCATAGCAATATAAATTTCACTCATAAACAAACATGGCAATATATAGCTCAGTCTTAAACAAAATTGCAACATATAGGTCACTCATAAACAAACGAAGATAAATATAGGTCACTCATAAACAAAATAGCAACATATAGTTCACTCATAAACAAACAAAGAGAAATATAGGTCACTCATAAATGGAAAAAATACAGACAATATATCAGCTTCTCACAATAAGAAAAAATATAGACTATACAGATATTAATTTATGTTATTTATTGGGAAAATACAATATATTAGAATACAAAACAGTTCATATTGTAAATTGTTTGACCTTATCTCTTCAGTTATTATATTTTATTGTCAAGATAAATTCTCTTCATCTTAAATATTCATGTTTAATAAGTCTGTGACCACACACTATGATATTACTCTATAATGAAAGGATCAAGCAAAGCTCAATGTCTAATACCTGAACACAATCAGTGATAGTTTATCAGTTCTCTATCTTTATACAGACAACAAAGAGTTTATTAAACAGACTAATAAAATCAACAAACAAAATGAAAGAGAATTCTTTACTATTGTATACTTTATACTAAATATAATTATACTATATCTTATACAGTATGATAATTATGCCTGTTTATATTGAAATAAAACTGATAAGCCATAAATAGTCACATGACATGATAGTAAGCACTGATATTGTGACATCATCACTGGTACAACAATATACTACCATTACAGTCATTAAATATAAAAAACAGTTTTTGGCAACCAAAATTTGGCAAAAATGAAAAATGCTAAAAAAACAGAATACACAAGAGCACAGTAGGTAAACTTTTTTAGGTCAAATTCAACACATATTTAGGTCATATATACGACAGCCAGCTCTTCCTACAATAGGTTTCATAGACACTTTTCTATCACCAGTACTAACTTATTGACAACTCAAGTATAGTGACCTACAGCGACCGGGCTCAAACCCACAATCTCCAGATTCAAAGTCAGACATGCTAACCACTACGCCACGGCCGCAGCTAAAGTAAGGAAACATACCAAAATATTTGACCATAAGAAAAAAACATTGTATGACCATTATAGGCTACAAAATAGGGCCAATAATGTATACAACTTACAAGCCAAACTTTAGTCATACAAAAAAGAAAAAGTAGCTAATCCTTATCATAAAAACATAGAATATATTGCCAAACTAATCAGAAAACTGACCTAGTATGTCAATAAATATTGGCCTTTAAGTTAGTTAGGGTAATCAACAATACGTTATAGATCTGAAAGCACCATTACATCTCATAAATAATATAACATGTCTATAGTTAGCTATAGGAATATTATAAGACAATATGGATGAAAATAAACAACTTAAGCTCTACAGGAGAAGATTATATTATATTATGACTTCCATGTATAGAAATATGTTTCTTTCTATTTTATCTTATTTTTTTAACGTCGTATTCAACACATATTTAGGTCATATGTAAGACGGCCAGCTCTTCCTACTATAGGTTTCCTGGACACTTTTACCTGCAATCTCCGGATTCGAAGTCAGACATGCTAACCACTATGCCACAGCCGCGGCTGAAATATATTTCAGTGGGTCAGCGCAAAAACTAGTCAACTACATAAAGATAATGAAGATTGTAGATCAGATTTGCACTGACACATTGGAAACATTGTACATGAACAACCAGATTTCAAAGTTCTATGTTCGGAGAGGTGCTATCATACTCCAACTAAAATGTGAGTCATATGAATGTAGGTAAAAATGCTTGAGGAAAAATGCCATATATAATACCCCATAGACGTAGGGCCCTATCATTTTTGCAGTTTTACCTTATACATTTTTGTACTCTGCATGTTTACCAGTGGCAATTTACCTATGTTATTTTTGGTTGAAGTTTTAAGCTCTGGCACATCATTTCAAAAACATGTTATAAGTTGTAAACCTAAGGTTCTGATGATATTGTTGAGTCAGCAAAAGCAAGTCTTTAAAGTTATCTTTCTTTATTTTTAAGTAGTTACATCAGTTTTGTGTTTACCATCTATAAGGTGAAGTGATTGCAAGACTGCAAAACAGAAACTTCAACAAATTGATCAAAATGAATTGCAAAATAAGAAAATTGACTCCAACAATTAATTATTAGGGAAAACAGTTTATAATGATTATAAAGCCTACTTAAATTGAACAAAATGTCTGTAATTCAGTCATCATAATAAATGGACTGAACATCATTAGATAAATCCAGATGTTTATCATATACCGCGGGTTTAGCACAAAACGGTCGTAACTTACTCTTTCTTATATTGAGTTATGACCATTTTGCACTAAACTCATGATTACATTCACTGTACCAATTATTTAAAATATTATATGAAATCACTATATTTACTGAAATAAAGACAAAAACAACCCATCAGCCAAGTGGGCAATTCTTTCATGTATAAAACACACAACCTTAGCCAAATTAATTAATCCAACCAACATACTGTAATATACAAGTACTCTTTGCAACATGGCCCAGTGTTTTTTGGGAAAACCAACTTTCTGGCAACAAGTTTGGTAAAGTCAAGAAAAAACAACCTTATTAATTCAATCCTGAACTTAATTAATCAATTAAGACTTCCTTTATCACAATAATTATTTGAATCTTAAAGCTTTAAAGTTAACATAATCAATAAATGATTTGTTATCTCTCTAATTCAGAACTTGACCAGACATCAAATTATTTCAATTAATAAAGGATTTTGACTAAAAGTTATGGCATTAAATACAAGAAATAATGAGATTTTAAAACAGGTTTTTAAAATTGAACAATCCCTATCAATCAAATATTACCATTTTTATTACCACTCTTAAAAGTTTTCCAGTTTTAACTCTAGTCACATCTTAACTTTCACAGTGAGTAAGACAAGTGAAGAGGAGAAAATAGATACTAAATGTAGCTAACTTTATTAACAAAAGGAGGTTTCTGAGACCAACATTATATTGCAAAGGTAATTGAAATATAGTATCAAACATAAAAGTTTCCCTCGTGCCAAGTTTGATCAAAATAGGTTAGTTTTTGGCTGTTTTAAGAGTAAGATATAAAATCACAGGATCAATTTTGTTGGGTTTTTTTAAGTAAATTTTTTAGAAATGTTGCAGTTTTATGCACTATTTAATGATCGCATTCAATTCTTTGTCTGGAAACTAAAATCAGCAAAAAATAACTCCACTATTTCTTGTTGTAGATCATGTGATTATAAGACCCTAGAATACAATGCTTCTTAAGTAGGGGCCCCTGTGAAATGACCATTGTCAAAACATGGTTGACCATGTTTTAAACATGGTCAACCATGTTTTAAATACATGGTTGACCATGTTTTGACCATGAATAATCCATGGTCAACCATGTTTCATGCCTTGGTTTATTGCCGCCCTGGTGACCATGGTCGACCATGTTCTTTTATAGACCATGGTTAAACTTGTTTCATGGTCTTGTAAAATGACCATGGTCAACCATGTTTCATTGTCCACGTGGTTTATTGCCGCCCTAGTAACATGGTCAACCATGGTTTGACCATGTTCTTAAATTCCTGAAAATTACCATGGTCAACCATGTTTCATTTTCTACATGGGTTATTGCCAGCCTTGTGAACATGGTCAACCATGGTCAACCATGTTTCACAGTACTGGTTATACCCAGGAAATTTTTTGGACTCATCTCTATAAGCCTCTGGCTTTTGACACAAATGAGCTTAAGTAACACATCTAAAATCAAGTAAAGTAGGACATAAACCAACAAACAACGGCTGGGCAGAGACCATTGTCTGATCCTCCTTTACAAGATCTAGATCAAGTAGTAGACATTATACTTCCCCAACCATGCCCCTCACTAACGGCCCTCTGTATCAGGCCCTGGCAAGTAATGCAAAATAAAAATATAAAAGCAAACACTGTAACTATTGAAAATTTAAAACACATACAGAGTCATAAGAACAGTTTATACATTAAAGCAATATGGTTATCCAAAAATTGTTATCCGAAAATATGTACACTTATGCATACTTGTTTTCATCATTTTTGTCATGCTGCAGATTTTCTAAATCAAATAAGATTTCCATATTGTCTTTGCATCTTTTATAAGTTGATTATGACAATAGATGCCTAAATAACAACTCAACTTTTAGTAAAAATCTTCTTTTTTGAAATTGGCGGTAAAGCACTTTTCAGCCATCTTTGAATTCACAAGTTTAGTTTAAAAACCAGTACCTGGTATATTCATTAAGTTAATACACAGTAGTCTCCCCTGAATTTAGGAATAACGAAACTTTAGGCCTCCCGATGATAACTCAAGATAGGATGTACCTAGGTTCCTAAAATTTTATATTTGGATAGCCCTTGGGTAGAGGGGCTTCACTATTGATTTTGAGACCCCAGGGTCAAAGGTCAAGGTCACTGGGACTTGAAATATGAAAACCTTGTCCAAACAATAACTCCAGAATTACTGAACCTAGCTTCACCAAATTTTATGTATTTATTATCTGTTTTGAAGTGAAAAACTGTAAATTGTTTTATGTCAAATATGTGAAATATTTATAGTCGACAGTGACTTATTGTCTAGAAATAACTGTTGACCTTGAATCATGGTCTGACAAAGACACATGACCATGAATCATTGTCAGTCATGAACAATACATTAAGTGTACACAATCGCATGCTAAACTGCATAGAAATCTAAATTATTGCATTTAAAGTAAGAGACATACACTAGTGTTACAATGCAATGTTCATCATCAAATGAGTTAAAAGTTGTATGATTGACAGTGTTTCATGGTCTAGAAAACATGATATTTTAACACAGTCAGACCAAAGTCAAATCATAGTCAATCATGGTCATAATTGACCAGAGTCAAAGTCTGAGCAAACAACATAGTCAACCATGTTTTGTACATGGTCAACCATGGTCAAACTTGATTCATGGTTAACATTTCACAGGGGGGTGTAATACAACCTTCGAATCAACTTAATAAGGGTAGACAAAATATATATGATGGACAATCATAGACTTACAGATAGCTCAAGGTCAAACCAACCTATGTCTTAACTATTAAGAATGCTAATATCAGAGGAAGAACAAAATGATAAAAAAATCGGCTTATAAAATTTTGAAAGCCAGAACAAACTTAAAGACAGCAGCAAGTCAACTCATGCCATGTTTATTGACAGTACTGACATTCCAATAAACAAACATAATCCAGCAGAAAACCTTACAGAGATAATTAAGTCTTGCAAACAAATTTATGATGTGAAACTTAATTAATCAAAAACCTTTATAATAATTTAGTAGGTGATCAACCTTACAGATAATTCTAAAACCTATACAGATTTAATATAAGTAAGAATTATGGGAAAGTTCTGTCTTTCTTAAAAAATGTCAACATTTTCAGGAATCTGTGGTTGCCATGGAGACATTTTGATTGAATAAATTATTATGGAGCTAAATACAGTAATTATTTCTTCTGAAGAAATGAAAATAAAACCTTAAGATTCTGACAGAAGTATCTTTGACATAAAGTTTAATCTACATAGCTAATCCTCATGTTTACCAGATATTTTAGTGCTGTACCATAATATTTTTCCCCACAAAAATGGACAAACACAAACACTTTTTGCATGAAATAATTTTGAAACTGTGGTCATGTTTTCGTGAATTTTTGTCACTTTATCCAAAAGTAAAAATGCCTAGTTTTGGCACCAATTTAAGGAAAAAATCTCTGAAGACAGAAACAAACTATATAAACTAAAGAAACATTCTGAGTTCCATGCAGAGTCTTAAACTGACAAAACAGGGCAAGATAACAATGAGAAGATCACTGATGCATATTTTATGTAAATCTATGACAATTTTTCTTCCATGTAAAATAACAGGGCTACAATTATCAATTATGTGAAGTGACAATACTATAACACAAAAAAAGAAAAGGGATTTTAAAATTTCGTGTTGCACAAAATGCATTATATTAGCAGACACATTAATTTACCAACTACATTGATTATTATTATATACAAACACAATCAAAATGATAAAATATTAATTGATGGGTCAGTGGAAAACAAGTTTATTTTTTGTTGGGTTTAACGCCTTAGCAACACATTGTATAGGTCATATACAGGCGGTAAGTCCACCTACTCACTCCCCCTGGAAAGGCTAAATCTCTGGATTTAGCTGTTTACCAACTAATAGGTGCATACTTCTGTCAGTGACTGACTACTGCCCTACATGATTTAGAATCAGTGTTTGGAGGGAGAATGGACGATGAAAATTATTTCATGACTAAGCTTCACAAAATTATGCCCCGCCTGGGAATCGAACCTATGACCCCTCTATCAGTAGACTTGTGCGCTACCAACTGAGCTAGCCGGGCCGGTCATAACAAGTTTAACTACATGTTATAAAGAATGATGTAGCTTTGTGTAGACCCATTTTACTGCAATGACAGAGAATTAATACCACTATTAAATAAAAATAAATCAAAACAATTCATCTAAACAATAAAGCAATAATGTGTCCCACATAATCCAAGTTACCTATTGTACTTGAAGAGCCTGATGCACCACTTGCATGAAAAAGATATATCACCATATAAAAATTAAAATCAATATTAAGAAGAAAAGTCTATGTATTGTTTTCAATTTTCACTGAACTAAGTATCATCATTACGAATAAAATTCAACACCACTTACACATTAAATCCAACATATTGACACTAAGTAATGTTGTTTCACACAGTAATCTTACTCCACACACTATTTTCACTACAGTAGAAGCCAAATGCACAATTTAAATCCTTAAAATTTCTAAACCTGCATACAGCCCCTAACAGCAACAGTAATGTATCAATTTCAATACCCAACTTAAATACAAAACACTTGGCATAAAATGTTCTAACACTTTGACCCCTATATTTATATAGCTTGACCCTTAATTATACTGACCCCTGGGCAGTTACGGCTAGATAATAAAACTTTCACAAAAGCTGTTTGTTTTCATCTCTGCAGAAGACCACCAGGGGTCAAATTAAGGGCTACCCCTTGACAGGAAATGGCTTAATAAATGAATGTAAACAAGATTTATAGATCAAAAAATACATTTTTCATGTATACAAACACTCTCATTAAACATTTCTACTAGTATGACTTTAACCAATCAATTTTCATTATAGTAAAAATCCCTAACAACTGTTTGAGTACTAACAAAGAAATAAAAACAAGATTACTATCAGCCTGCTAGCAATTTAAGATAGCTTATCCCATCTGGTTGGAAAAATTCATAATTTATTAATGTCTGACTAAAATTGAACTTAATGTAATTTGATATATTGATCTAGAATTATAATTTAAAACATTAAAGCTGCTCATTCACAGATTTCAACTAAAATATCTTCTTTTCTAAAACTCTGAAAGCTGTTAAAAAACATTTTGGAAGTATTTGAAAGCATTAGTCTGATAACGAAACTTTAAGATCAAATTGACATACAATTGTAAAAGATGGTGGTTTTTTGTATAAAAGCATAGGGTCATCCTATTAAGTACAGACCATTTTAGTGATTTTTTATTACTTTTATTTAATGTTTCTTGCAATCTATAGGGTGGTTCGCCTTGAAATATCAACAACACATTTTCTGAAACTGTCGGGCAACATAAAAATAATAACCAAAATCTGCGAACAAGTTGCTTTAATTTTCATCTCAATAGTTCTAACTGTTATTGATTTTTGTTCTCCGATGGTACAAGGTGTCACCACCTTAATTGTTCTTTAATTGACTGTAAAGTAATTATTATTGACATTCACAAATGTAACTAAATTAATAGGAACCCTTCAACAATGGCAAAGTTAATATGATAGTATAAATCAAGTTCTTCATTTTTTAGTTACTATTAATTTAAATAATAATTGTTGAGAACAGAAAATCACAAACTTGTTATAATTATATATTTAATTGCTATTGTGAAGCCAAAATATGCAATACAACTGTCCAAAAACACACACATGAAAGCAAAAAAGGGATTGCATTTTATAGTCTAAGTTTCATGCAGATGCTTGGTTACTGACATTACAGCTATTATAAGCCCAGCTTAGGTCATCAGGCCTCTGGTATATATCTATCAATATCCCTGGGGAGACTCTTACTCTGCTTGGTGCAGCTGACGTATAGGCACAACAGAATTATACCACCCTTGCAGGTACCCATTTAAACACCTGAGAGAAGTGAAGCACTAGCAGGTTAATTTCTTAATAAAAAAGCAGTGCCCCTGGTGAGGTTCAAACCCAGGACCTCTAGATCCCTTAACACATCTTGTCTCTGGAATACTGCTTCTACATGACGATCACATGTCGTCACACATACATCTGTAGGTTCTATATGACAAGTTCATTGGACTCCCATTTATGGTAGGCAGGGGGGAGTGGTTTTAATTCAACCTAAATAAAATGCCACAGATATTTCAATGGTTTCAGACTTTCTGAGTTCAATATTCTCTGTTTTACATTCAAAACACATATATATAATGCAGCAAAATAAAACTAAAATATTTTTAGAAATGAAACCTCAGAGGAAACATTTCACAACTCACTTCAAATTCTCAGAAATTCTTTAAACTGGTTTAAATTTAAAATGTGTTTCCTTAGAGAGGCATTTATATCTTCAAATGGAATTTCAATTCATCATTTTAAACATATCATAGACAATATTTCTGTCAGAACAAACAATATTAAGATTATAAGAATCTTTTATCACAAGCCACAATACAGCAATACAGTCTTATAAACCAATGATAACCCAGGTCGATAGCGCAGTTGGTAGCGCGCCGGGATTTGGATACTCGTGCCCGAGGGGGTGCGGGTTCAAATCCCACCCGGGGAGGTCATACCCTTCCATGAAAATTTGACAATAATGTCGATTTTCCTCCATTGATTAGATAATATGGAGAAGTTTCCGGCCTTGTGGAAGGGTAGGTGAGTAATGGTTATAGACAATGGTCCAGGAAAGCTAGGTTAGGTGCGCTGGACGCTGTGAAATGACCTAAATTGTGTTGATACGGCGTTAACTCCAATAAATGAAAAATGAATAAATGAAATGAAACCAATGATATTCCTCTATAGTTCTCATCATTGTGTTGTATTTCCATTTTAATATTATCACAAGACAACTTCAAGAGAAGAAAAGTTTTGTATGATTGATCTTTAGTGACTGTAAAGCTGCATTCAGCATTATTTGACGTAAAAGGACTCTCAATCAAATGTGCAAACTGATGGGTTAGGTTAATATAGAAAAATAGCAACAAGTAACCTTAAACTAACTCCTGCTAGCAGGTTCAGCTATGACAGTTATGGTGATCACTCTTTTTTTGTTTGGTTGGGTTTAAGCTGTAGCAACACATTATATATGTCATATCACGGAGATCAGTCAATCTACTCACTCTTCTAGGAAAGGCTAAATCTCTGGATTTAGTTGTAAACCACTTACTAGGTGTATACTTCAGTCAGTGACTGACAACTGCCCTACATGATTTAGAATAAGTGGTAGGAAGGAGACTGGCTGTATAAAATATTTCATGACCAAACTATATGAAACCATTTCCCTGCTTGGAAATCCAACCACCACACCACATTCAGTAGTCTTAAACACTACAGACTAAGCTAGTTATGAGCCGAGTATGTTAGAAATTTAATCAAAATTTTCTCAGTATGAGTAGTGTTTCCACTAACTGAGCAAGTTGGGGAAGTTATCAAAATATAAGTATAAACTAAAATATATTTCAAAAAGCTCAAACATAGATACAACTATAAGTTAAATCTAATAGCAGATTGAAACATGTACAGACTATTAAAGTAACAGAAAGCTAATCTTGATTTAATTTTATAACAAGTATGTACAGAATATATTCAACAAAACCTACATACTACAATTACCTCAAACTATTCATTGTTATGCAAATAAAGTAATTTAGAATGAAATGTCCCTGTATTATGTTCATAGTTAATGTCCATTGACCATTCAAACTGTCCATTGGTGGAAATAAGAAGGCATCATTATACCTAAGATGCAACTAAAGCAAAATCAGAAAACATTTTCCAATATTGCTTCACAATACACTTGGGATTGGGTTTTATATAAAGTAAGCTAAATTTTGGAATTATGTAAGGGCAGTGTAGATTGTATTATCTACATATAGTTATTATAGTCTTTATATTCACCAAAATTATCATTTTGAACATGGTTGAATTTTGCTTGGTTGAACTGGTAATCATTGGATAACAAGCTCCTTGTTGGTTCAAATCCCACCCAGTTGTTTCCTTGGCTAAGAAACTTTATTCTACTAGCTCAGTACTAAGGGACCTGAGGAAGCAGACCCAAAAGTAATTAATCTAAGTTGTAAAAACTTGTTTTAAAATCAATCTGAAACAGAAATAGTACAAGCTAAGGAAAGAGGACCCCATCATGCTTCCCAAATGAGCTTGATCCATCTTTCAAACCATATACATCAATTTTTCTGTTCATAGTTTCTATATATATCTTCACACACAGCATGGAGCTAGAATCACATCTTCAACAAATAAACACATTAGTTGTAGTAATACAAAAAATGTCAAAAACATGCAAATTGGAAATATCCTATCTAATACTCTAACATACAGAATACAAATTATGGAGCTGAGAGAGACTTTGAAAAATCACTTCACTCCTACAAGTATCTACCATTTTTAGACTTTGTCGAAAGGCTTAAGTTATACCACAAAACGAAAACTATTGACGCTGAAAATGCCTGACCAGTTTAACCTGCAAAGTGATACATGTGTCTCTGATTTACTACGCAGTTAATTTCTAGGCATTAAAAGTAGTTCCGTCAATCAACTTACATGTATTTGTTTCAATAATCATTGACAGGTGTTCACATATATTGACGGGCAGAGTCAAATCTCGTTAATACACTAAGCAGTAGTATTTGCCAGTAATACAGGGTAGAATAAACACTTCACTACCATTTTTGCCCTGCTCGATTTGCACTTGAATCTAATGTGTAAAGAGTAATCATTAGTATGGATTCGTTAGGTTTCAATGTGCACGAAAGACTTTCTGTATTTCAATACTTTGATCTAACATAACATACCAACATCACAGCAGTATGATATACCAATACCACCCATGTCATCATTAAAATTTCACAAGGGAGATACACATAATAAAGGAAGGAAATCTACCATCTAATCAGTCACACTGTAATTGTTATGTGCATACAGCTGTCATGAATCAAAAGTTCTCTCAACCTATAGGGTCCAATTAATGAAATACAGTTTGAGGTCTGTGGTCAGATTAACACTGATTTGATAGACTAGGTTCACAAGATATCATACAATTTTATCAAGCACCCTCTAATTTTCTAATCTCTCCTTTATTTCCTTGTTTATTAAAGGTACACTACAAAATTTGATATATCTTGAGAAATGTTGAGTTTTGACCTTGAAGCTTTTTCAAGGTGTGTTACTTTAAGTAACAGCAGTGGTCACGTGATAAGACACACAATGCCCCAAGTTCGAACCCCACTAGGGGCACTGCTTATTTCCTTGAGCAAGAAATTCACCAACAGTTGTTCCACTCCATCCAGGTGTTAATGAGTACTGTGACAGATCATGACAGAACATGTATATGGAAGCAGACTTTAAACCGCACTTAACTTTTTTAACTTTATCTTTTACAGTCAACAGGAAAATAATCAGCAGACAAATATCATAATACTTAGGCTAAACTTCTGAATTTAGTTGTAAACCAGTAAGTAGGCCCATACTTTCGTCAGTAACTGACTACTGCCCTACATTAATTAGAATCAGTGGTAGGAGGAAGAATGGTCATAGAGATTTTTCATGAACTAATCTGCACTATTTTAACTATCAAGTATACATAATGCTTCAATTGTCAATTGCTTTTCTTTCAATTTGATGTAAATGCTAATTGAAATGCCAGGAAGATTTTACCCTTATACATCTTAATATTCTCATTTAGACCAACTCTGGGCAATGACCTTTAATTATTCAGTGAAATTTAACAAACAGTAAAACTTCAAATGTTTAAAGTAAATATTTATCTTTAGATTTAAGTGCATGATATAAACACATGTTATCTTAGGACATGAGTCATTAATTAAATAACCAAGATGAAAACATGACATTTAAAACTTCCATACATCAGTCGTATCTAATCTTACAATATGTGTTTTATATCATGATAATACATTCACACAATATTTGCATGCCTCTAATTTATCCTGCATTAATCAGACAAATTATTTTCTTGTTATCCTCATATTTAATAATATTGTATTCCATGACAACATGTAATTATTAGCTAATGATAGATCATTGATCAAATATGACGTCAAACAGATGGAAGAAAACATCAACAGTAGATTAAAATCATCTTGAGGGGAAATATTTGTATAACACACTACAATCATACATGTTTTTGTTTGGTTTTAAGCCACTTCTCAACAGCCAGCAGTGAATGCAGCTAACAGATCACCAAACCATCAAACCAGTGTAAGACTTATAGTTATAGTAAGCAAATACCCTCTTTCTTAAACTATTAGTCTTGGACAGAGCTAGGTCTACTTGAACCAACAATCTTCTATTATAGGTAAACGATACAGTACAGTGATCATCATGGCAACAGTCAATGGTCTCACAGAAAGTCACATGGTGACAATGCTAGACTTTAATCCATGTATAAACCCTTTATTAGAAACACTGGTAACAGTGCAGTAAGTCCAAGACTCCCACCACTGGACCACAGTCTTGTTAAAAAATTTTGAACTATCACTGTACTGTAATGTTACAATTTTCATGAAACTATAACAGATCATTTGATCACTTTATATAATAGATCATGTTTGTTGATCCACTAAACAAGTTTTCAGTTCATCTAAGTCTACCATATTTCGCTTTGGTACAGCACCTGACAATCAAACCAGGTCAGATTTTTAATAGTATAGGAGACACAGCAAGTTGTAATTATCAGGGCTAATGAATTCAATTGTCGGTAATGTCCATGGTGTCCAAAGGCAAGTTTGGACAAGAGGATTTTTTAATAATTTTATTCTATAATGTTCATACGGACAAATAACTTTTACCTGTCAGCCAGAGCGGACAAGTAAACAATTTAAAGATTACGCCAACCCCAATTATCCAAAAACAGATCCACCCCCAAATTACAATTATAATGCCTAACACCAGCAGGCACTTTAAGTGTTTTCATTATTTTTGTTATGACACACAAAATTAATGACCATATTCAATACATCAGTAGATGTAACATTCTCATTCAATGGAAATGGAAGTTCCAAGGACATAATTATAATCATTAAAAGCCCTAACAACAATAATATGTATTCCCTTCACATGAAATGTAAATATTTGGTAGAATCAAAATGTTGAAACTTGAAACTCAAGTAATTATTAAAGAACAACATAATCAGTAATTAAAGAAAAACAAACAGTCCCAATAATGAACCCCAAGGATCAATGAGATTTCATTGAAACTTACTGAAGTTACGAACAGTGAAATAAGCAACATATTGCCATAATCTGATGAAATGTGCCCTTAAAACTAGTAGTAAATAGTAATCGTCCAGGCATCAATAGGTTGATCAGAACACGGCTAGTCCAACTACATGTAAATGAAGAAGAAAATTATAGACTAGTTTTGCACTAATCTCAATTATATTTTTTCTTGCATAAATCCTTATGGAAGAAACAATATATATTCAATATATTGAAATCTTGTTTGTTTGTTTGCTTGTTGGGTTTAACGCCGTAGCAACACATTGTATAAGCCATATAACGGCGGTCAGTCAACCTTCCCACTCCTCCTGGAAAGGCTAAATCTCTGCATTTAGCCGTTAACTACTAAGCATATATTTTCATCAGTGACTGCCAACTGCCCTACATAATTAAAAATCATTGGTAGGAGGGAGAATGGCCGTAGAAATAATTTCATGACCAAGCTCCACAAAAGTATGACCCGCCAGGGAATCGAACCCATGACCCTTCGATCAGTAGACATGCATGTTACCAACTGAGCTAGTGGGGTGGCTATCTTGGTAGTGTATGGGTCTTAAAAAATAGCAGACCAGTATCAATAATCAAATATTTCATGAAATATTAACATTTTAATTATTTCAATAAATATACAATTCATTAATAAAATCACCTCTTTTTGCTAAAGCAATCTATTCCAATAAATTAATTTGTGAATCACAAGAAACAAAAACATTTTAATTAAAATAAATAAATCCAGTAATGTCAACAAAAATGTCAGTGATTAAACTGATCAGAAAATGATATATCACCAATGTTCATGAAATCCCTCAAGAAATATTATTCTTAAACACAAAAAATACCAGTTGTAATTAAATCCATTTTTGCAAAAATGATCCAAAGACCTGCAGACACTCCCAACAGCACAATTTTATAACTCTTTCATGTACATAGTATCTTATGCCTAAAAAAGTTCTAAAAAGTCCTGAAAAGTCCTAAACTTCACAGTCCTATCATTACACATGTCACATAGTAATCATTTCCCACTCAACAGTTGAATATTTTTTTTCCAAAGTTGACTAAAAATCAACATAGTAGTTTTTTTATTTCTACATTTAGAGCTAAAACACACAAAAACACCAGGATATCAACAATCAAAATCAATAATAAGACCAACAAACCTGTGGTACAATAAATCACTCAAAAGTTTTACAGTAAAATCCATATAAGAAAACTTGAAGATATTGTACACTGACAGAACAATGACATAGCAGGAGCACAGTCGGTGTATCCAAACGATACAGCGATGGTAAATATAAAACTTCTTTAACTTGTATTTACAATTCAACTAAATATGAAAAAAGACAAAAATCAATGATTTATAATATCAGTTATAGTTCATATATAAAACTTGATAGGACGGACTTACTAACTACTTTTTAATGATTTATTAACAAAATCTGTTAGTTTAAAAAACTGTGGGAAGTGTTTTTTCAGATTTGTGGGTGGGGCTAACTTGTTTGCAAGGGCAGATATGTCCGACTGAAAAGAATAATAATTTTCTCTATCTGGTTTATCCTAAACGGTATAATTTCACGAAGTTGTTTCCCTAAGCCCCCCCCCTGTATATCCACACCTGTAAACTAACATATATTCTCCATATCAAACATTGAAGTATAAAGTCTATATTTAGTACATTTATTGTTTTATATATTCATATATTATAGCTAATGAAAGTGACAGGTAATATTGTTATCATGTATTGTCTAGTCTATAACAGATGCTGTAACCACACAATTTTCTTATGTCATATTCAACACATATTTAGGTTATGTATACAACGGCCAGCTCTTCCTACTATAGGTTTCCTGGACACTTTTTCTATCACGAGTACTAACTTACCCTACCATGAGGCCTGCAACTCATATATAGGGTATGACCTACCTGCGGCGACCGGACTCAAACCAGCGATCTTCGGATTCAAAGTCAGACATGCTAACCACTATGTCACGGCTGCGGCTTCATATATAACAGTTATATGTATAAATGTTGACAATTATAACTGACCATCATAACTGACCATTTGATTCAGGGATACAAAAAAATAGTAGAGTGAGAGTTCTTGATTTTTTAGGAAGATATAGTCCATAATTTAGATCAAAAGTGATTTTTAATAATAAGTCAGTGCAAAACTAGCCTACATCCTTCACTGTTATCATGTATTTAGACTAGTTATGCATCAACCCATTGTTATATAATATTTGTGTTGACAATGAACCTGCCACAGATTGCTCATATTATACAGAGATGAAATATATAACAACATAATGCAACCAGCTGCACAGTAAACTGTACCATTGTAATTAATCCTAACTGTCCAACTGTCCTTAGTACTTTAGATAACAAAATAAATGACCATCCGACCATTGATTTACATAATATAACTAACTGACCAACTGACCACCTGTCCAATGTAAGAGTGGACATAATACAGTATATCATCATCAGTAATAAAGATTAGTGATGATAAAATATTTTATTACACCAGTCTGGTATGGTAGGATATGTATGGAGTACCTAAAATGACACAGGATCAATAGACATAATTGTCAAACTTGAAAAGGTATAGCAAGTCCAGGTGAGTTTAGAAACCAGCCACCACTTCTTGATATCAGATTCGAAATTCTGCCCATAGCCAATTGGATACTGTAACAATGTACTGCAACAAATCATTTGAAAGCCCAACAACAGAATAATCATGATGAAGCTTAGCAATAAATCTATCTTCATAAAACTATGTCTTCATATAAAAACTCATGAAACATTTGCACTATATATCATCTGTTGTGTTCTATGAATACCCTATAGACTCTTAAAAGTAAGATATATAAATCCTAATTAAGAAATTGACCTATTTATTTCCCTTCAGATCAGAAACCAAATATGGCTACATCAATTTTCATGTGAAAACTCATCAATCTACAAGTAAAATACTTATTTCTAATTTCCTATCTATAATGATCTGCTGAAACCACTAAATTAAAGACAAGTTTCTTTATTGTATTAACCTTTAAACAAGAAGAGAAAAACATCAGTTTTCTATTTTATTGTCAAAGGAGGTTCAATGACAATAAATCTTTAAAACACTTGATGTTCAAATCAACCACACACTATATTTTTTGGTTGATTATACAGCACTGATCATCAATTTATATATACAGAGGCAGCTCTCCAAACAAATTTTTCAAAACAAGTTTTTTAACCCACACTTGCTCAACCAATTCAGCAAGGAGCCCGTAACACATCCATGTAAAGAAGAAATAAACAAATGTTGAATTTTCATGGAGTGATATAACCTGCTGAGACTTGGAATTGAACCCTGAACCTAAAACTCTGGACCTCCAGCTTCAAGATATTGCTCTTTACCACTACTTTAGTGATAGTTGCTGATCACAACAGATTTTGATTGCAGCTTCAAGATATTGCTCTTTACCACTACTTTAGTGATAGTTGCTGATCACAACAGATTTTGATTGCAGCTTCAAGATATTGCTCTTTACCACTACCTTAGTGGCAGTTGCTGATCACAACAGATTTTGATTGCAGCTTCAAGATATTGCTCTTTACCACTACCTTAGTGGCAGTTGCTGATCACAACAGATTTTGATTGCAGCTTCAAGATATTGCTCTTTACCACTACCTTAGTGGCAGTTGCTGATCACAACAGATTTTGATTGCAGCTTCAAGATATTGCTCTTTACCACTACCTTAGTGGCAGTTGCTGATCACAACAGATTTTGATTGCAGCTTCAAGATATTGCTCTTTACCACTACCTTAGTGGCAGTTGCTGATCACAACAGATTTTGATTGCAGCTTCAAGATATTGCTCTTTACCACTACCTTAGTGGCAGTTGCTGATCACAACAGATTTTGATTGCAGCTTCAAGATATTGCTCTTTACCACTACCTTAGTGGCAGTTGCTGATCACAACAGATTTTGATTGCAGCTTCAAGATATTGCTCTTTACCACTACCTTAGTGGCAGTTGCTGATCATAACAGATTTTGATTGGCTCATTCTAAGGATTTATGTGATTATAACGGTAGGTAAATAGATTTATGCCAATCCAACAGCTAAACCAGGCATTCAGTACTTACAGTACTTTGATTTATCCATTTAAACTTTAAACTATATCCAAGAACCAAGAATAAATTATGTACAGAAATGTTACTATAGTCTTTAAAACAATGGTTTAGATGTTGACAACAAAAAGTATCAAAGGATGACATTAATCACCATGGATTCAGGATTTTATTCTAATACACAGAGAATGTTTCAGATGAAACAAAATACATGTTGATTCCATTAGAACACAGAACAATGTTACAATGAGAAGGCTTAAGATAGTGTTATAGCCATCTTATTAATGCAAAGGAGAAACATGTCTCATGGTTTCAGTTTTTGTACTAAGTCCTTGAATTTTAAAACAAATTTAATTCAAGAAAATAGTAAAAAAACAGACAAGTGTCCACTAGGAGAAGCAAAATACACCCACCAATTATGCAGATTAAATGCACTGCAATTTGTCTAAAATAAAAAATTGAAACAGAGGAATAAATAAAAAATATCACATGCAAGAATTATATTTCTTCTGCTCTACAGAACATCCACTTGCTTAAGTTTAAAGTCTTCTTCTTTTTTTTTTATTGGGTTTAGCGCATGTCAACACAATTTTAGGTCATTTTATGGCCTCCAGCCCACCTAACCTAGCTTTCCTGGACCCTTGTCTATAATCACTACTCACCTACCCTTCCACATGGCCAGAAACTTCTCCATACATCTTATTAATGAAGGAACATTGACATTATTGTCAAATTTTCATGGAAAGTTATAATCTTCCCGGGAGGGATTCGAACCCGTTCCCTCCTTTGGAACACGAGATTCCAAACTCCGGTGCGATACCAACTGTGCCACTGATCCAGGTTTTAAAGTCATTCTAGAGATATCATCCTCTTAGCATTTTGGCAGTGTGGAAGGTGTGTTTTTTACTTTTGCCGTTCCTGATATATTTTAGACTTTTTTAAAAAAATTTGGTAATTAAGACATTCTCTTCCAAAAGGGAACATTTATTAGGGGAAGGGCATTTAGTATGGAATGTACGGTAATAATTTGAATGCAACAATGAGTGACAATATCTGATGACCAACCAATGTCCATGTTGTAGAAAGACATTCTTGTTATTGATATATTAATCAACACTAGGAGACTTCAGTATCCATGGTGCTAATAGAACCTATTTATATGATACATTAAATTTGTCTATATATAATACCAGGAGACAAATGATACAGTAACACATTATCACAGTCTTCACAATCAACTTTCATCAGCATTAGACAATCAGCTAGGAGCAGTAGTCCAGTGGTAGGATGCGCGCTTAGGGATCAAGAGGTCCCAGGTTCGAACCCCATCAGGGGCACTGCTAATTTCCTTGAGCAAGAAATTAACATACGGTTGCTTTACTTCACCCAGGTGTAAATGGGTACCTGCGAGGGCGGTATAATTCAGTTGTGGCAAATTGTCAGCTGCACTAAGTGAAGTTAAAAGACTCCCCAGAGAGATAGATAGATAGATACCAGTAGCCCGATGACCAGGGGTAATAGCCGTCGGTGAATGTGAGTAAGCATGAAACTTAGACTATAAAATGCAATTACTTACTTACTTACTAGTCAAGCAAACTGGAATGTTTTACTGGATCAAATAAAAAAGTAAACGATTCATAAAAATCTTAGTGATATGTTAAAATACGCTGTTCATTTAATGATTTAGAATAATATATTCTAAATTAAATTAACAACATAATAACAGATAATGCATTATTTTATTAAATTAGGATTATTATGGTGGTAAAATGTTGGTGGCCAAAGGATCACTCACTGTCTTAAAGTCAATGGACAGATGGGGATTTCGGTGGACTAGGTCCATGGTCCACTGGCTATATTCTAAGACTGTTGGTTTTGTAAATTTTCTATGAAGCCGTTCAGGTGGACTGATTTTTAAGTCCAAAATGCTTACCGGTATTTTGAGACTTGAAAGTGTCCCAATATAAAAACCATATATTTTGAATGTCCTTATAGTGGAATTTGACTGTAAAATATAAATCCATGGTCATTGAAATCACTATCAAGCCAATGATCTCTGACAGTAGTCACTGGGTACCCATTTACACCAGGATAGAATGGAACAACTGAAGATAAATTTCTTGCTAAAGGGAATTAACAGCACCCCTAGTGCAGTTTGAACCTGTGACCTCTCAAACCTTAAGCCCATGTCCTATCACTAGACCACTGTGTTTCCATAGTGACCATAGAAGACATGTTGTTACTGTAACTATATATTTTGTTAAAGATGTAAATACAGATCAATACAATGAGAAGATAAGCACAATAACTAGATCTACATAATCTGTACAGTAACAATGTATTATACTGGACTAGAAGATTTCCTTGTATCAACAGCATTCAACATATAACATATTAACCTGATATAGTGGTCACCTGTAGTAAACAATATGCTTAGTATAGCTTAATTTAGCAGCCAGCTGAGAAAATAGATCCCCAAAAAAAGAATAGTTAAGGGTTTCCCATTATGGAATGGCCACTAGGCGTTAAACTAACGCACAGCATTAACAATGTCAGGATGAGGATTAGGGCCATGGTCGAAATCAAATGATTTCACAGATACCAATGTAATCCATATGAACTTCAGTGTAATTTATTTTTCAGAAACAATAACTTTAAGCTCATGTCATAAGCTGCAGAACTGATCCATCATTCAAATACAATTTTTACAATGCTTAGATGGTATGATACATCATCATGCCTTATTTATGCAAATTTGGAACATTTTGACCACCATGCAAATATAATGCCACAAAAGTGAACTATTTCAGACCAGATTTGGATAATTAAAACTAAAATTAAGCATTAAAGAAATGTGAATATATAGAAATTATTTTTGAATCAAAGTGACCTTGACCCTCTGATACAATCAAAAGTAGGTCATTCATGAAACTTGGTAGGAGAATATCAAAATGGTTTAGAATTTTACTGTATATAATGGCATGTGGTTCTCTAAAGTGCTTCAAGAGTATTTGCTATATTAATATTGACTGATCCTACTAAATACAAGAATATAATTATAAATTCATCACATATAATGACAAGGGTAAACAATATTCATAATATAAACATAACTAATTATGGAAACTATTCAAATTTAAATGAAATGATATTTACTTAAACATTGTGGCCAAGTATTGATATTCTCTTTAAAATAAAGAGAAGTGGGTAAGGCCAAGTAGTTAAGATGTTAAAGGGGTTATCATTTAGTTGGATAGCCAGCTCTACATTGGTTCAAATCACATTAAAATGAATTTAGTTATTACCTTGAGCAAGAAACTTTATTATACTACCTTAGAACAAGGGGAGTTGAGGCCAGGAATTTGACTCAAGAATGATTAATCTGAATAAAAATTAATTTCACAATCAAGCTTAAATATATAAGTATAATCTAAACTACTGAGATTCTTTTTAACATGCTAGTCAGGTTGCATAAAGAAGATTAGAGTTTATATAAATCCTACACGCTGATATTCAATAAAACGGGACAATTAAGATTTGAAAAATGCAAAAAATAAAGTTCTGTCAATTTTTGTTTAGACTGATTTTACAAGTTGCTGTATGTATGAGGCTTGATATTATGCAAGGGTTTGAACAATCTCGGACTAAATATAATTTTACACATATTTGAATACAAGCACATATTTTCTATAGTAACGTATGTTTCTTTACGGAACACGCTATTAAAACGCATATTCTTGGTCTATTTTGTATGTTTGTCTATGATTTAAGCAATTATAAGAGGGCAAGGGGATGGTACTTGAAATACATACTTCAAAACGATAAATTCAGAACACAAAATTGCTCGAATATGTCTTAAATCTTTGAACAACGTATGCAAATTACAAAACTAGATTAATAACCCTTGATACAATGACTTTCCAACTTCGAACAAAGTTCAAAGAGAACTAAAGTACAATGGCCATAAAAAAATCAACATTACTGAATACATTTTAATAGTTTGTATACTTTACTCACTGAAAAATTCATAATCATGAACGTCTAAAGAAACAACTGGTTAGTAACGTATGTTACAACAACACTGTTTAAACTATCATATCCCAGTGTTATCAGTCACACCCAGTACAACAGTCAAAAAATTTAAATGGTAGCACTTACTATTTTCTATGTACTATGTCATATCTATATAATGTTAATAGGTTTGCCTTCAAAATTAAGTAAAAACAAATTTAAAATTAAGAGGTAAAAAGGTTACGAATTAGTCTAAAAAAATCAAAACAGTTAAATCGTATTTAAAGTTCATATAGTAATTCACTTAAATATACAATTGAAATAAACATTGCAACATTCTCCCAGACATTCCATTAGGTATTGGCACACTTATTTCATAAGATAAAACAAATCATTTGTCACCCAAATTACAGCCCCATAGGTTTGCCATTGGATGAGAGGTTGGCGCTGTTTCATGATCCATGTGTTTGCTTCCTTATCATTATCGATTTGTAGCAATGTGCCATGTTCCCTTAAATAGTTCTGCAACAAAATCTTCCGCGACGTATTCTACTTCATCTTTGACAAAAAATGAATCATGATATATGTTGTCTGTGTCGTCAGGAATTACAACAGCCTGTGGTAACGTATGTTTATAAAGGTTTTTTCGCTGATGTTGAATTTGACTGACGTCCTGGGTTCCTTTACGCTTAAAGACAGGATATAAAAGAAACAATCAGGACTTGAACGTTCGGAGTTTCAAAAAATAAGCGAAACATAGTGAAACAAGTAAACTAACAATCATCAACTAAGATACATTTCATATGAAACATACGTTACCAAACGTAACGTATGTTTCAATTCACAAAAACATGTCTTATTGAAAAAGAAGCGAAAAAGGACAAATAAATCAGATTTGTTAACATTTAGTAAGTATTGAAGTAGCAAATAATTTGCAAAAAGCATTTATTTGAGTATTGCTATGTAGGATTTTATGCTTACATTGCATGCAATGGTTAAAAAATCTTCAGACTCATTAATTTGTCAACGCCATTGAGAGGCACGCAATTTCAAGTCTTTTTCAGCTTGGTTGATGATGTCGTATATTTTGCAATGAGATAATGTCATCGTTTAAACCTTTGCCACATTGTAAGATCGGTTTATCATTTTAACGGTAACGTATGTTACATCACGTATGTTACATTTGATACTTCAGACAGCAGTACCTCTAGACGATCCTGAGCAATGACAAAAGTAGTTACCATAAAATGAAGAGTTCATTAGAGTGACTAATTAGAAAATATTAATTCAACTAAGATATTTACCATTAGTTGAAAAACCATGGTCACGTATGTTTCATTCTTAAAAGTCAACCCGAAAATTTTGGTAAAATGTGATGATTATTGAAATGCCTGTGAATACTTAATGACAATCGTTTCTATTTCATGTATATTCATATCTGATCTTATGATTTTATATATTTTACAATTATAATATCGTTTTGAAATTTTTAAAAAATGGACCTTTTTCACGGTCACGTATGTTTCCACACTCTTGGCGACAAAGTTTAAGAGTTGTGTGTAAGTTTATATTTCTGAGGAGCAAGATAAAAATCTTATTCTTACATACAGGAACGTTGTATGTGTTAAAAAACAAGTGCATTAAGACTACCTTATGTGCCTCTTCTTCGTTGTCTGCGCTCAAAGTCAGAAAATTGAGATGGCGACAGTAACGTATGTTACATTTTGGGGTACTTGTGAGACCAGTATGAACACATACTTGTGTATATTTCAAAAATCTTTTTTGTCCCAAATGCCCACACACAGCATACAACTTTTGCATTTTAATTCAATTCACAGTCTATTCGTATTTACTCAGTAACTCATGGAACATTAAATGTTCCATCTCATTGAATATGAGCGTACAGTGATTTTCTAGTTCACATGTATGAATGAGTACATTTCCAGAGATTTTATTGTAGAAAGAAACAATAACAAAAATATAGCTATATAATTGACAGGTGATCCCTAGGGACTCTGTAAGGATACAGTACTGGTTATGTTGGACTCTTACAGTCAATATCTTCAATATCTAGTTCATACAATGTATCGTTCACGGAGATCCACATGGGAGATTGGATTTATTCAAATTTGTAAAGTAATAGTTTTGTACTATTACTCACTGAAATTAAGTTAGAATTGTTCAGGTTTGAAAAATAACAATACCCATAAATCTGAGAAAAGAATTTTAAATCTTCCAAGAAAACAACAGTACAATTTAATACACTTTGTAAGTCTAAGTTTTGTTTGTTTGTTTGTTGGGTTTAACAATATAGCAACACATTGTATAGGTCATATGATGGTGGTCAGTCAACTTACTCATTCCTCCTGGAAAGGCTAAAACTCTGGATTTAGCTGTTAACCAACTACAAAGCGCATACTTTCATCAGTGACTGACAACTGTCCTACATAATTAAAAATCATTGGTAGGAGGGAGAATGGCCGTAGAAATAATTTCATGACCAAGCTCCACGAAAGTATGCTCTGCCCTGGAATTGATTCTACGACCCCTCGATCAGTAGACTTGGGTGACACCAACTGAGCTAGCAGGGCGGCTAAGTAAAGTCTAAGTAAAACATACATTGTGATCTGTAGTCAGCAGACTCAAGGAAAAGTAATTAGCACAAATATTTTATTGTTGCTTGATTGAGTAAGATCCAATGTCCACTTACTATACAGTCATGGCCTTAATTCACAAGTCCAAAGCCTAGTACTTGTGATGATTAATTTGGGCTAGTGGAAATTTCATATAGTAGGGCTAATGATGCTCTTTACTATAACACAATAAATCAGACTAATGCTTGAGAATTTAACTAACATTAATTCAAGTACATAAAACTGGTCATCTCGCCAGCTCCTCTGGACACTTGGCCAGCAGAAGTTTACCATTCTGCATATAAGAAAGGACCTCCCTCCACCTAAAATCTAAGAGGTACAACAGATTCAAGGTCCAGTGCATTCTACTGGACCATAGCCAAGGCTGTGAAAATGGACAGTAGAGTGAAAGTTAATGAATTAGTCAAAGCTTACAGAATATTGTAAAAAATCCAAACCATCATGTAATTAGTATAATGGACATTATGACTCTACATGGAAGATACTTAACAAGGAAGTGATTTATAAACACTGTATGAGGAGACCATTAATTTCAAAGATCAAAAGAAATCAGTTAGAGACCTTCTACCATACATCATGGAATCATGGAACATTTCTCCAGATTAAACTTGTTTATGACCAGTGGACAGCAGTTCATATGCTATAATGGTTGGTCAGTGCAAAACTAGCCTTACTACAAGTAAATAAAGAAGAATGTAGACTAGTTTTTGCACTGACCACTCAAAACCCATCAATAATGGCATATATAATATTGTACAGCTATTGGTCAACAGGGAAATACTTGACCATTCATTCTACTGTATTACCATATATGGTAATCTATTATTCACTGCACTATCTCCCTCTGCTACCTAACTTTATAACATCAGAATATTATCTCACAACAAATTACATGTAATTATCTCCCTTGAGAAATGTGTACATTGACTGCAATTATCTCCCTTTGGGAAAATGTAGATTTCAAGGATTGTCTACCCTGGGGAAAATCTACATTTAAAGAAAGTTGTTTTAAGACAATTTTGTGAAGTTTATCTGATAGAGGGTGTTAAATTATTGAGAGAAAGAGGTTTTTATACATGTATATCTAAGAGCTTGAAACTACTTTTTACTATCATATTTATTGCTGTTAATACTAACCTTTCTGATCTATCTATGAAAAAAATGTTCAACCACTTATGCTTTGAGTGGGTTTAATTAAAAACTCATTGCATAGAGTAAATCACAGTTGTCAGTAAACCTACCCACCTTTCTTGGAAAAACTAAATTTCTGGACTTAGCTGTTCCGCAGTTACTAGGTGCTTACTTCAATCAGTGACTGACAATTGCCTTACCTAATTTAGAATCAGTGGTACAAGGGAGTATGATTACAGTACATGTAATTATATTATGAGCAAGCTCAACAAAAGTATGCCTCACCCTGGAATCAAACCTATGACCTCTGGAACAGTTAAGACGTGTGAGCTACTGATTCAGCCAGCTGGGCTGCTTATCATGGTTTGAAATCAGAAAGTGATAATTCATACCACACTACGATACAGAGACAATTTGTCAGTAGCCTTACAAACAGATAAAATAAGTACTGAAAAGCCACGCTGATGTTCTACTTTATTGGTGAACCAGATGTTTTTCTTTTAATATTCATATTCCGAGAAAATTGAAAATGAAAAAACCTGCTAGCAGCTGCATTAACACAATACTATTGCCTAAATAAGAAAAACCTAAAACCATGTATGAGGACTTTTTTCATACTACCATATAAAACCACAGTGATATTTTACCTTAAAGAGTTCTAGTTGCCATAGTAATTGTTTTATAATTACTATCAAATATTATTATAAAAGAAATCTAATGTAATTATTTCATGATATAAATGCCACAGGTGTTAAAGAATGAAATATTAACACAATCTGAATGAATTCTACCACATATAAAACTTGAAATAGTAGAAGAAAAGGAAGGAAATAATAGAAATAAAAAATACAATAAAACCTTTCTTATTCTGACAGCCACTAGTCTTAGGGATATACTAAACTGTCTATTGTATGGAGATGGCTATAATATGGACCATTTTGTGCCAATATTTTTATTCTAACAAATAGTCTGAAGAAGTTTGTAACCCTGGAGATGACTGCAGTTAGAATGTGGCAGTTGTTAGGAGATGGCTGTTGTTAAGATGTAGCAGTTGATGAGAGGTGGCTAATTTCTTAGTGGTACCTGTACCTTGAAATTTGCTACAATGGAGTGGAAGAGTCAAATTATTTGTCTGACATTTCACATAATCACAATGCTCCTTGGTTGTAACTGTAACCTTCTTCCGCACAAGAAAATACTTCAGTCTAACCCAGATTGAAGCAACAACCCACTATATCAGTTGGAGGTCTTTAAGCTAGAGACCTAACCATTTTAACCACTTTAAGATTTAACATCTGAATCATTTTATCCAATTGTAACCGAACTAAACATTCATGAGCACAGGACATTTTGGTCCAGCAAAATGGAATTTTTTACTGAACTTAATGAAAATTTTCAAGATCAAAAAACAATACACTAACAAATAATTTGTTACTGAACATAGAAAATGGTGGTTTAGTAAGAAAGTTGGTGGACAGATGGACCACTGACATTGTTCAAGTCTCCAGAATGTTGGCAACTCCTCCCACGGCCAATAGGCCAATTTGAAGACTGAGTGTAATCGAAAAAACAACTTTCCGAGATGATAGATTGTTTTCCAATCAATTCTGAAGGACATACAAATCATAGTAGGCTAGTTTTAATTATAACCCTCTAAACTAATGAACACACAAGTAACCTTGACCTCATTCACAGTGTTGATTCAATTTGACATAATTACATTACAGCTTTATTCAATCTATTGTTTAGATCTATTTCTGGTTGAATCAATATCACTTTAATTAAGAATTAAACAATTATGAGAGTTATTGATCTAGCTCTACTCCTACAACATAATATAAAATACTGGCACTTGTTTATTATAAGGAAATAGAAGTTTGGTGGTGAAATTATGAATATTTATTAATTTATTGTAACAAAATTGGCAATAAATGATGATATACATGTACTTTTATATGTGATTTACTTGATAATATCATTACCACATTTGGCATGTTTTTGTCACACGAATTCACATTTATTAAACATTTAACTAACATACTCCACTTGTTGGAGCTGTGATCCAAAGGTAAGACCCACACTTAGGGATCAAGGATCCCAGGATCCCAGGTTTGAACCCAACTAAGGTCTAAGTCAATCTCCTTGAGCAAAATATTTATACCTTAACAGTTGCTCCACTCCGCCCTGGTATAAATGGGCATTGTGAGAGATCACCTGTTGGAAGTGATTTCAATTATCAATGGTTATTGTACAAAATTGTCAAGTCTTCCTCCATATGCATGTTCAGCAGACCAGAGAAACTACACTTAAACTTTATTTTTAACTTTTATAGAACAAAATTTGATAAGTATGCACAAAACTTTTTAAAATACATGTAAATAAAGAAGGATGTAAACAACGTATGTGCCGACTCGGCAATATATAAAATATAAGAACATAAACTATGACGATATGAGTACAATGATTATAAAATGAATAAAACCCTGACATACATTTTATTCTCTTTCTGAGATAAGTCTCTAGTTTTATATGGAAGTCTTAGGAGTTAATACTAAGATATTCTCAGCTCATGAACTGGTAGATTTACTAAGTATTGACCCGCAGCTTTATTTTTTTCCCAGAGTTCGCATAATTCTTAGTAAAATACTTCTTCAGGCTGTCAAAAGCAAAATAATCATAATATGATGCCTAATTAACTACAATCAATTCTATTCACGCAAGAATTAGATGGTCAAGCCATAAACTATTTTTCTTATAAACAACATTAGAGTTATAAATCTTTCTCACGGACATCGGTCAAACTATAAACTATATTTCTCACCGACATCGGTCAAACTAAAAACTATATTTCTCATGGACATTGGTCAAACTATAAACTATATTTCTGTATGATACAGAGATAATGGGTAAGCCAGGATTAATGATTAGATCTCTCCACTGAATATTAAGATGTTGATTTATTTACAGGATTGCTGCCAGGCATAGTACAGAACTAAGGGAGGTAATTCATACAAATGTGTATAGTACTGACATTGAGAGTTATCTTTTCTTTCTTAGAAATTTGAAGATTTCAAGTCTTACTTTTGAATGTGAATTTTATATGCAAAGATACACACCACTTAAAACAAAACAAATTCTATTATCAGTCAAGTTCAATCCATCCAGTCAAGTTTTAATTAATACATTAATTTCATACACTAACTTTTTGACTTCAAATTGCATCAATGGAACAATTAACCCTTTAAATGCTGAATTTCAACAATGGACTAGTCAATCTTTAATGTTTTGACCTATCCATTGTCATTTTAGGGATTTCAGGATAAAAATTGGACAATAAGTAGCCTACAGTAAAGAGCCTGGTCAGCTGGAATGTGTTGTGTCGGCTGACCTGGCTCTTTGCTGGTGGCAAGAGTTTTTCAAATTTGGCTTCAGCATTGTAAGGGTTAAAGTTCAATAGTAAAAGACATACAAAAAGAACTTGACCTTGGAAAAAATAATGGGGATACCTTAGAATTTTGCTACTCATCTTAAAATTAAGGAGGTCAGGTATTGGCCCAGCATACAGCAAAGGTATCCATTTCCAACTTACCTCACACAATTTTACAGCAAAATTAGAAAAAAAAACAAGGGAGGAACATTAACTGAACCCCCTTGCTCCAATACTGAATTGATATCTACTTGTATTCTATTACAATGTTGTGTTTTATAATTAATAACATAAAAAAATCAAGAAAATAAAAAAAGAATCATAAGACAAAAATATACAAAAATATACAAAACCTGATTTAACCAATTAAAATACTCCAAACATCTTTGACTCAAATAGTGTGTAGACATGTTACATTGTTAATATCCAACATATCATATAAAACACTCTCAGACTCTAACAAGAACTATATTGAATTAATATATTGAAAATATGGTCAATATGTCCTAATATTTAAATTACTTATTAACACATTGATCCTAAATACCATGGCAGCAAATAGCATGGCAAATCAAAGGGCAGACAATTCCCCTATCAGTAATTTGTTGATCAATGATTATTTGATATAAATGACATAACTATATTAATATTTTTAAAGCTACATGCTCACAGTTTTGGTAAATGTTTTATAGATCTATCTTATGTAGGAGCAGTGGTCCAGTGGTAGGATGCGGACTCTAACCCTGTCTGAGAGTGATTTCAGTGATCAAGAGTTCCCATACAAGATTGTAAAGTCGGCTGAACATGTATATAACAAGTAAATCTGTGAGCTAATGCTCACTAGTGATACCCCCGCCAAAATCTAAAAATATGCGACAAACAGGAAGTAGATGAGCGAGGAGCATGAAATCGCTTTACACCACATGGGACTATGGGATGAAGCAATATGCCAAGTATTAGGCTGCTGCATGTTATAGTTGCTGAGAAAACTGCGACGGAAATTTTGTAACGCACGCACGCACACACGCACGCACGGACGGACAAGGGTAAAACAGTATACCCCCCTCTTCTTCGAAGCGGGGGTATAAAAAAAACAAAAGACATAAAAACGCACTAAAACCATCCATACTGTTACTAACATGGTAGGTTTTTTATTCATAAAATTACAATCTTTTACAGTTAATGTGTATTTGCATCAAAATTGTCATTATCAAAACCCTGCTTTACTGCCTTCAATATGTTTCCGTACAATTTTAAGAGTTGATTTTTAAGTCGATATCTATGAACAAGCCACTTTAACTGTTACTGTTAACATGAGAGAACATGAGAGTTCTCATATCAAACAAAACAAATTGTTTCATCAAATATCATACTTTTGATTGTATATTGATCTTGTCAAGAGGAAAAAAATGAAACATGATAACTATCATAGTTTAATCAATTAACTGGGGCACTGTACAAGATTAATTAATGATCAATAAAGTAAATAAATACAAGAATATTAATAGAATTTTAATAGACAAAGTTATTTGTGTAGTATAAATAAGTACTCTTATATAAGAGAATAACAAGTATGCGCAGCTAGCTCAGTCCATTGCAAACAAGTCTACTCATCAAGGAGTTGTGGGTTTGAAACTAAGAAGGGCATAATCTTTTATGATGATCATGAAATAATCTCTACAGCAATTCTCCCTCCTACCAATAATTCCTAATCATGTATGGCAGTTGTCAGTCACTGATGGAAGTATGCACTCAGTAAATGGTTAACAGCTAAGTCTAGAGATCTAAGTTTAGAATCAGTGGTAGGATGGAGTACGCATGACAGTAAATGTTATTTTATGATCAAGCTCCATGAAGTGCTCCACCCTTGAGCTGAACCTACAACGCCTCATTCAGTAGATTGTGCGCTACCGACTGATCTAGCCGAGTGGCTTGATATATAATAATAACCAACACGATAAGTAACAAGTAGTTCCAACAATAAACATCACAGTAGACTGATGTATTTACTTCTACAACCAATTAGTTATGATATATATACACAACATGTATTACACTGACCTTATACAATTACATAGAATCTTTCAGTAACAAGCTGGACAAATCATTAGAATCTTCCAGTAACAAGCTGGACACATCATTATAATTCCTCTAGTTAACAAACAGGCTATATCATTATCTCATTAGAATCTAATAATCCTTGGTAATCATTCTGATAGAAATTTATTCCTTTTACACCTGTTATAATTAACTAGTTACTATATACTAAGGCAAGTCTTCCCATAATATTAGCAGAAGACTTGTCTAGTATATAGTAACATATAATTGATAACATTTTAGCCTTACTTCTACCTGATAGCATTTCTATTTGATACTAATTACTATTGTATATACAGCTAAGTTTATACAGTTCAGTTATAGAGACCTACAAGGTTATTGCGAAACCAAGTAAATTTTGTCTTCTTCAAAAATCAAAATTCTTAATTTTGAGTCGAAAAGGTGATGATAAGTAAATTCTGCATTTAAGATTCTTTATAAAGACCATCATGGTATTGCAGAATCATGGGATTTTGGATAACGTTCAAAGCCCCAAATGTTTAATTTGAGAAGAAAAAGTTCCCATATCAAAGCCACCAATTTTGATGATCCTAACAGTGGAATTTCACTGTATTTTACAGAACTATGAATTGATATAATCATTAACAGTAAACATATTAAATATGAATAAAATAACAATTCATATATATCATTTTAATTAGGTACATTTATTTGCACAAGAAATTCAGCTGTGCCCATAAACTCAGTCATTAAGTGTATACATGTATTAAAACAGAATACCTCTTTCGTTAAAGCCTTACAGTCTGCAAAACTACTTATACTAAGCCATAAATAGTACTAACCTATTGAATTAACATCAATATATACTATATGTCTTCTCCCTGCAGCAACAATACAGACTTTACATCAAACAATATTCAAGTCTTCAAGAAATATTTTCTGCCTGCACTTAAAGAATAATGAGTTCTACAGTAAAAATTCAATACATAGACCACCCTGAATATGGTAAAATAATAACACTATCTTTTTTTTTTGTCGGACAATAGCTTATCAAAGATAATGTTATTTTGTTTTTCTTGTAATATTCCACCTTGAAATAAATTTTTGTATCTTGTACCTTACTATATTCTAAAGTCACAAAATACTTCATTTGTGAATAAAAAGGTCCCTATAATAAGACTGTTCCCCTATTATGTACCATACTAAAAATTGGTTCACTCAAAATATGTTATCCACAATAAATAAAATGATTATTATAATTATCAAGATCATAAATTTTAATTGTCCTTAAAGTGAAACTTTATTATAGTTAAAATGGTAAGACTATATTCAAACACAATCTCCTAACATGCATCCACATCTCAAATAACAAACATAACATCTAGTTAAACTGATAATTAAAGTAAAGTATCAATAAATCACCCAGCAACAATGTGACCAAATATAGAATATGTTCTATGAACAAACTTACATCATTTATGTTGACATGGCAACAAGAGTATAACAACATTCAAGCAGCTAAATTGTGTAGATATAATTCTAGTTATTACATATTATCTATAAAACTATTTGTTAGTTCTCACCACAATGTCCAATAAACAATATGCATCATATGACTCTTCACAATCCACAAACATAATAGTGTTTAAGAAATGACTTACTTCAGTCAATATGTTTTGTACAATAAAATAATAGGCACTGTGACTCTTTGATGCACATACAGGAATTACATGTAAATCATGAGAACTTAGCATGAGTGATTTAATTAGCACATCAAATGAATGTCTATATTTTATTATACAATAAAACATAGACAACTGAAAGTTTTTTGTATTGTATCGAATTATGACAATTTTATAGTTTAGTATGAGATAATGCATAGCACATGCTTTCTTTGTTAATATAGTGAAAATGTATGTAACTATGTTTGAATTAACACTTAAATGTGCATATATTCTAACCAACAATTAATTTTAATTGAATATTATATCTGTGGACATTGTGGATATTGGGTGGGGTACGATATAATGTTGAATATCATAATATCTTGTATAAAAAGAATCAACATTCTTCAAATCAAGTACAGATACAGTAATTATACAGCTATCTCACAATGGGTGGGGTATTTATAATGAATGTAATGTCAAGTGCCAGCTAGATAAGACAAAAGAGGAAGTATGTTTCCATAGAAATATCTGTACAAGGTTCAGAAAATATAGTTCATATCAAAACATTCTAATAAAGATAAAACCACTTGAAATATTGTAAAAATAATTGAATATCTTACCTCAAATCCATAAGTATTATCTATATCCATAGTTAATAATCAAACATATATTCCACAAGACAAAACCCAACAACTTACAGTGATATTTCATACAAAAGTCATATACATGTATAAATGCAGGGAAAAACAATTAAGTCTGCTACCTGATCGTTACAAAAACTACATGTCAGAGACTCAGCATTCATTTCTCACCTAGTCATCAGTCAAACAAGGATTCATCAACATAAACACCATAAAATCTGTTGTTTTAACAACTTTCAGAGCAGCAACAATGTACAAGAATGCCTCTACCCACTACTTTGATTCTTTGATTGCTCTACTTCAATTAGAACCTGGTTATTTCTCTTCACATTCAAGAATATATCAATGACATCTTACACTATATTGTTCTCTTAAGAAAATGTACATAGAACTCATTAATTACTGTAAACTAGATTAAATTTGTGATGAATTTTCTTTACTCAGTTTTTTTACTAAGTTTGAATGAACTCAATAACAAACCCCGTGAACATTAATTAGTAAAACAGCATACAAACATGTGACTATTACCAAGAACAAAACAAGTAAATCTGTGAGCTAATGCTCACTAGTGATACCCCCGCCAAAATCTAAAAATAAGCGACAAACAGGAATAAGATGAGCAAGGAGCATGAAATCGCTTTACACCACATGGGACTATGGGATGAAGCAATATGCAAAGTATTAGGCTGCTGCATGATATAGTTGCTGAGAAAACTGCGACGGAAATTTTGTAACGGACGGACGGACGCACGGACGGACAAGGGTAAAACAGTATACCCCCCCTTCTTCGAAGCGGGGGTATAATAAGCATTTTTATAATTAAAGTAAAATTACATTTTGAACTTCTCAATGATTTTCTATGCAAATGTACCTCGGATATTATAAAGAGAGAGAGAAGATATTTAATATCAGAATAGCATGAAACTTGTTTACAAATATTGACTGGGCACATTTTGTGTACAAACATAAATAGCACTATTTGCCAGTGCATTATTCGCCCGGGCCTTATTACCACTTAGAAGGTCACTGCAGTGTTCCAAATGGTAAAACAAGAAATTTAATGTGAAAACCACATTAAAGCCGGATTTAAAAACTTAAACGCAAAACTTAAAAAGGAAAATAATCCATAATAAAGGCAGGTAGAGTTGTTGTTACTTTCTAATTCTGTTCATCACATGGTATGTTATCATTGTATGAAGTTTCATTAAGATATGACAATAAATGGCAGAAATATAAAAATCTAGATAATTGAGTATGGTTGAAATAAATATTTATTGACCATTTTTTAAATCCCCCTCAGTCCTACATCCTTATCTGTCCCGATATTTTCACCTATATATCTAATGTAAAAATCATGGGATTTTAAGAAACACAATATTTCATAATTCCCCTTATTTAGACGCCCTTTCAAAGTCAATCGAAATTCAACAGGATTTTTCAAAACCAGGCTCTCCCCACATTTTTTACACCTGACTGTTTACCTTTACAAGTAAAATTCATTTGATCATTTTACAGTAATACTCACAGAGTTGATGTTATAATTTATAGAAGTCTAAAATAAACAATACTAGAAATCTGGTGAAGTATCTTTATAAACAAAATATAACTATAGTATTATAGCAAACACATAAAGGTTAACAAGGTAACCACTTTCTTGTTATAATGTAACACTTAAAGATAATACATTAGTTTTGTCTTGTACAACACATGGCTTAACAAGTAAATCTGTGAGCTAATGCTCACTAGTGATACCCCCGCAAAAATCTAAAAATATGCGATAAACAGGAAGTAGATGAGCAAGGAGCATGAAATCGCTTTACACCACATGGGACTATGGGATGAAGCAATATGCAATGTATTAGGCTGCTGCATGTTATAGTTGCTGAGAAAACTGCGACGGAAATTTTGTAACGGACGGACGGACGGACTAGGGTAAAACAGTATACCCCCCTCTTCTTCGAAGCGGGGGTATAATAAGAGTAAATTTTCATGAGTTCTTCATGAAGTAACACAGTAAAGGTTCAGCTATTTCAGACTTTTTTTCCTTACATAACAGGGATGATTAACAGGCCCCTTCCTCTCTTGAAATTTCCTTAAAATCATGCATTTTCCCAAATTTGGAGTTTAACTTTGTTCCCCTATCTATGAAAGTGGGATAAAATTTCCCCAAATGTTCTATACAAAAAGGCCCAAAGCCCCTTTCCCAAAAAAAAATGTACTGAAAAAAGCCCTGTATTTGGACAAAGTCAATGGTTCTAACATCCAAAAGGTCTAAATATACGGATCTTTTTATACTCAAATTTAGAAATATTACCATGTTTTATCATATGATAAAATATAGGCACAAGCTTTGATGCATACATGAATTAAATCACATGAGCATCAATTGAGAACATGTTTTGCATTTCAGAAAAGTTCATAATGAACATTTATAACCTAGACAAATGATGTGTAATCACTCCATTCATAAACCATCAAATTCAATATACATGGGAGTAAATTAAAACAGCACCATATTTTATGGAGAAATAATGTATAGGAAGTGATACTATGCTTAGAAAGTGAAAACCCACATGACTCTATGTCAGAACTACTATAAGTCATAAATTTTAACATCTCAAACTTTAAGCACATAAATCATAATGGGTAAGCTCTAAAACAGAAACATTGATACAACATTGACCACTGGTCAAAGATTGCCAGAAACTGATGAGATAAACAGATACAAAAATTCTTTACAAACTAGATTATATATCTTAGAACTTGTGATAAAGTATTGAAACTTGTTTATGTTTCCAGAACATAAATATGAGCTATTGTCAAATAATATATACAAGTCATGTCCATACCATCCCATAATGAGAAATACATCCACCATTAAAATGATGTAGACTCACAGTAAACAAAGTAAACATCATAAAGTTTTGAAATAAAATAATTTCCTTTTCACTATAACTCAAAGATTTAGTAAAATCATCGCCTTATCCCGCTGACCCTAATCCAATGATTATTGAAAATAGATTTGGGCTAGTGAAAAGAACTTACTGGTATTATGCATAGTAGGGCTAGTTAATAATGTTGCCTATCATGATATGAAAAAATAAAGTTGGCTAGTGTTTGAGAAAAATTTACGGCAATGATTGTACCAATCATAAATAAAATCATAGATTTGTAACAATATTAACGTGGAAACAAGAAAGTGAGAACTATATTGAAGATTAATGGCAATTTATGTTTTTGTTCAGGTCAGTTCCAAATTTGTCACAAAATTCTTAATACTGTGAAAAAATACTGATGTCCACTACATCTGAAACGTTCTGTCTTTACTGTTCTACAACATTGAAGATTTCATACAAAGGGAAACAACTCTGTTGTCATTATGACATGACCAATACAATTGTAATTATCTCCCTTTATTATAATCAAAACAAAGTCAATATCAAGTTCTACAAATCAGTGCAACAAATATATTTTAAGATATTGAACAAAGGGAAACAACTGTGAAGAGTATAGTGGAGATTTTATGCTGAGATCATCCAATTATAATGTTTTCCAAAACTAAGGGACAAATCTTTCAAACAATACTTGATTTAAAAGAAAGCTACTATATGTTAAAATAATCACCTCAAATATTGGAAGTAGCTTCCAAAGCATAAATGCATGTACCGGAAGTTATTGTTTAATTTTATTCAACTGTAAGTGGCGCATACATTAACTTTGCTAATATAAATATTCACAACAGTAATTTTGTACTAAAAATAGATAAAAAAATATTTTCAAACAAGCGGAATTAATATGAGCGCCAATGACAGATCCTAATCTGGTTTAGTGTATAAAGTTGCCACATCAAGTAGAACTCCTGTCAGGGTCTTTAGGTTGTATTGTTAGATGAGCCTGGATTAGTCTAACGCAACATCTCAAATAAATATGGTATAAGACTTGGTTATTGTTACAATGAGGTAAGTTAAAGTGTTTAGCCAACTAGAGTATGAACTAACTTCAATATTCTAAACAGTGTAACATATAAATTATGTACATAATATATCACATGAACAGACAGCTATAAACTCAGCCATACTGCATTACGAATTGCAGACTAATTACCATTACTACTAAAAACTTCATAATGAGTTTTCTTATAGTATAGCCCTGCACACCCTGTCCCTTTTATCCCCTTCTTGCTCTTCTTCTGTCTCCATATGCACACTAAGTTACCTTGAAACATTAATCTTCTCATGTGCCCTGCCCTTTTTTCTGCTTCACGCCTCATTTCTGAGTTCTTGCATAATCACTATATCCAAATACAAAAGTTTTAACATGCTTCAAATGTTCTTGAGTCACTCATGTATACAGTCATACACGGTACGAGTCACACAAGGTATGACAATACCCCAGACAGAAGTTATGTACCCAATGAGAAGAAGAAATGTAATAAAGAACTTACCATTTCTTCCAGTTGCCTGGCAACCATAGCACTTCCTCCTGTAGTATGTCTTCTTGGAGCTGATTTCTTTCCTCTATGTGATCTAGGTTGTGTTTGTATAACACCATAGACTGGTTCCCTAGTGGGTTCATGAGAGGGACCAGCATGTTCTCTACGATCAGATGGATCATGTCTGTCTGTTTCAAGAGTTCTTTCTCTAGATCTATAAATAAATAAACACCAATTATTCTTATAAGAATAAAAAATAATAATCTTAGAGATCAAGGTCATTCACTATTTTTGGGTTCAAGTACCAGTTTGTCAGTGCAAAAATAGGTTAACTACAGGTAAATAAAGAAAGGACTAGTTTTTTGCTGACCCAATTGATAGAGTTGCCACAAGTGCTACCAATATGGGAGACAATATTAAGAGAAACTTTAACATAAAAATATCCAGTAATCAATTACATATTGTCCCGCTATAATGCATAAGCACCAACACTTTCCTGTATTCCTTTTATGATTTGTTCCAAACTCAACAATTTACCTGAACACTGTACAAAATGGACAAAAGTTGAGAAGATTTTAAGGTCTTTGTGATGCCTTACATTACAAATAACTTCATTCTTTCATTGACACTAAGTCTTGTAGATTGGTTCTTGGTGACATTAATACAGTTTAAGAGCAATTGATTGTTTATCCAATATACTTGTTAATTTGTATTTATATGTATGCTTTAAGTATTTAATTACAACAGAGTTATGGACCCTTGAGAGGTAAAACAGGTCCACTTAAAGTATATGTCACTTAACGAAAAAAAACAGGCTAAAGATTAGCAGTTGATAGTTGACTTTGACATAAGTCCTTAAATGGAATATAAAATAGGAGTAAATATTCATGAGAGTGTTTCAATGATAGCTTGCAAAGATTGCTAACAAGGGACATAGCTAGTGGTATAACTCTAACTTTACTGGACTATTTTGTATAACTTGCTTACCCTCTCGCATGGAACATGAAACAGGGGGAAATAGATCTTTGGATTTAGCCTTTATCCAGTTACTAGGCACATACTTCCATCAGCGACTGACAAATAACCTACATGATTTAGAATCAGGATTAGGAGGGAGAATTGTCATATAAGTTACTTCATGACCAAACTTCATTACAGTATGCTCAGTCATTAGGAATCAAACCCACCACCCCTCGATCAGTCAACTATGAGTGCTACCGACTGAGCAAGTTGGGTGGGCTAATAACATATCTGTAGTTTTAACAATATGGTCAGAGATGTATGTTATAAAGATTTCCCTATACAAACAATCATATTGATATTTAACAGAGAGACACCAAGACAGCTTGAGTAATATAGAAAATGTACAAACACACTCGGAGAAATTGACAGGATTTGATTGAATGTAGAACCATTATAGTACCTGTTCTCATGAGATCTCAAATCAGCACATTTTGTCTTGATATATCCACATCACAGTATTCTACAGGGTTTTGTGTGAAAATAGCAATAACTATATGGATGTAGTTGTCACAGTGTTTGCTCTGAGACACAACTACATAGTTACTATTGATTCAATAAAAGATTGATTTCTGGAAATAGCTAGAGAGACAAGAGGAGACAAAATGTCCCTGCTGTATCAGACAATTATATTACATCTCAGTCTCTAAAATACATTTTATAAATCTGGTAGTACAGATTGCTATACATTAACACAAGTAAAATATTTATACTACACTCAATAATAGGGGGGTTATCAAGTTCAGTATCCCCTTAAATATTTAATGGACCCTTATTCAATTAAAAACCAATTATCACTTCGAATCCATACAGAGTTCTATGAATTATACACTGGAATGACTAGGATAGTTCTGTATAAGGAATTTGGTTGTTTGCATTTATGAATATTTTTATACTAATTATTTTTTGTCAAATTGACAACATGATTGCTAATGTGGCACTATGTTGCTCACCTAAGTCCACAATGTGGACCACATTGAAACTATATTATACACAAAAAAATAAAATTATTATTATTATTAATATTCTTAGATTTAACTAGGTGACCTTCCTTTAGATCTCATATAAGCCTGCATTATTCTTTATTTATAAATAAAACAATATAGTTTTTTTTTCATATAAATTAATAAATATGACTTCTGTATTGTTTGCAAGGTATTTCTTAGATTTAACATGAAGAATTTGGAAGAGATTCTATGGTACAAAGCTACTGATAATGTTTGATGAAAATTGGAGGATAAAATGGCATCTTGAGTGATAATGATTTTTCATGATTTGATCTAGTGACCTAATTTTTACCCCTCATTGCCAATCACATTGATTATATAATTAAAATTAAAAACATAACACATCTGTGTTTCATTAAAAATGAAGGTGAAATAGGGTTTTTTTAGTGTTAATATGATTTTTCAATGATTTGACCTAGTGACCTAGTTTTTATCCCAATTTACTCATTCTCATGTTGAGCATGTTGGAAATTTTGTTATTTATGTCAGTAGTATCACACTCGTGTGATAAGATCAATATAAAACTTACCTGGAACGTTCTCTAGCACCAGAGTAACTTCCCCTAGTACTACTAGCTTCATCAGAGTTATCTGTCCTGTCACCATTAGTAATTGACTGTGTAGGGGCTGAAAATAGAAAGAAATTATCTAGTGTGAACTGTGTCACCAAGGAATAGAGATAATAGGGTCTTCATAGAATTGCTAAATAGAGTCACCCTGGAATTAAAAAAATTGGAACACTCTGGTCTTCAGAGAAATTCAATTTCTAAATTGGCAATATTTAAGTGTTTTAAAACTGTCCAGGTGACTTGGACTTTTGTCCAAGAGACCCTAACATTACTAAGAGTCTTCTTCGAGACAGAGCAAACTAAAAAAAAATGAAGCCAAAAGTCATTAGATGGACAAAGTTTTGATTCTACTGAAAAAGAAATTTATGGTGTCGAACATTGCATTTAACTTGTTTGATCATATTGCAGGAATCAGTAGCAGAACCCATGTTCCCTGAAAATGCCTTTATCTATGGACCCAACCTTTTAACCTAGCACATAGCATACACAAGTGGCTTAATCAACTGCCTATCAAAGGTTAGCAAAAGGCCATAAAGGAAAGTAATTCTGCACAACAATCAAGCCCTTGTCCCTTGATTTATGTTCAAGTCAGAGGTGTTACCAAGCAACATAAATTGAAGGATTTTTTGTTATTGAACATTTTTACATCAAAGCAATATTAATAAATATTGGTATTTATGACAAGAAAGTTCAAATATCTATCACTAACTATAGAAAGATGAGACTTAACATTTTAAGAGGATGACAAAAACTACATGATTAATGACAGATCAGACTTATATGATACTTTTTACTGACTTAACGGTCTCTGTCTAATATATCAAATATTGATTGTCTGTTATTCTTGTTTTAAACAACCTATACCCATAGGAGAATGGTGAAAATACAACAAAATTATGACAAGAGACAAAATTCTAGAATGTTTTCAATATGTTTTTGTATGTAATTGATGCCTTTTAGTCTGGTTCTGTTTCTGTTAATTATGTGGTTTTCAAATTAAATCTGCAAGGTGATGAAAAAACTACCATGATCATCGTTGCGTCTGCTTTAAGCAATTAAAGTTTATTTCAACAAATTTCGACAACAAGGTTTTTATAAGCCGTTTTACAAAAGACTGATTAACTTCAAATGCAACTCTCCAAGTTTAATATATACAAAGTCATAAATATTCCAAGTAAACTGAAAAATATAGATTTATCTCCATGTATGGAGATATGACTTGTTTTAATTAAATGCTGATATGTACAGCCCACTAAAAATTTCCGATATAGGATTCTCAACATTGTTATAGACAATGTCATGTACACAATAGTAAAAGTTATATACTGAGTAATTACTTGACCAATGGTCATTTTGGTTTGAATTAAGCCCCACCCATAATTTGATACCAACAGAAACTTAGAGATTAGTTTGTATAATTTTAAAACATTATTGAGAAAATTGCTTTACTATCTTTGATATAAACATATTTAAAAAGCTGGTTTATAGTTTACTTGTTACTTTAAGATATTCCGCCTCATTATATTGCCAGATCAACACAAAACTAGTCTGTCAACTTCATTATTTACATGTAGTTAAACTAGTATTGTGCTGATATGTTTTACGTTGACCAAGCAATATGTGTAACCCAAAAACATTCATGGTCCTTACTGAGATTGGAACCCACAACCTCTCAAGTTGTAAGCGGACACTCTATCGCGTCTCCATAAAAGCTAGCTTGAAGGTAAGGGAGAACAAATGCTGTATTATACCTCTGCTACTAACACCCCCTCTTTAACAGAATTCATCCTCAAATTCTTTGAGCTTGAATTGTCAGTGAGACAATCTAAAGATGCAATCACACAATTCCTAGTGGGTTATTTACGTTAGGTGCCAAATGTAACCCGATAAAAATTCACGGTCAGAACTGAGATTCTAACCCAAGACCTCTCGAGTCCTAAGCGGACACTCTAACAAGTTGCCATAAAAGCTAGCTTGAAGGCAAGGAAGTACAAGTGCTGGATTATACCTCTGCTAGGTATGTATAACACAGTATTATACAAATATTACAGTAAAATTGCTTGTTCAGCATATTTGTACCAACTGTAGTTTCAAGCCTACCGGTATCTAAGATGTATGCAGACAGAAATATCAATGTAGATTTATCAACTACATCATTAACTATGTATAGACAAGTAAGTCTTCAGTTTCAGCTTGTCTACCAATAGCATCAGTCTTTTTAATAAGATCAATTCATCATACACAGAAGCATGCAGTGTATTCCCTAGAGTTTCAATATAGTCATGTTTATTCTGGATGAAGCAGATCTTGGATTTTGTCCACACAGGAATTAGACCTAGCTTTTCCAATCAGAAAAGGTCCTGACAACAATAATACAATATTAAACTGTTTGCTGCATTTTTTTATTACTAACAAGTCATATGGTCACTTTAAATAAACTGGCCTTGTGGAAACACTTACATGTTTTGTTTCCAGTTTTTAAGTCTACTTCACTTTAATACAACACCTGGCAATTACAACAGGTCAAATTTTAAAAGTGAGGTTGAGAGATTCACTGCAAAATAAAATTATCACAAAAATTCATGCAGGTACTACACTTTTTTCATCTTTTCGTATGATTCTCCACTGATCAGCACGAAGCTGTCTAGACCCCATGGTCATGATAAAAAAGGTAAAATCAAAACAAGAGGAATTAAAACACAGGACTTAGTTTAAAGAAATCAAAAAGAAAGTAGGGAAAGAAATCAAAAAGAAAGTAAGGACTATCTTCAGGGGCGTAGCTGGCCCAAAATAAATGTGTAGGCACAGGTAACCTAGGGGGTCCGGGGGAGTTAGGTGACTGCACATGTATGACGCCATCAATCAGTTTCAGTAACTGCTGCTTGACTTACCTCCCTTTATAAGTTAGTTAGACATCGTATCATGACCATTTCTTATGGTTAACCTTATGTTGAATCTAGACTGAGTTATTGTTTTTTATTGAGCATTATTTTCAAATGTGATGGTACAATCCATACTGCTCGTACCCCTCAGCCTACAATTTTTATTGCATTTTTGTTTTTGGCAATTTTAGCCTTTTTATTTTTTCAAATTTTCAAAAAATGTGTAGGCACATGCCTTGTGTGCCAATAGGAAGCTACGCCAATGATCTTAAAGACAGTGAAATGAAGAATATAGAACTAGTTTAAAGACAGTGAAATCAAAAGCAATGTCAGGACCTGTTTTAAGACAGTCCAGTTTTTAAAAACAACAAGCAATTAAACCACGTAGTCTGAGAATTTGTTCAAGACAAATCAATCAGTTAGCACAAAACAAATCTAAATTCTTCATTTTGTACATGTAGTTTAACAAGTTCTGTGCTGACCCAACAAAATGGAATTGCATGAAATATGGAAGTTCAGTGCAACATAATCTAATATTCCATCAACAAATCAAGACAAATCACAACAGATTTCTTCATTCTATGAAAACATTTTCATTTGCATAATGAATTTTTTGTTCCCGACAACAAACAGGAAAAACAGTTTAAGAAACAAATTGCAATCTAAATTAGTAAGAATTGATGAGTACAAATAACAATGATAGACAATAAGCAGACAGATAAGTAGCAGACAATAGTTTCAGACAGATAAGTAGCAGACAATAGTTCCAGCCAGATTGTAAAACTGTATGGAACAAAATGAGACAATCTATTCTAATCTTTTCTGCGATATATTTATAATGTCTGTCTTCCTCTAAGATTGAATCCTCTTATATAACATGGTGATACCTACAGGCACTTGATGGTACTGGATTTCATGACCATTGCTTTTTCAATAACATAATATTTTCTTATACATGTAGTATACAAGGCGCAAGGTAGACAATATGATGCATTGTGACTTAACTGGACAGAGAATGACCTGATATTTTCCTGTTAATACAGATAACGGTCATATTTCATAGGCAGATCCAGCGGGGTGTCAGGGGTGTCTGGAACCCCTCTAGAATTTGGAAAATGTACCTGTCCATTAGTGTATTTCTTGCTTGTAAGTCATTTTTAAGTAGAAGAAGCAATTTTTCTGGGTGCTTAACATAAATTTAATGGTTATATAGTTTTTATTATCATTATGTTGCATTTTTTTCTGCAAAATGTGTTGGTTGTGGTTCGAGGTTCGGACCCCCCTTTCTAGAAAAGTTCGGACCCCCCCCCCTAGAAAAAATCCTGGATCCGCCCTTGTATTTAACAGCGGCCAGCTCACCTAAACTAGCCTTCTCTCACCTTTGTCTATAATCACAAGGCCAACAACTCCTCCATGATTCTTATAATGGAGAAAAAATCTAGTTTTCTAGTCTAGTTTTCATGGAAGGATATAAACAACCCTGGTGAGGATCAATCTCTGTAAACAGATATCCTGTAGAGCATTGTTGTACAGGATCTCTACTGTCTCCATGGAAGGTAATGTCGAGACAAACTTTGTGTCGACCATCAATGCATAGCTTTCATCTAGACGAAAACACTATTAATCACATTTTGATTTCGTAATTTCTATTTTTAGACCAAGGTTTGCATGCTAATTTAACAGCGGTATTATTCACAGTCTGTGATTGGGCGGCTCATTTCAAATTGCGTGACGTAGACGATGTAAACAAGTTACTTATCATAACAATTTCGTCATGAATATTATGATGAGAAAAGGTCACCTGAACATGACCTTCGTTTGAAAAAGGCCAGATCTAAAATAGCGAGTAGGCGAGCGGAAAATTTTAGATTGGGTTTTAATCAGATTGGGTGAGGATCAAACCAGTAACCACTATAACATCTAAATAAGAAACCCTGCATGCATACTATTGTGCCAAGAACCAAGACTTTCAATTAAAATTGTATCAAGTTGTCCACAGTATTTCACAAGCCATAGTCAACTACAATTTTAAATATTCAAGGAAACTGTTTACTCAGCAATATTCATGTGTTCTGTGATCCCTAAGGAATTCTAAGGAATGGAACAATTTTGAGTCCATTCAACCTGTTACTTCTACCGATAAGAAACAATTCATCTGTTGGCAATAATCATCTTTCACCACAATGAGACATAGTTGGGGAAACTGAAGCGTCAAAATAATTATTTTCTTAGCCGGAAAACATACATTTTCCTTTCAAACAGAAAATCTTGGCACCATAAATACACATTATTTAGAGAAAATGATGGCTTCTTATACTATATAAAGCCAACAGACTTAAACAAATTACAAAAAAAATACATGAATTATATTTATGGAAAGTAACATCTCGGAGACTTAAAGAAATAATCACATGGATTTAAAGGTCTCAGCACCATACACAATACAACATTATATAACACATGTATGACGATCATATCATGATAAAATAACATCAAATGAACGCTTGATATCAAGAATGAATCAAGGCAAAAGAAAATCATGACAACATAATAATAAATTCAGAGTACAAAAGATCCATAATATAAATATTCATGAGTTAATACCTTGTTTAAAACTAAAAAGAAAACAATTGTGGAATTATAAATAATAATAATAATGATTGACAATGATGATGATGATGATGATGATGATGATAATGATGATAATGATGATGATGATAATGATAATGATGATGATGATGATGATGATGATGATGATGATGATGATGATGATGATGATGATGATAATGATAATAATAATGATAATAATAAAAACACATTCATGATTGTACCAGCGGTTAATATCCATAGTGCTCCAAGACTACTTGCCATGTATAGAATAGTATGTTGTTTAATAACAGTTTGTATGGCATTGCATGTCAGAATTTACTCTTATCGTAATCAGTACAAATGATTTGTTAAATTTTCCAAGCCCCCTTTTTGATATTTTACATCAATATTTTCTTGCCATGAGATATATAACAGTGTGAAAGGTCCTTTAAAGGCAGTAAAATATCACAGAATGAGGAAACTTTGAGACATCATAAAGCTGAGGCAAAATTATTGTTGAATCAGCAAAGATACATCAAACATTATGTCATATATTTATCATTGGGAACATCACATTATGTCCTAAAGTAGCATTTTCTGTAATAAATGGTCTTTCTAGATAAGCTGATACAACACTGCAGACAATGAGAGATTACTGAACTAATATACATATCTTACAAAACCAGCATGTTGAAATCATGCTAATAATTCACAAATAAAACATGGCCTTCAAGGCTTTTATGCTTTACACTTAAATCATAACTCCAATTTATGTTTTTTGCACTAACAGGATCAACCAAGTTTGTTACAAATAATTGCTGAAAAGCATGAAACATGAATTAGATCCTATTGCTCTTTTTACACAGGTTTCCATTGCATAGGAAAAATTGTACCACTGGGGAAACCCCAAGTATTTGAATTCCAGATATCATTAATTTTATGGACTCACTCAGGTCAGTGACAGACCAAGATGGTATATGAACCTTATAGTTCAGCCAGACTTAAATAAAATGTAATCCAGCAAACACACCAGCATATAATTAGAGAACATTTGGTCTTTAATTTAATTTTTCACTGTATATCAAAACTTTTGTACAAGTACTACAGCAGCTCTGAACCTTACCAGCTTTCTGAACACCTTTCTTTAACAGTAGACTCACTTACTATTCCACAAGGAGCAAAAAACTTCTCTAGACTTCTACAAATATTGAAAAATAGTAGTCTAACTACAAATGAGTTTATTTAAGTTTATTATGTAGACTTCTACAGGAATACTGATATTAAACATCAAATTTTAATGGCAAATTATACCTTTTGTAATCTGCCACGGCCAGGCATCAAACCTGAGACCTATGAATTTCAAATCCTGCCACTTTAAAAGATAATCTAACAATGATAAAGTCAGAAAATAATCAAACACAAACCCCTAGTGCACCATAATATATTAAAGGCGGAACATTACTACATTTGGCAACCTTTTAATATCAAGTTTTCCTTAAGCTTGTAGCTTTATAGATACTGCCGAGTTATCAAAATTGGGGACATAAATACAATTTAAAAAAAACTTGAAGCAAAAATGTCCTGACTACTATACTTTCAACACGAATTACACAAAATTCTGGCTGAAAATTGTTTTTTGCTTTTCTGGTATTCAAATTAGATTTTATATTGGCTTGAACAACTAGCTTTGTATCTTAATGTTCATTCATGTTTTACAATAATAATTAAATTATCATGTTGCTTTAATTTATCTAAATTACAACATTTTTACTCGTCTTTATTAGATTTTGCACAGAGTTTCCACTATCATTAGTAAAAGTTTGTTAATTAAATAAAACATCACAATCTACCATCTTCTTGCTTTCTGGAGAAAACTTTACCTAAATTTCTGAATTATATATAATCAACACCATTTATTGTTAATTACATTCCTTAAATAAACCAAGAGAAGTTACAAATTGGTAAAATACACAATAGAACATCAACATACTTGGAAATTAAATACAGTAAGAACAATGTCTTCTTTGAAAGCACTTGAAGCATCATAATAGATATATGCTTTCATGATTAAATGCACCTGATAATAAAAGATACAGTATTTCATTAATTTGATGCATTTAGAAGCAATTCATTTTCAACTATAAGCTCACTGTCTAGATCGTGAAACGGTTGCGATTTTCCGTGTCACGGTGTAGCCTCATCAAGATGGCGGAAAAACAACCATCCAAAACGTACGTGTCGTTTTTTGTATGATATTTTGAGAAATATTCGGGCCCAAACGCGTTATATAGTTTCATTTGATCCGTAAATGTATAAACTAAAGGGCGGGTGTACTCACCTGACATGTCACAAAGGATTTATGTGAGTTAAAGCCACCAAAGTTGACGAATGGCCGTCAGTCAAATTTGAACCGAGAGAAGTGAATGACTTTTGATAAAATCGCCGTTAGTACGGCACTTACCGTGTTATAAATACGTTTGTGAGATAGTGTATATGCATGCAATTATACCTTAATATTGTACAAGTTCTAATTTATTTTGTTTTGTCAAAACATGCCTACTTTCGGTTTTGTCTAAGCAACGGTTGAGATATTAGCTCCGGTGAAGATTTTCCGTAAGAAATGACTCGGTGTTGCCATAAAAAGTGGACACGGTGTTTACATTTGCGTGAAAGTGAACACGGTTCGGACACTCATCCAATGGCTAAACGCAACCATATCATTTGAAGTAAATCACATTGGCATTATCCTTCGTATTTTGCTATACAGAAAAGCCCAATGTGTTCAATACGTACATCTTTGCAGAAACAACGCCTAATTATAAATCAGTCAGTATTATTTTATTCCTACTATTCCAGATCGTCACCTTTCGTATTGATACTTAAAAATAATGTAGTATAGAAATACGAAACTGATACTTATAAAAGCCCTTTTGTTATAAGACTAAAATTATATATTTCATAATTTTGTTCTCCCCAGTGTCAAAATGGAAAAAAGTCTATAAATGCTACTACTGTAAGTTTTCGAAATCTGATCTCTTAGCATGCATTCATCATTCATTAGAAAAGCATGCCAAATTGCAGATAAAATGACGGAAGTGATGGTTTAAAAAGTATCAACCGGCCAATATGGCCTTCTGACGATAGACTACAGACTAACAAGAACTGCAAACTGGGGAATAGTTCAAAGTGAATCAACACATATGTACATCCTTTCTAGAAAATTGGAAGTGTCCTTATGTAAAAAGGGCTAGAAAATATATAAGAATCTAAACAAGATATTTCTGTTGATACTGATTTAATTACTTCCCAGTCTAGATGCGAAAAACGTACAAAACGTCAGAACCAATAAGAGCACTCGACAGGGTAACTTTAGCAGGTCCCTCTCAGCAAACGTTAATTCCATGTACGAGGAACATGATGAAAAGTTAGAAGATTTAAATTTGTTTACGATTTGACCAAACCCGTATCTGTGTTTTAACAAATACTGCTACGTTTTGCCTTGTCTACATTTCGACAGTATTGAAAATGGTCTGGTCGCATTTCAAACGTTTGAATGAGTGTCCTAACCGTGTTCTATTTAACGCAAATGTATACACCGTGTCCACTTTTTATGGCAACACTGAGTCATTTCTTACGGAAAATCTTCACCGGGGCTAATATCTCAACCGTTGCTTAGACAAAACCGAAAGTAGGCATGTTTTGATATAACAAAATAAATTAGAACTTTTACAATATTTAAGTATAATTTCATGCATATACACTATCTCACAATCGTATTTACAACACGCTGAGTGCCGTACTTACGGCGATTTTATCAAGAGTAAAACACTTTCTCGGTTCAAATTTGTCAAACGGTCATAAGTCAACTTTGGTGGCTTTAACTCACATAAATCCTTTGTGACATGTCAGATGAGTACACCCGCCCTTTAGTTTATATATTTACGGATCAAATGAAACTTTATAACGCGTTTGGGCCCGATTATTTCTCAAACTATCATGCAAAAAAACGACACGTACCTTTTGGATGTTTGTTTTCCGCCATCTTGGTGTGGCTACACCGTGACACGGAAAATCGCAGCCGTTTCACGATCTAGACAGTGAAGCTGTCTGGCTAAGCACAATCAGTAGAGCACAAGTATACTGATCAAGAGGTCTTGGTTCACACATTTTTATACAGCTTGGTTATGAAATAATTTCTGTGGCCATTCTCCCTCCTACTACTGATTTTAAATCATGTAAGTCAGTTGTCAGTCACTGAATAAGTAAGTGCCTAGTAAATGTTTCCAGAAACATATAGTAGGTTGACAGACCACCTTAATATGACCCAATGCTATTTCTCATGGCTACCAGGTTTAAAACTCAAACAAAAACATAGCCGCCCAGCTAGCTCAGTTGGTAGCACGCAAGTCTACTGATCGAGAGGTTGTGGGTTGATTCCCAGCTGGGGCATACTTTCATGGAGCTTGGTCATGAAATGATTTTTACGGCCATTCTCCCTCTACCAATGATTTTTAATTATGTAGGGCAGTTGTCAGTCACTGACGAAAGTATGTGCTTAGTAGTTGGTTAACAGCTAAATCCAGAGATTTAGCCTTTCCAAGAACAGTGAGTAGGTTGACTGGCTGCGTGATATGACCTATACAATGTGTTGCTACGGCGTTAAACCCAACAAAAACAAAACAAACCAAACAAAAACAAAATGCAAGACTTATAATAATTATAATGTGAAAACATTCATTAGTTTCATACAGGTTATGTAATTAGTAACAATCACTTTATGAAGAAAATTCTCTATGAGGGTCAATCTTTCATATGTATAGTAATAATTATGATGTGTTTCAAAAATTCTTCCAAACACCCAAAGAGATATTTGTCTTGCAACTTCATTTGACCAAAAATGAAGAGATATTTGTCTCGCAACTTCATTTGACCAAAATAATACAATATGAATACCCCAACCATTTAACATTTTCTTTCAAAAAATGTGTTTCATAAGTATGGAATACATTGTGACTAGAAGGAAAGAAGGAAGCACAATGGCAAAACTATACAACCTTTTTATGACAAATTCAAACACCATAGTATGAAATCAATACAATTACTAGTATTATAAATAAAGAGTCCTTTAAAAAATAGTCTACCAGAATATGAAAAATGAAATCAATCAACTTGAAACAATCTAGTTTTTATCAGACAATGAAAAAAGCATTATCCTCTAAGGATTGTGAAAACAATAAAGAAATTCTAGTTCCTGGTAATCATAAATTATATGAGCAATCAATACATATGATTTCCAGCCAACACATCTATGGAGTCCAATTAAAACTCAATTAATCATAAAAGAGTGATTATTAATCAATCATAGAAATCAAGAAGTAATGGAGATGGGAAGAAGAATGCAACAAATAACACAACAAGTAAACGGGAAATGAACATAATATATGATCACAGTGACTGCATGTCATTTGTGAACCCGGGTCAATAGCGCAGTTAGTAGCGCGCCGGGATTTGGATACTCGTGCCGAGGGGTTGCGGGTTCGAATCCCGCCCGGGGAGGTTATACCCTTCCATGAAAATTTGACAATAATGTCGATTTTCCTCCATTGATTAGATAATATGGAGAAGTTTCCGGCCTTGTGGAAGGGTAGGCGAGTACTGGTTATAGACAATGGTCCAGGAAAGCTAGATTAGGTGCGCTCAGGACGCCGTGAAATGACCTAAATTGTGTTGATACAGCGTTAACTCCAATAAATAAATAAATAAGCATGTCATTTGTATACATGTAGTCCTATTAAAAATTTTGCAGGTAGATGATTGCTAACCAATATAATTTAACATATTTTGGAACTGTAATATAATCAAAGAGTAGAAAACTATATTTACAAGAATGTGATACTTGACTCAAACCTGTAACCTCCAACTTTGGCTGGCATAATCACAGACAATAATAATGCTTCATGGTGGAAAACAAGCAGCATAATGCAAATCTATTCTAGTATTCTAGTTTAAAGTACATGTAGCAATAATGATCTTCTCTACCATCATTCATATTTCTTACAAATACAAAAAGAAAATATGGAATGCTCAATTATAAAACAGCTGTTTTCATAAAACAATTATACCTGCATGCATTCTATAACTGCATCTAAACAAATTTTCCATACAAACTGGCTGTGATTTATTTTGGGTAGGAGTGGGAGTGTTTAATTGCACTTACAAAGTTAGAAATTTTAGGTACTAATACATCTTTAAGTGAGTTCAAATGTCCTTAAGTAGCCAAAGCAATGATTGCAAACAACATACATGTAACCATATAATTATAAGGTCACATATATTAAATTACAAATTTTTACTAACATACATGTGCTGGAAACCTAAAACCAATCATCTACTTCAGCAAAAAGCAAAAGCAGTCTCAGACTTCAGGGAGACTTTTATATCCTTTAGGTACATCATGATCAATCTTACAATACAAACCTCAGCCCGGCAGTACTATGTCTTGAACGTATATTAAACATGGCTACAGTTATATTTTCGATCATTTTATATCTAAGACTACTCGTTACAAAGATGATTGATTGCAACAAAACACTTCATAATCACAAAGCAATATTTATTACCCATGATGCATCAAGACTCACATTCTCAAACTGCTTTCTACAAGTATGGTAACAACAAAATGCACAAAGCATTAAATCTCCTTGATACAATGGTTTTTATATCTTTTATGTCCTTCCTGATACAGGAAAGTGAGAAAATTCCTCATACCGATCAAAACAGTCAACTTCATCTTAACAATACTAAAAATATTGAGACATTTTATGTCAAAGTCTTTGTTTTATTATCATTCAGACTGAGTGAGTATTGAAATTTTAACCATAATGCTATTCCACAGCATGCAATTAGGCAAGTAGAAAAATATGTTGTTTTTCTCTAAACTCTACAACTCCCAGATCATTAAATGAAATCAGAGACAAGCTTAGTGCAATCAAAAAATGGTCCATAAATTTTAGACAAAATGAGAGCCATCATAAAATATGAGCCCACTGTGAGCAATGAAGCAATATGTATCCTTTTCAATTAGTCTCCATGCAATAAACATACACTCTCTGTGTATGCTGCTAGGAGGGTAAGATTAGATGCCCTTAAACCATAAAAGCATTACATTTTATACACACCCTTAAAAGCAGCATTAAATATTAAGTAGGGTTACTTAAATTGTTTATTACCATGACGACAGAAGAAAGAACATTGTGATAAATTCTTCTGGAACTACATTCCAAAAATAGAGAACATGTTTAATATGAGTCAGACATGATTATTGTAGCCCCAACTGAGACTGTAACATAGTTGGTGGCACACAGGAATTTAAAATTTAGTTTTCCTCGGATGAGGGGTACTGATGGAATCTCATCTGGTACAGTTTATGCCTTTCCATGAAATTTTGACATCAATGTCATTTACTTTTCTTCCATCATTAAAGGTATAAGAAGAAGTTGTGGAAGAGAAGGTGAGTACTAAAAATGTTATTGACATCATTTCAGGAAAGCTAATGTTATGTGCTGACTGCAGTAAAATGACCATAATTGTGTTGTCACATGACCATAATTGTGACAGTGTTGTCATGGCATTATACCCCATAAATACACTGGGGTCCAAAAGTTTCTTTACAAATAGTTAAATTTTTATGTTTTGGAATATATTCAAACAAACTTTACTTGCCGTTATTAGTTAAACAACTTATATACAGTTTATCATTAACTGTCAACTATGTTCCATCATATATATTTTTATTATAAATAATTACAATAAAATATTAAAACAAATGTGTCTGTGTTAACTTTTGCTATAAGAAAGATAAAAGGAAAATATGTAACAAAATACAAGTGTAAAGAAACTTTTGGACCCCAGTGTATAATAATATATTATACATCATATACAACACCAAGACACTGTGATTGGGTAACTGCAGAGCTCGTCTAACTACATGTAAATTTAGACTAGTTTCGCACTGACTCATAGACCTGGAAAAGTGATTGAATTCCTCTAATCTGCTAGACATGATGCATGATGTCCAATGATGTTTAACATTAGAAGACACAGTGTTTGCAATGTCATGTCAAATTAAGGAAATTGAGCTGAACCAAAATCTGCCAAATTTCAACACAGATTGTGACATCAGTACATGATGTTTCCTGACACCTGGGTGAATTGCAGTAGGAAGAATTCTATTTAATCAGGAAGTGCCACAGTTTAGCAATCTGTTCTGATCTGTTCTCATGTTTAATACAGTTAAGTATGGCTATTTAAGACCACTTTTGTCATTTTATAATCATGCAATTTTTGACAATTGTTAAGACCCAAATGCCTAATTTGTGAACAAAATGGTCTCTATAATAAGACTGTTTCACTATTAAGACCAATCGATTTTGCTAATTTTAATAGCTGAACTTTACTGTACCACATTCATCAGGTTAATAGTAATGTGTTAACTTACATGATATTTTATAGTCCCAGTCATGGGATAGTGATAAAGTGCAGGATTTCAAATCCAGAAGTCCAAATTTGATTCCCTGAGACAGTAGGTTAAACTTTTTCATGAAAATTCAATATTAAACATCTATTTACCACTCAAGAGGTAGAAATTGTAGGCTGCCTGTGGGAGATTAAGATTCCAGCATCCAGAAGAGCTGTGGTGCTTTTCACAAAAATTCTTACGAAAAAGATCTTCGTAATTAAATTTCATTTAATTAGCAGTTCAACGTCAATTTGATAATAAGCATAACGATGATATGATATTCAAAAGGTTTACAATATTCTACACAATTCCATAATATTTAGAATTGATAAGCCAAACAATGAGCGTATTATTCATGTTTCTCGCTTTTAACTTACTTAGATTTTTTTCGTAAGAATTTTTGTGAAAAGCACCACTGGTTTGGTGAGCAGCCACATAATTAAAACATAAACCACAGCTGCTATAAACATTTGCAAGTAGCAATACAAAGAATATGAAAGGTACAATTTCACTAATTTAAATTTTAAATTGTTATGTTTAATAAACATTAACGATATCAATGACAAGAAGTATTCTCCTTGAGTCTTAGACAATCTAGTAATTGATTATTTCAAGAATTTTAACCATTCCAAGAAGACAATGTCAATTTGTGTTGTAAAACATCATTTAGAAAATTAAATCAATTATAGTATTTCCCATGTTCTTGTTCTAGTGTTTTTTTTCTATTACAACTCTCTCAAGTACTAAGGAAGTATTATGAATCTTAGAAATGTTGATGATATTTCTAAATGTTAAAGAGAACCTTGTTTGTTTTTATTTTATTGATTTTTATTTTTTTACAATTTTAAAATCTCTGCAGACTATGATTTAGGAAATTCAGAGTGATGAGGGTATATAGTCTGTACACAGTGGTAGAAATAGATATGTAAATGTGTGATTTATAACCCGGGCCCTTCACATACATATACTTTTTTAGGAATTCTAACAGATTGCCAAATGGTTAAAGACATCACAAAAATATATAACTTGCAAAAGAAACTAAGTCATATCTTCATAACATAGACTATTTGAATGCCCTTAATAGATAATTTCTATTATGGCATTGCTAATACCTTGCATCATTTTAGCTTGAAAATTGGGACAAAGGAAGATAGCCACATCTCATTATATTTTAATTTTGACTGAGGACTTTTAAAACCAGAAGAACAAAAATGCTAGGTTTGTCATTTTATATATAAGATTCACCATAGTGTCTGCGTTACAGTCCGATTCCCTCTCCCCGTTCAGCTAATCTTTTGAAAAACAATCCATAGTACTCTATATTGAATGAAATAAACAATAATATAAGAACTTGGAAATGGTAGCAATTTAAATAATTGTGCTGTGAAGGAACTTTGGGAGGGCAGTATACATCTATTAGACTGTGGTCTCAGAACAATTCCCCTGTGAAGGAACTTTGGAGGGCAGTATACATCTATTAGACTGTGGTCTCAGAACAATTCCCCTGTGAAGGAACTTTGGGAGGGCAGTATACATCTATTAGACTGTGGTCTCAGAACAATTCCCCTGTGAAGGAACTTTGGAGGGCAGTATACATCTATTAGACTGTGGTCTCAGAACAATTCCCATGTGAAGGAACTTTGGGAGGGCAGTATACATCTATTAGACTGTGGTCTCAGAACAATTCCCATGTGAAGGAACTTTGGGAGGGCAGTATACATCTATTAGACTGTGGTCTCAGAACAATTCCCATGTGAAGGAACTTTGGAGGGCAGTATACATCTATTAGACTGTGGTCTCAGAACAATTCCCATGTGAAGGAACTTTTGAGGGCAGTATACATCTATTAGACTGTGGTCTCAGAACAATTCCCATGTGAAGGAACTTTGGAGGGCAGTATACATCTATTAGACTGTGGTCTCAGAACAATTCCCCTGTGAAGGAACTTTGGAGGGCAGTATACATCTATTAGACTGTGGTCTCAGAACAATTCCCCTGTGAAGGAACTTTGGGAGGGCAGTATACATCTATTAGACTGTGGTCTCATAACAATTCCACACCATATTTGATCTTCATTAATCTAACTCTGCTTACTAATGTTACTGTGTCATTAGATTCTAAGACAATATTGACTTTATTATATACAAGCACTTGTATGACACTGATTATGATGAAATATAGCATGCCTTCACTTGACACTGATTATATAGAATCTCAAATGACCTTAGAAATATTATTCACTTGAAGGTTACGCATCTTCTTGATACAGATAAACTTGTTACAAATAAGCATGCCTTCGCATGACACAGATTATATAGAATCTCAAATGACCTTGGAAATAATATTAAGGTCAAGCATCTTTATGATACAGATTAACTTTTTACAAATATGGGAAAAGATCAATGACATACAGAGAAATCAATACCTGACCTGGCTTATCTATACAACTTTAATTTCTAGGAAGTCCAATGGAAGAATGTTGCTTTAGTATTAACAGTTAGAAACAAAAAAACTAAACAAATGAGCAAATACAAGAATCCAGCAAACACCTAGTTTAGTACCAATTAGCAATACTTAAATTTCCAATCAATTGTTAATTAACTTAACAAGGAGACATAAATGAAACTTTTAATTACAGATGTTTACAAATTAGGTCTCACATAAAATATGCAGCTTATTGTTAGATCTTAGAAAATACTAAGAAGACAAAATCTTTCAACAAGAACTTGCAGAATTATCTACTGATTGAATTCTTTCTATAGATGCATAACACTGTACATGAACTCTTTTAATTAGGTTATGTATGGTGGCTGCACAATGAACCAGCATTCTCGGTACTCAATTTCTTTATCCCCCGGCTAGCTCAGTTGGTAGCACCCAAGTCTACTAATCGAGGGGTCGTGGGTTCAATTCCTGGGCAGGGCATACTTTCGTGAAGCTTGGTCATGAAATTATTTCTATGGCCATTCTCCCTCCTACCAATGATTTATAACCACATTATACACATTTTGCAGAATAGTGCAACACATTAATAATAAAAGGTACATAACCATTAAATCTATGTTAAGCACCGAGAAAAAAATGAAATACGGTCAAGAAATACACTAATGGACTGGTACATTTTGGAAATTCTAGGGGGTGTCCCGACCCCCCTGACCCCCTCGCTAGATCCGCCTATGTATTAGAATCAAACCTGAGACCTCCAGACTACAAACCTTGTGCTCTACCACAGTGCTGTGCTTCAGCAGCGAAATATTTAAGTATGATATAAATACCAACACTTGAAATTATTAAGAAGACATTAAGTGAAAATTATAAAAATAGAAAAAATAAAAATATATTATGTACTAATAGTAAATCATGAAAATATTAAAACTGGACAAAAGAACAAGGGAAAATTTCCAACACAACATAAAATATGACAAAGAAATGTAACTTACACACTGGCCATAAGAAATATCCACAGTTGTATAAACAATAATGATACCAATCTTTGGGTTCCTTTGACTTCTGACTTTGACTCTCACCACTTTCACCCTTCCTGCCACGTATTCTAACAGGTTTAGGGCTACGGTGTTTTTGACTCATGACAACCACATACAACCACCTTCAATTGTTGTAGTTGTTGGTACATTCCTTAGTCAAGAGACATGGTAATTCCTTAGAACAAAGATCAACAAAAAAAACAACACTTTAAATCCTCCACTTAAAGAATTGTAAATCTTGGAAATTAAATATTTTCACCCACCACAAAGTGGCACATTAATACTTTCTCAGTAATTTCAAATATTAAATCAAGCTCATATAATTAAAAGCTTCTAGATTCAATATATTCCAAAACCTCCGAGTAACATAAACTACAAAGATTCCAGTTTCCAGAGAAATCAATTTTAATGTTTTGTTAAAAGTAAGAATGTCTATAGAGAGACATATATTCCACACAGAACTTTTAATTATTTCCAATTCATAACCATTCTAACAGTAAACATAATATTTGTCTCATATTTATATCATTTTTTTCATCATGATATATGATTTTAATGGAGGCGTAATTTTGCTGAGAAGTTTAGTATTCTTCATATAAGTATAATTAACTTTTCCTCTTCAAATATTTAACTCACACTTAAACCAATATAAATATACTTGATAATATTTATGAAATCCACATTCCATTTAAATTTCAACAGTTATCATATATTCATGAAATCTTAATGAAGTTCCATTCTGTTGAATGAAGTGGAATACTCTGACTAAAATTCTACATAAAAATTCCAATTAAAATTCAATTAGACACATGAGACTCAACACGATAATATATTATCATTTCAAAACAGGTTGTATTCTTTAAAGTGCTAAAACTATTATCATAGCTAACAGTGTAAAGTTGTAGTATTAAATTAAGAAGTCATATACATGTATACTCCATCATTCACAAAAAATATCATACATTTTTCAAACTCAAAATGCACAGAGTTGATCAAATACTCTTACATGTATAAAAAAATCCAGTATGTGGAAGCTTCATTAAACTAATTGATTTTTTTACATCAAATGATGCTGATCATTGAGCCACACAAGAATGGTCACCATTGACCATGTGTCAATACATCTACAACTCTCTATCAACTCATTTATAATACATTCAATGTACTCACTAATGGACAAACATTATATTTTTTATACCAGGAAAAGAGAGAAAAAATCTGTCATTTATGACCTATAATACTATATCTCTTGTGTGAATACCAAAAATTGATTCTATCATAGATTCATATGACAACCGATATAATCATATGAACAATGAATTTATCATATATAACAAGCAGTGACCAAATGACCTCAAGGATCTTGTATTCATCAACCAAAATCTCTTTTCTTAAAACGATTAATTGTTACTTTAACATTTCACTCTCATACTAACTAAAGAATAATCAGACAAGTTATCATGGTGATCAACCCAATGTTCCTATAACAAGTATATTATTACTGTACATCAGTATGGACCTACATCCACCATCTTTTTATGGCACTACCTTATAAAATTATAAATATTGTCAACAAATGACACTAAAAACCTGTTGAGAACTAAATCTCACTTAACCTCAACATGCATCAAGCAACATGGAACATGCAACAAAGTCTTCATGATAACTGTCACTGATATTTATACCAATCCTAAATGCCTGTCTATGACATCAAACAGGAAGTAACAAGTACTAATGTCTGCATGTTAAGTTACACTGATTTAGGATAGCATGTAATCTATAGAATGACGCAACAAGAAGTCACATTTCTTGCATACTATCAAAATCCATAGAAAAATCCATACCCATCAATTATCAATTAAAATACAATCAATTAACTCTTCAGTTTAAATCCTTCATATATTACAATTAATTGAAGTAAAATGTAAGTTTCCAAATGTCAAGAACAAATCAAAGCTAAGCACAAAGTCAAAGCCAATTATCTAACTATGTAAACATCTTGGCTTCCACGAATATATCTCACTATTTATTGTTGGTCAAATATCACCATACAAATTCAATGCCAATTTTAAAGCAGCTGGAGAGAATTTTCCTCCAGTAGTAGAAATGATACACCAAGCACTAGAATAATATCAGAATTGACAGTGTGCCTGTAGATTAGACATATATCATTATTACATCGCTCTCTCCTACTGAAATAATTTTAAATCCTTTCCAATATACTCCATAGTCCAATCTCCTTTTATACAGATGTATATATTTTATATATGTTATGATATTAATTCTTTTTTTTTCAAAGTATATACATAATAAACCAGAGAAATAGATAGAAAGAGAGTGAGAGAGTACAAGTTGCAAGCCAGAGTGTTACGTATCGATCCAATAGTGGCATTCCAAAACACAGTTTGCCTTCTTTAAAAAAGCAATATTGAATTTCCTACCGGCTTCGTTGAGTAGAAAAATACAAACAGAAGAGTATTCTTCTGCTTTTTTGTCATATAATGAACTCTTCGGGTGAAGAAGAGCACATTTGTTCCCATCAATTGATGACTACATGTTCACATTGCCCATTAATTCTATTTTGCAAAATGAGATATTTGTATTTTTTGTGTTAAGTGTCAACTAGAATGTAAGAGAACAAGTTTTGGTGAGGTTGGAAACAGTAACTTGTTATTGTTTATATAGGTTAGTAATAAGATCAGGTTATTAATACATCTGCATATACCATCATCAATAATTGAATTTTAATTGTTGAATTTGATTTTCACATAACAAATTCACTATTTTCAGTTATTTTAAAAGTTTAGAGCTTTCAGTGCTGGTACTAAATTTTTGCTCAAAATCACTCGAACAAATTTTCCACATATTAAAGGAAAAATGACAATACTGTCATATTTTAAAATAATTTGAACAATTATGATGCTTAGATAAAGGTTTATTATAATGGTACATCTTTGCAAAAATGAAGGATAGAAAAATAGAGTGAAAATTCTGACTAATATATTAGAGCAAATTAAATGTGTTTTTGTATCTAAATATCTAGATTAAAAAAAAAAAAACGATAAAGGGAAAAGGATTTTTGAAAAAAAAAAAAACATTTTTAAAGGTTTCCCTAGGAGGAATGCACATCCAGTTAACCCATGGCTTTAACTTGCCTCAATCAGTCCAAATATTGAGATCCAGAAAACACAGTGAACAGACACATTTAAAAAGCCATCAGAGTATTGTAAGAAGGTTTCCAATTCAAGTAATACCAGGGTGAAAAGGGTCCACATACACATTAATCAAACAGACGATGCTAGTTACAAGTCAATTCCTTCAAGTCATTATGGTAATCAACTTTCTCTACAAACATTCTATCAAACTCATAAATTCTGTAACAACCATGAAACTTCTGATTAAAATTTATAGATTTTTCCCCTTTAAAGGAAAAAAGGGGCTGGTTGAGTCATCGTAAAGGTTTCATGGTTAAATTGTTCTTTAAGTATTTCAAACTATGTTTGAATTGTAAATTACTGAAAGAAATATGGAGGAATTTATAATAGTCACATGAAGAGCTAGAAGTATAATTTATGTGACAAACAGTTAATGTAGAAATAATTGAAACAGACAAGAAAATGAATAATGAAAGGAACAAAATTTATACCAAATTGTTGTTTTAAGTTAATACTTGTAAGCTGGAAGTTTATGAGCAGGTCCATAAAGGAAAGGGGGAGGGGGCTAGTGTTAGTATCAAATAATTTTTAAAGTAATGTGATTTAAACTAAACCAGACTTAAAATGTTGTTGTTTTCTGTCCCAATGGACAAATCTTCCCCACAAAACAATTTTGCCCCTTTCTGAAAATTCCCCTCAGTAAAACTGTCCTGATGAGTAATATCTAACAGATTTAAATTCATGAACATGAACAAACAGTCACTTTAACATTATGCTGCGTTTTAATTAAAGGAACTAATTTTACATTTTTGTTGTTGTGAATTTTTAATAAGTCATCAATAAGCAAGTTTTATACCAAAACAAATAGAAATAGGAACGTTTTTCTTGGATTAATTAATAAGGTCAAAGAAAGCTTAATTGAAGAATTTTTTTTTATAATTATGTGGTTTTGTTTGGTGCAATTCAAAATTTCTAGTTAACACAAAATGTTTGGGAAAAAAATCATCAGTCAATCAACCATTTTGATAAAACCAATCTCGTCTTCAACTATAGGCTCCCTGAAACTTCACCTTAAATTTATTTGACATTAAACCATTCAGTTTTGTAAAGGGGTTATTAACAACATAATACAAGAATTTCAAAAATAAAAGTCAAATACCAAAATAATAAATTGTTTTGTTAACTTAAGAATGTAACATATTTCAATGGGTCAGCGCAAAACGTAGTCAAAATCCTACTGTATTTACAAGTTTTTAGACTAGTTTTGCACTGACCCATTGATTTATTATATTTTATGATCTTCTTAACATTCTTTCTCTAAAGTATCAACCCTATTAAAGGTAACATATGTTCTATGTATTACTTCTAAAGCAAGGTTGTAGTGACATCACAAATACTACATTTGAAGAAGAAAATTCATCCCAAATCAGAGCTCAATGAGCTGACAATTTCGCTTTCCCAAATTGGTGGTGCAGGTATGCCCTGCAGTGTCCTGTCATTACTATCTTAGTCAAGACAAGGAAGACAACTAAAAATCCAAAACAAGGGAGACAATTCAATGGTGATATTACTTAAATCAATTTGTTGCTATAAGAAGATTCTTCTTTTAGCTAATCAAGCAAGCACCCAACAATGAAAAAATAGGTCAAACAAATAGAACTGACTTTTTTCTGAGATTTTTTCTCTATTATAAGAATCATGGAGGAGTTGTTGGCCTTGTGGTTATAGACAATGGTGAGAGAAAGCTAGTTTAGGTGAGCTGGCCGCTGTTAAATACAAGGGCGGATCCAGGATTTTTTTTCTAGAAGGGGGGGCTCCAAATTCCCCCCCCCCCCCGAGTCTGCCTATGAAATAAGACCGTTATCTGTATTAACAGGAAAATATATTCCCGTATTGGATCCAAAAAATATATATTATTTTCGTATTGGACGATTGGGTACACATGCACTAAACGATGTGATAAGAATCACTGTGATCGCTTTGTTGGAGATGATGGTGATGATGATTATTTCAAAGTAAAAGAAAGATATATAATAAAAAGGTTATTATACATTTCCACTGTACAATACCGCATATATTTGGACTCGTACACAGCTTAAAAAGTCATATTGGACTCGCCAATATGACGTTTCAAGCTGTGTACGAGTCCAAATATATTTCCGTATTGTACAGTAAAATGTATAATAACCTTTAAATATAATATAATGTTATTGAAAAAGCAATGGTCATGAAATCCAGTACCATCAAGTGCCTGTAGGTATCACCATGTTATATAAGAGGATTCAATCTTAGAGGAAGACAGACATTATAAATATATTGCAGAAAAGATAAGAATAGATTGTCTCATCTTGTTCCATACAGTTTTACAATCTGTCTGAAACCATTGTCTGCTACTTATCTCTCTGAAACTGTTGTCTGCTACTAATCTGTCTGCTTATTGTCTATCATTGTTATTTGTACTCATCAATTCTCACTAATTTAGATTGCAATTTGTTTCTTAAACTGTTTTTCCTGTTTGTTGTCGGGAACAAAAAAATTCATTATGCAAATGTAAATGTTTTCATAGAATGAAGAAATCTGTTGTGATTTGTCTTGATTTGTTGATGGAATATTAGATTATGTTGCACTGAACTTCCATATTTTATGCAAGCAATTCCATTTTGTTGGGTCAGCACAGAACTTGTTTAGCTACATGTACAAAATGAAGAATCTAGATTTGTTTTGTGCTAACTCATTGATTTGTCTTTTATAAATTCTCAGACTAAGTGGTTTAATTGCTTGTTTTTTTAAAAACTGGACTGTCTTAAAACAGGTCCTGACGTTGCTTTTAGATTTCACTGTCTTTAAACTAGTTCTATTTTCTTCATTTCACTGTCTTTAAAATCATTGGCGTAGCTTCCTATAGGCACACAAGGCACGTGCCTACACATTTTTTGAAAATTTGAAAAAATAAAAAGGCTAAAATTGCCAAAAACAAAAATGCAATAAAAATTGTAGGCTGAGGGGTACGAGCAGTATGGATTGTACCATCACGTTTGAAAATAATGCTCAATAAAAAACAATAACTCAGTCTAGATCCAACATAAGGTTAACCATAAGAAATGGTCATGATACAATGTCTAACTAACTTATAAAGGGAGGTAAGTCAAGCAGCAGTTACTGAAACTGATTGATGGTGTCATACATGTGCAGTCACCTAACTCCCCCAGACCCCCTAGGTTACCTGTGTCTACACATTTATTTTGGGCCAGCTACACCCCTGAAGATAGTCCTTTCTTTCTTTTTGATTTCTTTCCTTACTTTCGTTTTGATTTCTTTAAACTAAGTCTTGTGTTTTAATTCCTCTCGTTTTGATTTTACCTTTTTTATCATGACCATGGGGTCTAGACAGCAATGAGCTGATCAGTGGAGAATCATACAAAAAGATGCAAAAAGTGTAGTACCTGCATGGATTTTTGTTATAATTTTATTTTGCAGTGAGTCTCTCAACCTCACTTTTAAAATTTGACCTGTTGTAATTGCCAGGTGTTGTATTAAAGTGAAGTAGAGTTAAAAATCTGAAAACTAAGGCCACAACAAATTGATCATATGTTCTATGGATTTGCTCGCACCTTAATTTTGACGGTTTTTACAAAAAAAATATCTTTATTTCCTCGCTCGCTCATAAAAATTTGGTCAAACCGCTATATAAAGCAAGTGAATAAAGACTTTTTTTCTTTTTTTTTCTTCGCTCGCTCGCCCCATTTCTTTTCCAGAAAAATCCGTAGAACATATATTCAACTTGTTGTGGCCTAAACATGTAAGTGTTTCCACAAGGTCAGTTTATTTAAAGTGACCTTATGACTTGTTAGTAATGAAAAATTGCAGCTAACAGTCTAATATTATATTATTGTTGTCTGGACCTTTTCTGATTGGGAAAGTTAGGTCTAATTCCTGTGTGGACAAAATCCAAGATCTGCTTCATCCAGAATAAACATGACTATATTGAAACTCTAGGGAATACACTGCATGCTTCTGTGTATGATGAATTGATCTTATTAAAAAGATTGATGCTATTGGTAGACAAGCTGAAACTGAAGACTTACTTGTCTATACATAGTTAATGATGTAGTTGATAAATCTACATTGATATTTCTGTCTGCATACATCTTAGATAGGCTTGAAACTACAGTTGGTACAAATATGCTGAACAAGCAATTTTACTGTAATATTTGTATGATACTGTGTTATACATACCTAGCAAAGGTATAATCCAGCACTTGTACTCCCTTGCCTTCAAGCTAGCTTTTATGGCAACGTGGTAGAGTGTCCGCTTACAACTCGAGAGGTTGTGGGTTCCAATCTCAGTTCTGACTGTGAATTTTTATCGGGTTACATTTGGCGCCCAACGTAAATAACTCACTAGGAATTGTGTGAATTTGCATCGTTAGATTGTCCCACAGACATTCAAGCTCAAAGAATTCGAGAATGAATTCTGTTAAAGAGAGGGTGTTTGTAGCAGAGGTATAATACAACATTTGTACTCCCTTACCTTCAAATTAGCTTTTATGGAGACGTGATAGAGTGTCCGCTTACAACTCGAGAGGTTGTGGGTTCCAATCTCAGTTAGGACCATGAATTTATTTCGGGTTACACATATTGCATGGCCTACGTAAAACATATCAGCACAATACTAGTTTAACCACATGTAAATAATGAAGGTTATGAACTAGTTTTTTGTTGACCTGTCAATGTAACAAGGCGGGTTATCTTAAGGTAACAAGTAAAACAATAAACCTGTAAAGCTTTTTCAATATATCAAAGATAGTAAAGCATTATTTCTCATTACTGATTTAGAATTATACCAACTAAACTCTCTAAGTTTCTGTAGGTATTAAATTATGGGTGGGGTTTTGGTCAAGTAATTACTCAGTATATAACTTTCATTATTGTGTACATGACATTGTCTATGACAATGTTGAGAATCCTATATTGGAGATTTTTAGTGGGCTGTACATATCAGCAATTAATTGAAACAAGTCATATCTTCATATTTGAAGATAAATCTATATTTTTCAGTTTACTTGGAATATTGATAACTTAGTATATATTAAACTTGGAGAGTTGTATTTGAAGTTAGGCAATCTTATGTAAAACAGCTAATAAAAACCTTGTTGTTGAAATTTGTTGAAATAAACTTTAATTGCTTCAAGCAGACACCTTGATGATCATGGTAGTTTTTTATCACCTTGCAGATTTTATTTGAAAACTAAATAATTACCAGAAACAGAACCAGACTAAAAGGCATCAATTACATACAAAAACATATTGAAAACATTGTAGATTTTTGTCTCTTGTCATAATTTTGTTGTATTTTCACCATTCTCCTATGGGTATAGGTTGTTTAAAACAAGAATAACAGACAATCAATATTTGATATATTAAACAGAGACCGTTAAGTCAGTAAAAAGTATCATATAAGTCTGATCTGTCATTTATCATCTAGTTTTTGTCATCCTCTTAAAATGTTAAGTCTCATCTTTCTATAGTTAGTGTTAGATATTTTAACTTTCTTGTCATAAATACCAATAGTTATTAAATATTGCTTTATTGTAAAAATGTTCAATAACAAAAAATGCTTCAATTTATGTTGCTTGGTAACACTTCTGTCTTGTACATAAATCAAGGGACAAGGGTTTGATTGTTGTTACTTTCCTTTATGGCCTTTTGCTAACCTTTGATAGGCAGTTGTTTAAGCCTTTTGTGTATGCTATGTGCTAGGTTAAAAGGTTGGGTCCATAGATAAAGGCACTTTCAGGGAACATGGGTTCTGCTACTGATTCCTGCAATATGATCAAACAAGTTAAATGCAATGTTCGACACCATTAATTTCATTAAGTCCACCAGAACAGACTGACCAAATTGGAAAGAAATTGTAAACCCTAAAGGAATTGTATACAAGAATATCAAGTGCTGATATTTCTGGTAATTTCTCAGCCTCCATAGTATTATGTATTCTCAATTACCTATATTAGGTTCACATTCCATCATACATTGTATGTCCTATATATACTGGTCTTAATAAAGTGACCAAGGGACTATATTATATTGTACAATCAATATATATTATTATGTTATAATTGACCATATAAGGTCAACATTTATATAGCTATATCAAGAGATACCTAGATCAAATGTTCATCTTACTTATTCATGGTATAATATAGTCACAGGAACGTCAGAATGCAATCTGATTAAAACCCGATCTAAAATTTTACTGCTCGCCTACTCGCTAATTTAGATCTGGCCTTTTCCAAACGAAGGTCACGTTCAGGTGACCTTTTCTCATCATAATATTCATGACAAAATTGTTATGATACGTAACTTGTTTACATCATCTACGTCACGCAATTTGAAATGAGCCGTCCAATCGCAGACTGTGAATAATACCGCTGTTAAATTTGCATGCAAACCTTGGTCTAAAAATAGAAATTATGAAATCAAAATGTGATTAATAGTGTATTCGTCTAGATGAAAGCTACGCATTGATTGGTCGACACAAAGTTCATCTCGACGTGACCTTGCATTGACTAAGTAGAGATCCAGTACGACAACGCGAGTAGAACAGGATCTCTGTTTACGAAGATTGGTCAGAATGTAAACAAACACATGTTTTTCATCAAATTCTTGCTGGAGACAAATTATTGTATGATAGTTTGTTTTTTCTCAACTGTCAAAACATGAATAATTTCACGGAATGGAATGCGTTTGTTGAAATTATTGTCGTAATACATCCATGAGTTTCCGAAAAAGTGTATCATGATTGAGTAAAGCTGCTTATGTCGTATGAAATGTGTTAGTCAAGATATTTTTAATAAAAATTAGGCCGCCAGTACAAAAACAATGCATTCAGTCACCGTGAAATTATTTAAGCTTTGACAGTTGAGAAAAAATGGACTATACAAATTCAAAAAGTGCATAAAATAACAAACAATGCCTAAATTTGTCTATTAGTTGAAATTGTTTACACTGAATCCTCTGCACAAACTGAGCACATTACCTAGTTCACTGCTTGACTTAATTTTTGTCAGAGGACTTGGAGCCAACTAATGCCTCAGTCCCATAAAATCGTTGCTTGTTACGGACCCTTACGTGCAGACAGTCGTAGGCCGTAGGAAGCCTTGTGTTTCAAGGTTATGGTACGCACATGGCACAAAACAACACACACATACAGAGCCGTGGCTTAAAGATATGCATGTTTAATACATACTCGGCCACTTTTTTGTTCACCATTTGACTCTAAAACTGATATGTGTATCCTGGGCTCATCTCAGGGACCCTGGTAAAAACATAACAGTCTGTACGGGTACAAAAGAGTTTGTACGGGTCCTTGCGGAGTTTGATCGCATGGCGCCCGTACGATGCCCTCACGGCTATTTTTATTTTTATGGGACTGTAGCTTTACAGGATCAATTGGGTGTTTTTTTAAACACAAAGAAAGGTAGTGGTTTAATTCTATAATGTATTTTGATGGCATTCATTTATTTGTCTGGCAAGAGAAAATTCGTGAAAAAACTATTCGCCTCAGGAATGGTTGTAGTAGATCATAATTATGACTGTAGACCCTGTTAGTGTAAATCACATTGTCAGAGAGACAGAAATGGAACAAAATATAAATGTTTTATATGTGTTTCTTTCATTCCTATTGTTGTGTTCTGCTTTAAAATATTTAACTTAAGGGGCTCTGGTTTTTCTGAGGTCATCGAGTACTTGCCCTTTACCTTGGCAATGCTATGAACTTTTTGTTTTTTATGTGTTTGTGTGTTTTGCAGGCAACTTTGTCAAGCAAAGAGTGGGTTGCACTTTTTTCACAGGGGCAACTTTTTGTTGTTTGGTCTTGAACCTGTTGGAGCGAGTGTGAGGTTGGTGACCCTAGAACCTGGTTTAAACTCCTAGTTGCCTTTGTCCATTCCAAGGGGAAAATCCCTTAGGTTGTCATTGTAGTTACTTTAGTTTGTGACATTCCATTTTATAACAGATGTTTATAAATCGAAAACTCCTCCCTAGCTCTTTGCTTTTTGCCTGTTGCTGTTCCCGATATATTTTTTACAGTTTTGCTTACTCAGAGTATACATCGAGGGTTGCCTGCAAGACTGTAATAAGTGCATTGCATTAAAGACTGAGTTACTATAGTCTTGTGGGCAACCCATGACATGTAGTTTAGTGTTATAATGTTGTTATTTATTGTCTATTACATTGAATGGCTTCAAATTTTATGAACACTGTCTACATAAAATACCCAGGTCAGACAAAATACATATAAAATAGTCCATAAATGTGACTACATTTTCCTTAAACTTTACCATGTTATAGTTATAGGGTCAATGCTAAACTAGTCTACATCCTCCTTTATTTACAAGTAGTTAAACTAGTTTTGTGCTGACCAATCAAAATGCTAGAAAAATAACTCTGCTTTACAGACACCTTATTGTTTAGGATACACCATAAACAGTGCCAGACTACAATGTATTATCCTCCGTAAGCAACCGTTTCTGCCTCTTTTCTTACATAAATGCCAATTGAATGTAGAACTTACATTTGAGCAACCACTTTCTTTAAGTGGAAGCGATTAAATAAGTCCAAGCTTGTAGCTGTACCACAGAGGTTGGTTCACATAGACTCAATGTGATTAAAACCTGATCTAAATTTTCTGCCGGCATACTGCCTTTTTACATCTGACATGAACACAGTTCAAGTCATGTTCAACTGACCTTTGCTATCTAATAATATTCATGACATAATAGGTTAAAAATCTTCCAATCACAGCATGGGAGGATGGTATGGAAAAGAAAGGACTGAGAGTCAACATGAAGAAAACCAAGTTTATGGTATCTGGTCCTGGCTCGATCTTCTTCGGAACTTTTCCGAGCACCCTTGCACCATTCGTAGAAAGGGTGTCAGATATAATGCCATCCAGTGCACTCAGAGTAGTTTATGAGTACACAAGAAGTGCTGCAGTATCTGTGGAAGACTCTTGCCCAACCCAGACTACACTTGTCCAAAATGTTGTCGCTTGACTAGACCAATTGACAGCAAGCCAGTCACTTGACCAAACCACTTGATGAGACTCCCACTAAACTACTCTGTACCAAACTAGGTATACATGTGGTTACTGATGCACTTCATGCAAGACGACTAAGATGGTATTTGTCATGTGATGGGCTTTTCGGGTGCATCAACACAATCACAAGTATGAGCATCCCATCCTCGGGGCAGCCAAGAAAATTTTGGTCAATGTATGTGAAGGCTGATTAGAATACATACAACCTGCATATTTGTTTCATTGTTTGTTGGGTTTAATGCCATAAGCAACAAATTAGATTATAAGTCATATAATGGCGGTCAGTCAACCTACACACTGTTCTTGAAAAGGCTAAATCTCTGGATTTAGCTGTTAACCAACTATTAGGTGCATACTTTCCTCAGTGACTGACAACTGCCCTACATAATTAAGAATTATTGGTAGGAGGGAGAATGGTCGTAGAAATAATTTCATGACCAAGCTCTGCCAAAGTATGCCCTGCCCTGGAATCGAACCCCGACCCCTCGATCAGTAGACTTGCATTCTACCAACTGAGCCAACAAAAATAATAAAAAATTTTGTCAACATTAAAGTTATGCATTGATTGGTCAACACAAAAGTCATCTAAACATGACCCCAGTGCAATGTCAATATATTCGTGACAGCTGCCTATAGGCGATATGTTTATGGAAATTGGTGTAAGCTCAGACAGCAAGGAGATTGGCATTACCTTAGACAGCAAAAACAGTATGTATTTTATAGAACTATGATATAGATATGTGGGGAAATATACCTAGACATGCTAATCATTTAAATGAGTTAGTAAATCTAGTTAGAACAAAAATGGATTCAATTTTATCTTATCTTAGTATTTCCTGCTGTTTTAAACAATAAATCAAATAAATAATGCATTTCTATTTATATATATCAAATTAAAACCTACAATTGTAGAAGACAAGAAATCCTTTATGTGCATAAAACCCAGTTTTAATCAAGATATGGAATACCTGATACCAAAATTATGTATGAATGGTATTTGTGGGTTATAATTAATCCACCTGATTAGCTTAGAGCATCTGCAAGCAAAGTAGGACTCCCCTACATCTTTTTCAGGAGAGCATCTGCCTTGCAAGCAAGGTTCAAGCTTCTCACATCTCACATAGTAGAGCAATTGCCTTGCAAGCAGGGTTGGACCTCCCCACATCTCAGTCAGAAAAACATCTGCTTTGCAAGCAGGGCTGGACCACCCAACATCTCAGTCAGAAGAACATCAGCCTTGCAAGCAGGGTTTGACCTCCCCACATCTCAGTCAGAAGAGCATCAGCCTTGCAAGCAGGGTTTGACCTCCCCACATCTCAGTCAGAAGAGCATCAGCCTTGCAAGCAGGGTTTGACCTCCCCACATCTCAGTCAGAAGAGCATCAGCCTTACAAGCAGGGTTTGACCTCCCCACATCTCAGTCAGAAGAGAATCAGCCTTGCTAGCAGGGTTTGACCTCCCCACATCTCAGTCGGAAGAGCATCAGCCTTGCAAGCAGGGTTTGACCTCCCCACATCTCAGTCGAGAGAATATCTGCCATGCAAGCAGGGTTTGACCGCCCCACATCTCAGTCGAGAGAATATCTGCCTTGCAAGCAGGGTTTGACCACCCCACATCTCAGTCAGAAGAGCATCAGCCTTGCAAGCAGGGTTTGACCTCCCCACATCTCATTTAGAAGAGCATCAGCCTTGCAAGAAGGGTTTGACCTCCCCACATCTCAGTCAGAAGAGCATCAGCCTTGCAAGCAGGGTTGGACCTCCCCACATCTCAGTCAGAAGAGCATCAGCCTTGCAAGCAGTGTTTGACCTCCCCACATCTTAGTCAGAAGAGCATCAGCCTTGCAAGCAGGGTTTGACCGCCCCACATCTCAGTCGAGAGAATATCTGCCTTGCAAGCAGGGTTTGACCGCCCCACATCTCAGTCGAGAGAATATCTGCCTTGCAAGCAGGGTTTGACCGCCCCACATCTCAGTCGAGAGAATATCTGCCTTGCAAGCAGGGTTTGACTTGCCCACATCTCAGTCAGAAGAGCATCAGCCTTGCAAGCAGGGTTGGACCTCCCCACATCTCAGTCAGAAGAGCATCAGCCTTGCAAGCAGGGTTTACTGCCCTGCCTTCAGTACGTAACCTATTTCTGATCAATCTAGAAGTCTTGAAAAAGGCATGGAAACACATGAACAGTCAGAAGAAAATAATTACTTCCATCTGTCTACACTGGTTAAAAGTAACTTACAATGTCTGCAAAGGGAGGAGATCTGGAATAATAATAAAATATGTAGTGTATTTTAGAAAAATCACAAAACAAATGCTTAAAAGAAGTTAATACGAATATTGACTTCTTTAATTGAGGCAATAACAAAAAACACAGGAAAACAAAATTGTTTGATAATTGTATAAATGTAAAAGGAAACAAAAGGTCACCAAGTCTGTAGACAGTGCAAGAGAGTGAAAACTTGAGAACCATAACAATAAATGGAGATCTTAATGTAGTTGTCATACTAGAAAAAGCGTTCTAGATACAAATGTACTGTTCACATAAAATGACCTTATTGTATTCACTGAGATGGAGACAAACAAAACTGGTTTGTTGCATAAGGTATGACATACAAAAATGACAGCAAATCTTGTATGGTGCATAGAGATGACAGACAAAAATGATGAGCAAAGCTAGTTTGGTGCATAGGGATGACATACAAAAATGATGAGCAAAGCTAGCTTGGTGCATAGGGAATGACTGACAGCAAAGCTCTTTGGTGCATAGAGAATGACAGACAAAAATGACAAGCAAAGCTAGTTTGTAGCGTAAGGAATGACAAACAAAAATGACGAGCAAAGCTAGTTTGTTGCATAAAGAATGACAGACAAAATTGACATGTAAAGCTAGTTTTTGCATGAGGAATGACAGAAAAAATGACAAGCAAAGCTAGCTTGGTGCATAGGGAATGACTGACAGCAAAGCTCTTTGGTGCATAAAGAATGACAGACAAAATTGACATGTAAAGCTAGTTTTTGCATAAGGAATGAAAACATTACCTTATATACATTACAAACAAAATCAGGGTCTAATATTGATATTTCCCTAACATTAAGAAATTTTCTCAATTTTATTAGGACTTCAAGAAATGTCTTCCTACTAAAGCAATAATTTTAAATCAATTCACATTACGATTGTCTGAAGGATCATGAGAAACAACAGAACTGTATAACAACAATAAAGCAACAATGTAGCTGATTAAAACCTCAAAGAATTTAAGAAATTTAACCTTAAAGTTAACTTTTATTACGAACATTGTAATATAGTATTATACTGAACATTTTAACTGTTCTTTGATACTTAAGATTTAAACACTACATTCCAACATTGTTTTAGTCATATGTGCTCAGTCAGTCATGTCACTCAGACTTCCAGGATAGGTCAAGATCTCTGGACCAAAGCGTTTCACCTAGTACTTAACATAAAGACTTTGTCAGTGGTTTTCATCTGCTTTACTTGAAAAAAATCTGGGTCAAAGGAAGGAATATGTCTATAGAAAATATTCATGACTAAAAAACTCCATGAAGGTTTGTAGGTTTCCCCCAGGATCGGAACTATGTAGTCAGACACACTTCCAATTTGAGGGTTACCCGCAAGACTGTAGTAACTGGCTTGTTAACCCAATGCACTTACTACAGTCTTGTGGGCAACCCTCAACTTATTATTCATATAACCATTCACATGATACAGACACCAACCTTTTATAAAATGAAACAAAAGCGATGAAAGGTAATTTCCATTGATTTACACAAGGCCAGCCATGACTAGAAACAATTCAATATTGTTACCATTAAATAAGTCAACAAAAACCTTTATTTCTATATATCTATAAGCCAGCATACCTTTCACTCACTGACTTGTAACAGTTAGGAGATATATAAGTATAAAATCAATATGAGGATAGAGTAAAGAGTAAACTAATGTCATTTCTATCAATTGTTAATTAACTAATCATTATTGATGATATCTCATCTTTTCTAGCATGCAATGTTTATAGTCAATAGTCAGCATTATACTCTCATTGTCTTCATGATATGTACCTGTTTGATAACATTTTTATAGTTTCTGAAAAAATGTTTGTTGTTGCTTTTTTCAATAATCCAAGGTCTGTGGTGCTAGGAAACATGTTGGTGTGTGACTCGATGATCAGGGAAGTTAATGTCAAGAGTCGACTGAATAGTGATACTGACAGTAGACTTCAAAAAACCCTTGCTTTAATTTTATTTTTAAACATGCAGGATTTCAAATCTTAGAGTCCCTAACAGGTTTCTGGTTTGAGACTCATCTCGGCTGGTTATACCCTTCCATGAAAATTCCACAATTATAATGTCTATTTTCCTTCCTTCATAAAGCATAAGGAAATGTCATCTTTGTGGAAGGGTAGTTGAGTTCTTGTTATAGACAAAGTTCTAGTAAAGCTAAGTTAAATGGGCTGGCTGCTGTAAATGACCATAATTAGTGTTACCAGAGCATTAAACAAATAAAAATAATTTTGTTTACCCCTTTATTCAACACTTTTTTGGTCATGCAAATCTAACAAACTGTCTGGACACTATTCTATTAATATTATCACAAGGAGCCATTTTCTTCTCCATATATGGTCTAAAATTGATATACAATATTGAAATTGCATGAATGTTTATATAATGCTGCCTCTAAGAATCAAACTCAGAACTTCTGGATTCAAATTCATCTTATTTTACATATTTCCACAGCCACATCTGTCTACATTTATAAAATGGCAGATATAGTTTTCTAAAGGGGTATTCAGAAATAAACTTTCAACATAAAAGACAGCGGAGATCATTGACATTATTTTTACAATCACATAGCACATACTGGTAAGTAATTCATTTTAGCATTTTGCAATACTTAATTTTACCAAACAAGTGCAACTAGAATAAGAAAATATGATTTATTCAGCAACACTACTGTTCTAAATGGCCATTAATCAGTGTCACATATACTACACCATAAATAACAATTTACTTAAATATTGAACCAAATCATTATGATATACAGGGTATATAAAGGACAGAATATTTCTAGTTTGATGGACGATAGTACGATATTATTCTATACTAGGACGAAAAAGAAACGCCGGGTAACCTATAATGATTGTTTTAAGGGATAAATTGTATTATTGGATTATTATATTTATTTTTGTATGAAATGTCATCTGTATGGAACCAGCTGTTGAAGTTTCAATCGATTTCCGATGCTGATTATGTGAAAAAATACCCCCTTTTAACGATGACCCTTCTTGTTTTGCGAAACACGGCCGGACATGTGTTGCATATTTTATGTACCCGGCGTTTCTTTTTCGTCCTAGTATATATTCTTCCTTATTTACATGTAGTTAGACCAGTTTTGGACCAACCCATCATTTTCTATGATAGAAATCCTGGCATTAGATCTAGTAGTGGAATCACTACAACATGAAATCAATCACAGAAATCATTCCACTTGTGGTCAGTATATAGGTTAATGTTATATAGAGTTCTAATACAAGAAGAGAATTGTATCATGGTTCTCTATAGAGAATTTATATAAAGTGGTGTTTTTGTAGGGACATTTACTTATAGACATCTATGATAGAATCAATGGTACTGAATACAGCATGGTCTATACGTATTATTTCATGAAATTATCAAGAAATTCTGGTGAGAAAATAAATCCCCACACTTTATTAAGTGATATATAGCAAAACCACAAAAGTTCCAGTAAGTTCTTATTTTGTTTTTGTTAAGTAACTGACCAGTAAAGGAAATAATAATGTCTGTAGATTGCAACAGAAATTTTAATCTACTGTAATTCTGTTGCATTCAACTTCAAATGTTACAAAAAAATGCATTTTATATTGTTATTTGACTCAGCAATCTTCATCAAAGTAAAAGTACAAATCTCAAGGTTCTGCTTAATATTCTCAGTATCAACAAGAACTATACTTGTCACCTGGGTCAAATACAGCACTATTCCCAGGCATAATAGGAGACTGGGTAAGAGAGCATTCAAATACTTGATGTATGTACAACAACAAGGCATGGTTTGAAAGTGATTGGGTAAAACTCCTCATGTCTAGGCTGTTTGATTCAAGTCCTGAAGGACCTGGACAGAATATAGACAACAAGGTCATTGATCTAAGTTAGCATGTTTCACAATGAAGCTATAAGTAATTTGGTGTAAAATAGAGGAATTCTTATGACACAAGCAAAAAGACACAAAATATATTTTTCCAGGGAAAAAATCTTCTCAATCAAATGTATTACAGGATTATTGGTTAGGAAAGACTAAAACCTAGATGAAATCATGTAACCATCTTAACTATAATTGACCATTAAACTCTATGTCATTACTCTAGGACAAAAGTAGAGGAGAGAGGAAGAGAGAGGAGAGAGAGAGACTAGAAAATAACAGGGTTATGTTTTCTCTGGCTTTCATCATGTGACATATCACCATGGTTACCATTGATAGATACTTTCTTCTCTTACTTTCTTCTTTACAAGTTACACATCATTAATCTCTGACCTACTTTGATGTCTTAATCTAAAGGTGCTTTAAAAAAAATCATTGTACACTGAGTTGGAGGTCATGTATTTTAACATAGGGGGTGGGTCAGCACAGTTCATAGTAAATAAGTATATTTTAGGGCCAGAAATGAATACAAAATTTGATGTTGTATTATTACTTTTTACACTCCAATATATTTAAATATTAATTTTCAGAATGTTTGAAAATATTCCCTATTTGTCCATGCCTCTATTATTACAATTTTTGTCTCTGAATTTGTTTATCCAAATACAATGTTACTTCAGTTTACACTTTAAAAATCATTAATTATGCTTGTGTTTGTAGCACAACAGAACCCATGTAGACTTCACTACGTTGCAGAAAAAAGTGCTATGTTGCAGCCAATGAATTAAGACCCCAAGGTAAATCAAAGATACATAACAAGCAAGTTACAGTGGAGTCTTATATATAGGACTACAAGACAATGAGATTTCTAACACAATCTCGTACATTGTTGTAATATTGTTGTACAAATATCATTAATGACTATGTAAACAAAACAATACTCAAGAGAAATAATTGTGATAGCTAAAACTAATTTATACAACAAGAAACTTTTCTTAGACATAACATTGAATTCAGCTCTTATTGTGTAGGAGAAATGCTGTGAAACAATGTGTTTATATCTTGAAGTACAACTGCTCATATTTACACTCGCCATTGCAACAAGATCTGTACTGCATGGGGAAAGTTTAAGAACTCCTACCAATCTTGACATCCAAGCACATTTCCCTGGCAGTTCAAGAGAGTGTATAAAATACTGGTGTGTGCTCAGCACCACTGCATGGTAGTGAAACTTGGGTCACAACAGATGCTGACCTACGCAGACTTCACAGAAATGACTGCGAGATGATATACTGGATATGTGTGGCCAAGCCACATGATGAGACCCCCACTGAACTACTCAGTACCAAGCTAGGTATACAGGTGGTTACTGATACACGTTGTGCCAGACATCTTCAGCTTGCATCAATACAATCACATGTGCATCCAATCCTCTGGAAAATATGGTCATTCAAGAAAGACATCCGGGCAGCATATTATCAAACATCTTACGATAATTTAGCTGTACCTTTTAGAAGGATTTAAGACTAAAATTGGTTGTAAGACCTTTGATAATACGGGCCCATGGTCTAAGTGTTTGAAGAATGATTTAAAAACATACAACCTTGAGAACAATGATCTTCTAAACAGAGTTACGTTGAGATCAGATGTCAGACAATCTAGCCGCCTGCTGTCTACCCTAGTTTGTAGGATGCTGGCAGCAGATGACAAATAAACCTTTATTTGATTGATGATGATAAGTAAATGATACAAGATTAAGTGGGGTGTAACTTGTCAACACATCAGCTACACTGATGTCTGCTAGTTACTGTCCACCAGCTTGATTAAAGAACTTGCAGCTACTCTGATGTCCGCTAGTTACTGTCCGCCAGCTTGATTTAAGAACTTGCAGCTACTCTGATGTCCACTAGTTACTGTCTGCTAGCTTGATTTAAGAACTTGCAGCTTCACTGATGTCTGTTAGTTACTGTCTGCCAGCTTGATTAAAGAACTTGGAGACATTATTTGTAATGCTAAGACATTGTACCACCACATGCGAGAGGCAAAATGATGGTAGCAACAAATAATCAATTGACAATCATAAGCTAATGTTGTATCATTGTATATAATCCTATCACATACTGATTGCATTCAGGAAAAAGATGTTTAGATTATTTTGTAGGATAAAATCAAAGCAAGGAGTGATTTCTCCCTGGAATGGTTTGTTTTCTCTCTATAATAAACATTGATTTCTTAGTTCTTGCTGTAAATCCATTTTCCTACATCATGGTAAATGTTCTCTTTTTGACAATAAGTCTAGAAACACCATTAACTTTAAACTGTTTTGTATCTATTAATGTACTTTTATATTGTATGGAATGTAATGTAAGCAGGAGAAATGGTATTCTGTAATCAAAAAAGGACTGTAATGTTTAAAGCTTAAGCATTAAGAGCTTTACACATAGATAGGGGTTGGATATTACCAAGTTATGTATAACTCAGAGTTCAATTCATAGTAGACCACTGTGCCATTGGTCTCTTACATAAACAAATAGCACAATTTGTCATCTTCAGATCATAAAACATGTCAGTAGAAAATGCTTAGAAGACCAAAAATCTCAATCAAATTTGCAATTCTCTTTAAAGTTGGCATTCAATCGATGTATCATCGATTCTTGACAGACGATCGGATATCAATTCGCAATTTGAAATATCGATACAATCTAGTAAAAATAGGCACAAATGTATAAAGTATAGGACTTTATCATATTTCTGAGTTTTCATGTTTTCAATTGAGTAATAAAAACAAGAAAATACAGTTTGTTTTAAGTTGTTTTATGTATGAAATGACTTTTAACATCATGAGGGCAGTATAACATATAGGAGTTCTAGTGGCTAATATATTACACTCTTTGTCTGCATTGATATATCAATATATCACCAGTACTTGTCTCTGGATATATGGATACAATTTTTTCTATCAATGACATCCCAACATTATATGCCCCATATTTTAAAGTCCATTGGCCCATTATGGACAACAGCCTCTATGACTATACTAGATTAAATTCAGGCACAAGACAAATGCCTCAGAGACAGTGAATATTGTGAATTGTATAAAACAGAACATTATATAAAGCTGTCATTGGCTGCTTACAGACAAAAGTCTACACTCAGTGCTAATATAATAATCCTTAGTCTTCAACCTTAAAGTGATTATCATTATAGTCTAACCATAGGCAATGGCTCAGCGCAAAACTAGAGTCTACAACCTTCTATATTTACATCAAGTTAGTCTAGTGTTGCACATATACATCAATACATTTTGTCTAGATTGACTTAAAAGGCTTTTAGATAAATTGAATAGTGAACAGAGCTTATTACATTGTTTGATTGATTTAAATCTAAGCAATATATAACTAGTCTGAATATAAGGGCTAAATGTTAGGCAAAGTGGGCGGGTCAATGTTGACATTTGATGGCAGGAATCAGACAGTATTAACATGAATTACTATTATATAAACTTAAGATACCAAATTATCTGTATTCATTTGTCCCATAAGCAAAATTAATATGGTGTGATCCCAGTATGCAGTCATCACCTTAAATTTTCTGAGTACTAGCCCTATCTTATACAGTAAGGCCAAAATGAACAACTAGTTAACTATAATCTTTTTTTTAAGATGTAAGTAATTTTTTGTTAACCTTGATCAATTTTAACTGGTTTCAGTCTTTGGGAATGTGGGATTGATCTCATAACAGTCAGGGCAGAATTTTTCACATGGGCTACCATTGAGTGGTTTTCTGGTCAACTCTGAGATACCCTCAAGCTTTTGGGTGATACTGACATCACTTTCTGCCAGATGAAAATTACTTATTGCATACATAGAGTAGTAAATTGACAAAGTCATTATTGTCAATGTGGAATCAGCATTTATATAACATAATGGTAACAGGTGTACACAGGATTTGATATAATAAATGCTGACATACAACAAGATAGAAAGAAAAAGATTCTGATTATAAAACCAAACATAATGTCTTGTTGTCTAAATGTCACCAGAATGTTTCCAACAGTCGTGTGACAGACTTCATCTTATAAAACCAAACATAATATCTTGTAGTCTAAATGTCACCAGAATGTTTCCAACAGGTGTGTCACACACTCTATCTTTATAAAACCAAACATAATGTCTACAGATATCGTAACTAACATGTAAAACATAAAACATTAACCAGGTAAGTATGACAGATCTAATATATAAATCTCTCAGACTGTTACATATTACTTTATCATAAATCTATATAATACATTAGTATGAATGATGATCTAAGACAGTAATGAACCATTTTACAGACAACTAAAATCATGTAAGGCAGTGATTAGTACATTACACTGCATTTTTACATTTTTCAGTCATTAAGTGATGTTCAGTTATATCTCAGTTATATGCTGGATACGGGGAACAAAGCCTTTATTTTTTTACAATTTTTTTTCTTGTACTAAGCAAATAATCAAGCCCGTATCTAACAACTGGTCTATTTGATGCACAAAACATATTTTAAACTAATAATTTAATGGCTTAATGCAAAATTAGTCCTTCCTTATTTACAAGTAGTTAGACTAATTTAGCACTGCCCCAACAAATAGCTGCCCAGAGGAGGGCATGATTTGCAATTGTGTTCCTTTTTGTAAAGTTTTATTTAATAACATCATTACATTACATAAATAATCCCATGTTGTACATTAACTAGGCTATATAAAGAGTTACTGTTCCATTCTGTTCTGATACTATTCTAAGAGTTTTAAAGAGTACAACACAGAATACTGAAACAGGTTGAAGACACAAGATATAATTATATATTAATTTATTCTGATGCACAACAGCTATTATTATAGCACATTAATATTATAACGCAGGTTGAATGACAGTTACATCAACAGCAAGAGTGCAGACATTAAAACTAATTAGTTAGAACATTTTCCAATCTAAAGATTTCATGGCAAAGTTCTCATTCAATGTTTTCCATTTCAGTGATGGGTGACAGCTGGTGTCTGATATTAATGCAGATTTTAAAAATACAAGAATTTTGTTCACACAAAAACCATACCTGTAAAATCATTTTCACACACACAGATGATTTCAAGAGTTATCATACTGAATGATTTCGTGTAATATGAATTTTAGTGACGAAATGCCAGCTTAATTTTTTATTCTGGTTAATTTAAATTTCACTGTTTAAATCTGGTTTTGAATAACAACAACTTGCAGTGTCTTTTTTAAATGAAAAATTTGTCCTAAAGCTTTCTTGCCAGGCAAGAAAGCTTAAGGACAAATTTTTCATTTGAGTAGCTTGATCAAAGTGAAATACACATAAAAAGGCATTGCAACAAACAATACATATATTCAATAGTTTTTTTCTACTTTCTAGTTAACAATATCAACTTATAATTTTCTTGTAGTTTTGCTACATAATAATTTGGAATCCAGCTTTGCAAGCAATGTAATTACCATCTTGAAACAGTTAAACTGTATTGTTTAGTTACAGGAAACCATAACATACTTTTTTTTATTTTCTACAAAATATCTCAGGTATTATTCCCTGATGTAAACATAAACAACTAGATTGTATCATGTAGAATGTTACTATATTGTAAACTTTACAAACATACCGACTGTAGCAATAATAAAAGTATTAGAAAAGTATGTTTTGGGAATAATTATGTCCTATTTTAAAGTTTTTTTTTTTTGCTAGAATATTGCTGTGGCCCTTCTCACTGTGTTACTGGAGAGGCATTTGTGTTTGTGCTTTTAATCTAGTACATAACACTGTCAAACCATAATTATTGGGTGACAACTGTCATACTTAATATACAGGTTTGATGGAGAATGGACATAACAAATCATGACTAAACTTCATGAAGGTTTATCGGTCCTGCCTGGGAATCCATCTGATGACCACTGGATTAGTGGTCAGATACACTACCAACTGAACGAGTTGCCAAAGTAGATCAATGATTTAACAACTAATCAACTAAGCCAGGTTATAGCTAGATGTAAAACAAAGTGTTTTAAATATAGTTTGTTTTTCAGCATATTTACCTGTAGCACGACCATGCAACAAGTACATATCATACTAGCAATTTAAATACCAACAGATCAGTTTCACAAGATTTAAATCTGACCTAACAAGAAACCAGGAGATGCCAGACTAAGATTTCAATGTAAGACAATGTCTGATAAGGTACATTAGATGAAACTGCATGTAAATATAGGTAAGGCTAATTTCAGCATCTATGTATTGTTGAACCTCTACAGCAAAGATGGGTTGGTGCAAACATAGTAAAATCATTCTAAATTACTTAGCTTGATATTAATGTTTACATTATGTTGCCCTGTTAGACAACCAGCTATATATTTCACTTGCTAAAACCAAATGTTTACAAGAAGTAACAAGTTGACTTGAAAATACAAGTTGTCGGGGGGGGGGGCATTGGACGACCTTGAGTGTTGACCCCTGGTTATTTAGCATGTAGTTAAGTAAGTTTTGCACAGCTGCATGGAAATGGGAGAGAAAAAAATTTAAAACTAAGTATAAAATGTATGAGAAAATATAAACAAAACTTTATATTAACCTGTAACAAGGTAAGTTCCATGCCAACAACAGAATTTACTTAATCCAATCTCTAATCTCACAATAATTTCAATTAATTCATCAAGATTATTCATAACTTAACTACATTTTCATTTATATAACATAAAAACATCATTCTACTTAAAACATTCAAGTTGATCTATATAGCAACAGGTAGGAAGAACATCAAAAACGAAACAATGAAAACTTCAGTAACAACAACAACAACATCTATAATGATTCCTATAGCAACATATATTAAACATTTATTCTCATAATCATCAAGTTAGTTTTTCAAATTTTTTTATCAGGGTGAGGAAGGAATACCATTGTAGTGTAAAAAATATAGTATGTACTTGGAAAATTTTCAAAATTTCTCTGGTACCATCTCATAACAGGCTTTATCCATCTCTATCATGCAATGAACACTTCAACATTTTACTATACAACTCTACTTTAATAACACTTAAAAGACTTTACCACCCACCAACTAATGTAGTCTTAATTTTAAAGAATCAAACCAATATTCGTATTTATTTTTTCCATGTTTAACTTCATCAGTGCTATAATTGGACTGACTGTCCTGGATGGTATATTCATTGAAGTCATATAATGTCTATACTAGCCAGGGTTTACTGTAAAATACCAGGGGAAATATTGTCTATGGAAACAGTCTGCTAGTGGGAAGAAATATTGTAATTTTATTGGTTGCATTAGGTTGATAGATATTACAGAAAATAGATTAGAAAGTTTATATGTACAGTCAAACCAGAGTTACGGACCTTGTCACACTTGAAACTGTCCAGATTATGTTTGTGAGTCCAGAAATCTTGCAATATTATGGTTGTTATCTTTCTTTAAATTCCTTTCAAATGTTTAACAAATATTATCCACATTCCAGTGCAGTTAAAGTCTGATTCCATATACATGTTTAGCCAACATTCCAATTTTGTACCTTAACCCTCAGACAGGTCATCCTCACTGTACCCATTTACACATGGGTTGAGTGCAACAAGCGTAGATAAATTTCTTACTCAAGGAAATTTGCAGTGCCCTTACTGGAACCTCTCAATAGCTAAGCTCATGTACGTCCCATCACTGGAACACTGCTCCCACACTTGTAAGCTTGTACAATACAGGAACTGCATTATTAAGTCAGAAATTTTCTTTTTTTTTCACTATCTTTGCACAGAAAACATGAAATACTGTATAATAGTAGTATAGTCTATGAAGACAGGTTGTATAGACAATTGTAAGATAATGAAACTATCAGTATGATAATGAATGTAGGTATGTATGAAACAAGTCAATTTTCTATAGTAGATATATATATAGTGACAGGTTGATGTAACATATGCATACAAGACATTGTTGCTGTAAAGTCTAGACAGTGAAACCTGTTAGAGTTATACACTTTATTACATAACACAGACTTCATGACATACTTTCATTAAAACTGGACATTCGGCCTTATCCTTCCCATACTAAATTCATGATTGCAATCTCTCCAACTTTAATGCCAAGCTAACAAGAATCTAGATTCTAACATTAAATTCAATATGAAATTATTGATTTTCAGGGATAATTATATTAATGATAGATAAAAATAATATATAACATCATTAATAAAACATCAACAAGACTACAAAGATAGTAGTCTACTATTTTGATTATTATCATTAATAATCAAATATTATATACATGTATACAAGTACATGTTAGACATGAATGGCCGGGTGAGGTAGAGTGGGGTTAAGACTCAGAGCCCCAAATTAACACCCACCAAGTCACCCACAATGAAGGACCTGCTAGCAATTGACTATACAAGTACCTGTGTTTATACTGGTGCTTTAATTGGTTGGCTTCAAAATAATTTATGGTTTAGTAATGAAAAGCATTGATAATTATGATCATTAATTGGAAAGGGGCATCTTGGATTCCTGATCTGGTTCAGCCCCTGCACACGGGAGATAGTATTATCAATACCCATTGTAACAATCATTTATCTTCTAGAAGTAGTTCAATATAAACAACATCATTATTTTATACAAACTTTAATGGTTCCCAGTGGTCCAATATACCAAACCTACAATGAAACCTCTCCCTGTATGTATTTATATTAAATTGAAAATACAATATTCATCAGTTGATTAAAGGGTGATGATTTCTATGCAACATTACATCATATCAGTCTATCAATCATTTCATAATAGATAGGTTAGCGCAAAACTAGTCTACGTTCATCTTTATATTACAAGTAGTTACACTGGTTTTGCATTGACCCATCAATAGTATTCAGAAATGTTCAATTATATATTTCATTCACTGAAACATACATATATCTAGTCATAAAATATGCCTTTTCCATTAATATTTACTAACTCTAATTAGTTGTAAAAAATATTGGTGAAGGCTTAGTGTGTTTTTTTTTAAAAATTGCTTTGAAATATAAAGAAATTTAACCAGATTTTTAACAATTGTCCAAGTATATAAGGGGAATAACTCCAAAAATATTACATCCAGATTGGACTTCATAGTACTGTTCAAAACTCTTAAGCTACAAATTGTCTCCAATACAAAATGTTCCTTAACTAAAGGGAGGTAATCAGCACAGTGATTAATCTTAATCATGGACTAGTTAACTCCCTTGGTTACATAGTGATTCGTTATGTTGCATGTACATGTTGAGTTTATTAGAGCAAGTTAAATAATAAGTCAATATAAATGAAAGTTTTTTTTAGGATTGCCACCAAGAACTAGGACAAGTAGTTAATGAAACTCAAGGAAGATGGGTTCTAAATGTGATTAAAATTAGCTTAGAGATAATTATCTAAATGATGACCAGTACATACATTACCGTAACTGCTTGCCACTTAACACTTTAATAATAGAGAATAAGAATTCTAATCTAATTTAGCACCAACAAACATAAGGAACAAGTAAAATTGCTAAAAGAAAAGTCTGGTAAACAAAATAATTCCATTTTTTTCATATTAAAGCACTACAGGTTCAAATGTTAAAGAAAGGATCAACCCTATTACATATAGATGTATTATTGAGCAGATTTTAAATTTATTAACTTATCATAATGACTAGCCCTAGCATGCAATGTCTATTTCTCTTAATTCAATTATTGTCAATTTCATAACATTTCATCCAATCTTCATAAACAGATATCCTTATAGACCGCTGTCATGTAGACACTCTTATCATCACTCAGGGATCACATGGAGGAAGACTTTAGCATCGACTAATAAAAAAAATAGCTTTCATCAAGACAAAACACTACTAGTAGCATCTTGATGTTGTAATTTGTATGTTAAGATGAAGGTTTATGAAAATATTTGACTGTGGTGTTATTCACAGGCTGTGATTTGATGGCTCTTTCAAATTGCATGATGTAGATAATGTAAACAAGTTACTGAACAAAATTATTTCACCATGAATATCATAGAAGCATAGATCAGCTTACCGTATGACCAGTGATATGAAGTATCCAGATCTAAAATAAGCCAGTGTGCAAGCAGATAATTTTAAATCAGGTTTTAATCAGATTAGTTAACATAATATTTCAGTCTGTTTTGTAATTACAATACCCTAACTATTTCAAACACCATGCCAGCCACTGGCATGTCTGTGAAACGATGGTCATAATGCTTAATTTAAAGTCTTTCTATTGATGTCATTTTTCTGATTTTACAATATATTTACAATAGCTTGTTTATTGATAAGGGTTAAGAATTCAAAGCCAAATACATCTTTTTTCATTATGCTTATTGTTCTTTTTTTCTTAACTGTCAAAGTTTGAATAATTTCACGGTGAATGATTACACACTATCTCAATGTCACGAGTGTTAGACAAAGAACACGAAGTCACCGTGAAATTATTCATGTTTTGACAGTTGAGAAAAAACGAACAATAAGTAAAAGTATATCATATACCAACTACTGTATCTAGACTTATATTGCATCCAAACTTGCTGAAAGATAATTATAAACAGCCTTACTCTGAACACAAGTCCTACAGACAATTACAAACATACAAAATACCAAATTAAATATACCGCTCCAAGCTATACCATCATCCTGACTCAAGATTGTTTGGCCTCATTCATTATACCAAATGTGACATGTTGCCTGACCCTTAATCCAATAACTCTACAAATTGGTCTAGTATTCTTCCTATATAGAGATCATTGATTTCCTCACCAACAAATGATGATTAAATGGACATGAGGAAGACATGCAAAAACCTGGACAAATACAGTCTAACAAACATTGCATGCGTTAAATTAATCAATAAACATCTCAAGTCTTCAACAAAAATTGCAGATAGTATGAAGATATTTACAAACAGTAAATGGAAGCAAAATGGATTTAGAATTAATATCACTCCATGTTTGGTAAAAATGTAGGTTAGAATAAGAGCAGACTAATGGACAGGGCAATGCCATTATTCAAAGTGCTCATGTAAACAGTATTTATCATTGATATGCAATCTTATTGAGATACTAAGTGAAGTTTAAAGTGAATACTTGCATTGGTAACAGTTACAACATTTGCATGCAGAGTGTGTCACTTTAAACTTCTAAAACGGGCAATAATTCAGTCAAAATTCATGCTAGAGTTATGCAACTTAGTATTTACACACTAAAAGTAACCATGTAGACAAGGGGAATCTTTGAGTGAATCTTTTCAGTAATTGCAATGATAAAAAAAGTTGCTCCAAAAACCTTAATCAAGCAATTTCGAAGTATAAAAAGGGCCATAACTCAGTCTAAAATTCAAACTAAAGCTAAACAACTTGGTATTTGACTTCCAAAGGTAACCCTGTAAACATGTGGGATGTTTCATTCCAGTAGTGTGAACTCCACAAGTAGCTTCAAAGAAATCAAAAATATAAAAATATTGCACCTAAAAGCTTAACCAAGAAACACCACTGAGTAGAACAGCACCTCTTTCCCAATAGTTAGCTAAAAAGTTGTATTAAAAAGGCTAAAACAGTCAGTTTTCAGCCATGCTCAACATATTCTAAGAAGCCCTACATATTCAGCAAACCTGCGGTAGATCAGTTTTAAATTATGGTACAAATTGTTTTCCACAGAATAAACAAGTAAATCTGTGAGCTAATGCTCACTAGTGATACCCCCGCAAAAATCTAAAAATATGCGACAAACAGGAAGTAGATGAGCAAGGAGCATGAAATTGCTTTACACCACATGGGACTATGGGATGAAGCAATATGCAAAGTATTAGGCTGCTGCATGTTATAGTTGCTGAGAAAACTGCGACGGAAATTTTGTAACGGACGCACGCACGCACGGACAAGGGTAAAACAGTATACCCCCCTCTTCTTTGAAGCAGGGGTATAAAAATAATTAGTTATTTTGCTAGAGTTTCCATATAAATGGTCGAATTAGAAGATTTGCAGTTAACACTATAATTTTATCATCCAGTATTCAGTACTCTACTGCAGTAAGAACCCAGATAAGATCAATGATTAAACAATACATCATTAATCTTATTTATCCTCTTTTATTCATGGTCAAAGAACTTAATAATAAGAAACAGGAATCCCCAAGGGAAAATACTCACGCTAGCATCATGCGATTATAGCACTTTATACTCCTATTTCTAATCTGAAAATAGTTTGCTATAATAGCCTAACAGCTGGTTAGCATAGTGCTTTTATTTAGTTAAGGAAATTATAACTGTTCAAACTTTGGCAATATGACAAATGCCGTAATACAGTTCCAATATTACAATAAGCTCAAAATACAAAACATATTGTCTTGATTATATAATGTGTATCATTGCAGTCTATATATTATATTTTCACAAGCACTTGTCAAATCTATTACATTAATTTGTAACTTACTAATTTATCAACTAGCCAGATTAAATGAGATAGGTGAATCAGATGTTTACTAGCTCAGATCTTTACCTTTTATTTTCACAAGCAAAAGCCAAATTTATTACATTTATTTTTAACTTGCTAATTTATCAACAAGCCTGATTACATGATAAATTGGTAATCTTTAATAGCTCAGATCAATCTTCATTGGTCCGAAGCTCCATGCTAGTATGTCATTTACTGATAAAGGATTGTATGTTCAAGCCCTGAGCAATGACTACAACTTGTCGAAGAAATTTAAAGCAGTCAGTTCATTGCTTACAGATGATGGTTAATCTCAAGCAAACAGAGATTTTCCTTACCATTTTTCAAAACAACCCCTGCATTGTTCTATGTGAATTTCCACGCTTTATACTCCAGAATTATTGTGAAAATAACTGTGGGACAGTTGGCAAAAAGTTTTAACAAGAGCACCGCTAGGCGGAGCATTATATGCCCGAAAGTGTTAATTAGTTTTAAGGTAATAGTGACCTTGACCTTTGACCTTGTGACCCCAAAATCAATAGGGGTCTTCAACCCGATATGGACAATCATCGTATGAAGTTTGAATATTGTGGACCAAATGGAACTTAAGTTATGCTCCGGAAAATGTTTTCAGTTTTAAGGTAATAGTGACCTTGACCTTTGACCTTGTGACCCCAAAATCAATAGGGGTCTTCTACCCGATATGGACAATCATCCTATGAAGTTTGAGTATTGTGGGCCAAATGGAACTTAAGTTATGCTCTGGAAACCAAATTGCTAACAGACGGACGGACGGATGGACGCCAGGGGGTATAACATAATATGCCTAAAATTCTTTCGGGCATATAAAAATGTGTACTTATTTTCTTAAATCTATCATGCCTTTTCTAAAACTTTACTATAATGACCTACTAACAGAAAATAGACATATTGAATGGTTGCTTTGACATTAAGACTTTGGGCTTGAAATAATCTGCTAAATTGTAAAATTTTGATAATTTTTTTGCCAATATTGTGAAAAGGCCAAAACATTTCGGCACAATTTTGTGGCGAAAAATCCCAGGAAAGATAGTCAAATGCACTTTCTGATTCATATGTCTGTGACTATTAAAAAAGGAGTGAAACAAAGCAAAATGCATTATTTAAATATAGAAAACACAAGTATAATTTGACAGATTCTAAGCCATGAGAGCCTTGACCATTGCATTATTACCACACTACTAGTGTTTTAACTTAACTATTCTATAAGTCTACATATATATATTCAATTAACTATTAGAAATTTCACTGTGTTGCGATTAAATATTCATGAACTACCAAAGCACATATCTGATTAAAACAATGTCTAACTCAATTAAGAAAACTAACAGCAACACATTGGTATAGATACATTGGTTATTCTAACATAGAGGAGCTCGGGGCAACTTAGTAAAGTCAAGATATATCACACTGAAAGTGGCTCCAATAACAAAGTTAAAATGTTAAGGTTAAAACAATGGAATAAAACCATATATGTACCTTAACAGAAATATTTTCCTTACCAACCAAAATGTTGTTCATAATGTACACATCTTACAAACTTTCCAGTCAGTCAGTCCTACACAGATTCCCTTGACAGGGATAGATCTCATGCTGAGTCACGATATTCAAAAATACTCTTAGCCATGCAGTGTCTGACAGCAGCTCTACTATAAACAAAGGTAGTAGCAAGGAGAATGGCTGAAGAAATTATTCCTGGCTACAAAAAAGTTCAGAGCTGAGACCACTAGTTCCCTTAGTAGGCATCCTACCACTGGACAACTGCACCTACATAAAGAAGACTTTAAGTCATCAAGTTAAAGTATCATTTACATGAAAATCTGTACCTCAACAAAACAATCCTATAGAATGAAACTTAGCTTTGAACAAAGAACCAATATCAGTTTTTCAATACTCTGATGTGTTCTTGTTTTTAACAATACAAGAAGAAATTTACACTTTTCTAGCATTTTCATTCTGTACAGGAAATCTCGGTCTATTATGTAATCATTCCGGAGTACTCAGATTTCTTGAAAGAGATGAATTAAGTGTTTACTTTATAATTACATCATCATTTTAAAAATAAACTTCAAAATTTTTCATGGAGATGATTATTCTTCAATGTTTCAAGATAACAATAACATGCAGAAGTGACCTAGTTTCTGACCCCATGAACTAGTTTTTGAACCCATATAACCCAAGATCAAACATGATCTGTACATATTTTTAAAATGTTTACAGAAACATATTTACCTGGCAAGCCAGATACACTCTAGTCTCATTACTATTAACCTTAAACTAAATCCTCTGTTGGAGCACCCTAAAACAAAGTTCAAACCAGCAGCGGCAATTACTTTATCATTGCAAACGAGAAACCCCACTGGCGTTGTTTTAGTTATTTGTTTGTGGCTTTTATAATAAAAACACCAAAATATCTAAAAGCATTTCCATCTTTATAGACTGTGTGGTAGGTCAGTGGGTTGTTTACTGTTGCTGTTCCTGATATGGTTGCATGCTTACCTCCCTTTTTGTAAGGGACAATAATGTTCAATGATAATCATCAACTGATAAAACCAACAATTATCAACTCATCATCTTTATCTAACTATTCAGCACAAACCTATCCTAATTTACTAGTTATGGTTAAATTTTATTCAACAGTCAGTGGAGCATACGTCTGCCCCACTGATTAAAATACTTGATATAAAAATTGTTTGATAATCCCTACATTAACTGTATAAATATTGATATCTATCTATTATCAATGGTGATTACTGAAGTACTGTAGTGAGTTTTTAAATCAGCAGGGTAAATGTATGTACCACTGACAGTTAAAATCCAATTTAACATAAAATCAATTTAAATGCACCTGTATAAATAACACAATAACATGTAAATTACCATCAACAATATTGCATACAAATAATATATGAACAACTCTATAAGTCAGCACAAAACTGGCCTACTTTCTTCTTTATTCACATGTCAGTTAGATAACCTGGGTCGGTGGCACAGTTGGTAACACGCCCCAACCTCGTGCCCCGAAGAGGGTATGGGTTCCAATTCCACCCGGGGAGGTTATACCCTTCCATGAAAATTTGACAATGATGTCAATTTTCATCCATTAATAAGATACATGTATATGGAGACGTTTCCAGCCTTGTGGAAGGGTAGGTGAGTACTGGTTATACACAAGGGTCTAGGAAAGCTAGATTGGGTGTGCTGGACGCCGTAAAATGACCTGCATTGTGTTGGCAAGGTGTTAAACCCCCCCCCCCAAAAAAAAAAAATATTAGTTAGATCAGTTAAGCACCAACCTATCAGCCAACAATATAATGATACAATATACATACCAGAATCCTCACCAGCTACTTCAGGAGTACTGTTGTCCTCTATGCTCATACAACAATCATTTTCTATTTTATCTAAATCCATTCTATAATATTCTCCATTCATTTACATTAACAACAGTAGAATTAAAATCAAACACTCCACAAATCAACCAATCTCTGAACAATTTTCATATAAACTCAAGACAGTGTGAAAACTACAATTTTATTCCTTACATGTAAAACATTAGCACATAGCATCAAATAAAACACAAAACAAATCCTATAATGTATTGCATGTTGATTTTTAAAACATCACACACTGAATTATTCCAGGAAAGTTGTACATGTGCATGAAGAAAAAATCTCAGACTTTCTGAATATTTAGTCTAAGAGAAAAATCACAACTTTCACCCATATAAGGAATTATACCATGTTTAATGGTTGCCAACAGACAGAGAGTGAGTCTGATATATCAGTATACAATAACATTCAAAATACTAAAAATTGGCATAAGTGCAACAGAAGAAAATAACAAAAATCTATAACTTTGACACACATCTAGTAATAACACTGCAGTCAAATTGATTCAATCCTTAAAAACACTTTTTATTCCTTAACACTCTGCATAGTAATCTCTTTACAAAATTTCAACCTGCATTGTAACAGAAAAACTATTTCATCAACAAAACACACCATTCAAGTAAGATGTGAAAGTAAGATCACAATTAAGTTAATATATACAACAAATACAATTAACATGTAGCAATTATAACTTTCATGTGTTCAGCACAAGTAAGCCACTTAAAAATCAAAAGTTAATGAATTTCAAATATTCATGAAGTAAACTATGTCTCAAGTTCAAGATTCAGATTCAATAAACAGAAAATACATCAAAGGCAACAGAAAATCCTTTAAAAGTCCATCACAACAATCACCACAAGTTTCACCAAGTGAATGAATGAGCGAGTTCACTTAAACTAATGAAGGTCATTAAAACAAGTCAATACTATCACTAGTTAATGTTTCAAGTCAATATTCTAACACATCTAAACAACAAACATTCCTATACACACAATGTCAATGTCAACGTATTATAGTTTCCCCAACAGATGTTCCTTTTACCAGATGAAATAAATAATAGTCCATATTAAGACACAGTGAGTGGACCCTTAACAGTAACGACAAATCCTCATAAAGACAGTTAGCCCTTTTATAGAAGCAATAAGCCTTCTACAAGATACAGAGATCTATAAACTTAGAGACAAGCTGTCATTGCCTAAACCCACAAGCCCTAATCCGAGACTAGTAAAAAATATTTGGGCTAGAGAAAATTATTGATTTCATAGTGTCAAACTAATTGATAATTTTGCTAATTGCTAGAAATAATTTAAGAAAACTTGAGACAAAAACAAATAATACTTCATGCTAACAAAGTCAATACAACCATAAATCAACAATATAAAACATTTTTAAGTAAGTCGAATGTCAGTGAAAATGTAAGACAATGACTGGACATGTCTATTGGAAGAATATCCCAGTTAGTCCAAGATATTGTAATATAATCCAGGTTTAACTTCTACAACAAAGATGCAGGGACATGTATAGAGTATTAAATGTACACATGTTGATGTCCACTATCATCTCATGTTCATAGTGACATTATACTCATCATTATTATACAAGGCCAAGACAGATTTTACTATTTGGTTCTCATCCTTGTATTATTTGGCCGTTTCCACCCATTTCTACCAAGAGTCATCTTATTAAGTTTTATTTGGCTGTTTACTTCAACTATAAGGGACAAGATTATGTTTGCAGTCACTGCTTTAAATTTTCTTAGCACTAGCCCAATTTATTATGTCACAGAGAAAAGGGCATTATCATTAACTAGCCTGACTATATTAAATAAGCACTTTCACTAACCTGAAACAATTTTCACAAGTTAAGAGCTTCCCTTCTTAAAAATGTTCATCAAAATGCATGTTTAAAAGTATAACAGTTAAGTTCTGCTATTAAGACCAGCAAAATCGATGGTCTTAATAGCTTAGGTTCTTATTATAGGGACCCTTTTGTTCACAATGTACGCATTTGGATCTTAGTAATTGTCGAAATCACATGATTTTGAAATGACAAAAGTGGTCGAAATAGCGGAAATTTACTGTAATACACTTAAAATGCAGAAAGATATTAGTGCCAATACATGTATGTCTGTGTTTACTTCCCATTATATAGTTCGTTTTTTCTCAACTGTCAAAGCATGAATAATTACATGGTGAATGCGTTTGTTAAAATTATAGTCGTAATACATCCATGAGTTTCCTAAAGTGTGTATTATGATCAAGTAAAACTGCTTATGCCGTATGATATGTTTTAGTCAAGATATTTTTAATAACAATTAGGCCACCAGTATAAAAACAATGCATTCAGTCACCATGAAATTATTCAAGCTCTGACAGTTGAGAAAAAACGGACAATACAATGCATATAATACACTTATACAAGAAGGATTGGAGCTGGTGAGTTAAGGCGACGACTGATTTTGAGCACAGCTCGACTAACCATCATTAAAATTTGCTTGCTTCAGTCAAGATATCGCTAAATGTACTAAGTGATCAGTTACTCAAAATTTGAATAAATTTAGTAAACAAAATAATAAATAACCATTTAGTTTTAAAATCATCATGCAATATAGACTGCAACTATTATCATAATACTTATGATATATAATTATTATATCATTATCTATAGGTCAGTGGAAAACTAGTTTAACCATGTGATGATAAGGAGGAATGTAGCCTTGTTTTGCACTGAACCATTAATAGGCTAAGATAAAATATCACAGTTTTAATGTATGGCTTAGTACTATCTAATATTTGATAATAATCTTACTGCATGTATACCTGATAATAGTTGAACAATATTTCTTACAGTGTAAGTGCAGAGATCCAGCGGTAGGTGCAAGCTAAGGAATCAGAACAGAAAAATTCTCATTTTACTTAGCATGGCCTTAACAAATAAATTTATTGAGTTCATTCAGTTCTAACAACAAATAAAATACATCCCATCACTCAGCATGATCAAATATTAAAGTTAGCATTTAATGGCTCAAACACATTTTAACTTTTATTGTCTCAATAAAACATTATAATCTGCCAGCTTTGATCATGTGACTTTTTCATGTGACTTTTTCATGTGACTTTTTCATCAATATAATATTGAAGGGAATTAAAAAAGCTTTGCATATTTAAGAAAATTTAGAAGTTTTAGTATGGAAATACGTTTTTACAAATACTTAACATGCTTAACATGTTACACTAGTAATTAACTTAAAAATAAATATCATAATTTGAGTAAGCACAAATTTATGCATGGATCTAGCAGACATGGGCTTAAAAGCCTTAAAGGGTGCCAGTCTGGAATTGATAGATTATGTCCCATAAATCCAAATCTGTAATTGGGTCTTAAATTCTATTAATGCCGCCCGGGTAGCTCAGTTGGTAGCACGCAAGTCTACTGATCGAAGGGTCGATTCACGGGCGGGGCATACTTTCATGGAGCTTGGTCATGAAATTATTTCAACGGCCATTCTCCCTCCTACCAATGATTCTTAATTATGTAGGGCAGTTGTCAGTCAATGACGAAAGTATGTGCTTAGTAGTTGGTTAACAGCTAAATCCACAGATTAAGCCTTTCCAGGAATATTGAGTAGGTTGACCGACGTTATATGACCTATACAATGTGTTGCTAGGGCGTTAAACCCGTCAAAAACAAACAGTCAAAATTCTATTAACTACACCAGAGAAACAAAATGTCAAAATATGTGTCTGTGATTTAATAGACACAGTTGATAATGATACTCCTGAGCACAGCACATATGTCACGGCACTTACCTGTTCACATTATGGGGAGAAGGATATGTAATCAGCCGGATAGCTCAGTGGGGAGAGCACTCGCCCTGTCAACGAGAGGTTCTGGGTTCGAGTCCTGGTCAGGCTGCATATTTTCTCCCACATGGGACCGTTACAATCACTTGGTCAGTTGAGAAACACTTGTAAAAAATAAATGCTCCTTGAATACGGCCTTGAATTCTGAAATTCAAGACGAATTTCCAGTTTGTGGGGGAGTATGTCACGGCACTTACCTGTTTACAATATTGGGAGAAGGATATGTAATCAGCCGGATAGCTCAGTGGGGAGAGCACTCGCCCTGTCAACGAGAGGTTCTGGGTTCGAGTCCTGGTCAGGCTGCATATTTTCTCCCACATGGGACCGTTACAATCACTTGGTCAGTTGAGAAACACTTGTAAAAAATAAATGCTCCTTGAATACGGCCTTGAATTCTGAAATTCAAGACGAATTTCCAGTTTGTGGGGGAGTATGTCACGGCACTTACCTGTTTACAATATTGGGAGAAGGATATGTAATCAGCCGGATAGCTCATTTGGGAGAGCACTCGCCCTGTAATCGAGAGGTCCTGGGTTCGAGTCCCTGTCAGGCTGCATATTTTTCTTACCCTGTGACACTTACATTACAATAGAAAAAAAAAATACAAGACACAAGAAAGATTGTGCTGCTTCAAGCGTTTAAGTTACAATCATTATATTAAAATGAGAAATTTCCTGGAATACAATGAATTCAATCAAGCTTTAAGAAGCCACCACAGATAATTCAAATCCATCATGCATCCTTTTTCTCATCAAATTTCAATATTCTCTGAACATTAAGAATTAAACAATCAATGATTAATACAGAAATGACATCCACAGCCAATTATGTTACAATTTAAAATTTCAATAATTGTTAATAAACCAGCAGGTTATCTAATGCCAGTTTAATCAACTAAAATAATGTGATGGAATTTTGGTAGAATTTCAAGTTTTAGGTAATAGGTGCATGCTTGCATGATTAGCATTGAGTCTGAGCCATTATGTACATGTATATGTAAAACATAAAAGATCTCCACAACAACCATTTGGAATGAAACAAATATTTCAGATCATGCATGAATAGATGTTTACCACTCAAACACAAAATGCAAATAAAATGTATTAACAATACTTTCCAATAATGTGCAATGCAAATTTTCAAATCAATGAAGTTATCAATATAAATGTGAACATGCTTTAAAAGTAGTTTTTGCTGTAAAATTTAGATTAACAAAGAAACTCTGATAGTAAATAAGCTGAATAAAAATGGATTCAAACACTGGAAGACCCAGTTAGCTAGATGCAGAATGTCCACTTAATTTCAGAAATGGTGTTAATTTATTTGGATAATATGTAAAGTGCACTACCTTTTATATAATATAGTGACTTTTAAGTAATGTAGTTGAAAGTGTTTTATAAATTATCAAGTGACTAATGCTTTAACTCTGAGTTATATAATAGCATCCCATAACATAACACATGTTTGTTGCTACAGTATTAAGGATGGTACAGTAAAAGTCTTCTACAATGACCATCTTGGTTATTGCAAATCCATATGATTTTTTGACAATTTTAAAATCCTCACATGCATATGCTTAAGATGAAAAAAGGTCTTTATATCATGAACATATTGCTGTTAAGACCATGCTGACATTTAAAAGAGAATCAACTATGATGGTCCTTATAGTGGAACTTTACTGTATACATAGTTTTCAATGTTTTCTATGATATTATTATATAAGCTTACAGAGAGAGAAAGAGAGAACAAGGGGGGAGGCAAAGAAGAGATTGATATTTTAGCATCTGTTTTACCTGCAAAGTTATATAATTATAAACAGATGTATAATCTAAGGACTCTTAACATGTAATCGTTGTTTCTAGAGTAATATTAGATAGTAAGTACCAGAGAGAGAAAATAGAATCATAATCAATTTGGATGCATCAATATGTTTATGTACAACATATAAGTTTTAACCTGAAATTTAAAGATATGTAATGGAATATTTTTATAACCTAAGAAATAGTCAACTGATGTTTGTAAGGGCTGGTTAAACGTGGCTTGGTAGGAATGTCCGGGTTCTTGTCAAAGTAAAAAATAAATGAAAAAGTCACACACCTGAAGTACAAATATAATGAAATTTCAGACATCTTTCAATTCCCACCCCATCTAAAAAACTTACCAAATAGAGTGTTAAGTCACTTGTCACAGTACAATAGTAGAGATATATAGTAATGGAGTGGATATTTTTTTGTACTGTGTTTAACACCATGTTGGGCCAAAACAAGTTGATCATGTGTTCTACGGATTTTTCTGAAAAAAAATGGGGCGAGCGAACGAAGAAAAACAATCAAAAAAGTTTTTATTCACTTGCTTTATATAGCGGTTTGACCAAATTTTTATGAGCGAGCGAGGATCTAAAAATATTTTTTTTGTAAAAACCATCATAATTAAGGTGCTAGTGAATCCATAGAACATATGATCAATTTGTTGTGGCCTTAACAAGCAATAAAGGTTGTTTTATAAAAGCTAGCTCACCTAACCTAACTTTCTTTGGTCCTCGTCTACCAAACACTCTACATAACCAACACTCAATGTTTCCTTCCACAAGCTTGGCAACTTAATAAATCTTATTAATGGAGGAAAATTGATATTGTTGTAAAATTTTCATGGAAGGGTATAACAGCCCAAAGTAGGATTGGAACCCATACTCCATTCAGGAAGTTAGAGTGATCCAAAATACAAGCCATACCATTGTAGTCTCCTTTCCCTCAATATGAGGTCAAGGTCTTCTAAGTTCTAGGCCGAGCTTACAGTTTGGTTGGACTTAAAGAAGCCCTAGAGACAAGACAGACCAGTAATTTGAATAAAATAATAATACATAATTCTAACCTTTTACTTCTTTTCCTTGTTTAGAAGCCTTGTTACCTTGGTAATCATCACTACAATAAGCACTATCAGAACCACTGTATCTGGTACCAGCAGATCCTGGTATCCTGGAACCAGCCGCAGGAATTTTAGATTTATGTTTCCTTGAGGGATACTTCCCTACCGATACATTAGTCTTTAACATTGGTATTCCAAATCTAGACATTTTAATATCACTCACTCATGTATCATGTGTTACAATTTGAGTTAATAAAAGTGTGTACTATTCTGTTCTACTCTGTTCTGTTCAAAATATCTTCTCACAGAGCCAACACAATTTTAAGTAACATTCCATAAAACAACTGTTGACTTTGAAATGTTAAAGTCAAGGATTTTTTAAAACACAATAATTCCATCACTTTATTTTTTAATAGTTACAAAAAATGTCTGACTTGATCTTGTAAGGTGACAAAAATGCTACATGTTTTTACTTTCATTATTCAAGCCACACAGATCCAGGAGCAATAGTTTGATCACTTTAACATTGTTTATCATTATCATTTATATTCAATTTAATTTTTAACAAATTTTCACCATTTGAATTAATTAGAATCTATAAAGTCTATATCCACAAACTGTATCAGTGCTTGAAATCAATTAGAAACTCACAGAGTCAGCGCATAAAAAATGCCAAGCTATAAAGTCATGTCAGCTATTTAATCATTTTTAAAACATCCACTTGGTACACTTAATTACGAATGATGTTAAATTATAGAAACATATAATACATATCTTGTAGACAAATAAATAATGAATTTCTTACAGTTAAAGATCTGACCTACAAGTACAATAAAAATCAAACGAATACTAATCAATATGTGATTATAAGTAACTAACATAGTAATTAAATCACAATCAACTCAGAAAAAAACAAATATAAATTCCTATACACTTTGCATGAAAATTTAATTTAGCTTTAAGTACGGAATGGCACAGAAAAAGAGCAGAACATATGTTTCTTATACATGCATGTTATCTCTCGTTGCAAATCTTTTACTTTCAGTAATATACATGAAGTTTTAATGAATAATTTATAAATGACTCATACAAGTTTACATTAAAACTGATAGTATACTTCACTTCAATTAAATAATTAAATTTTAATGTACACAAACACAAATTGTTCTGACAGTCAGGTATAACATCAAGTTATATTATATGTCAGAAGTTTGAAGTTAATATTTTTAAAATTTACAGTAAAAACAGCAAGAGGCAAACATATTTTGTTTCTAAAGTTTATAATTAAATTCATCTTTTAATTCCAGCAAAATGGCCAATATTATACAGAATTCTAAAAACAATTTTTACTGACTAATAGTCATTTAATTGCTTTCACTAAACTCATGGCTTGCCAATTCATGCAATATGTTTTTGTTCATGTTAGTACCAAAAAACCAGTTAATAAACTGAGCTCAAATTCCAATCTTTTCAAATGTGAGGGCATCATTTGTCCAGTCCAAAAACAGATTTACTGTGAAAACAAATTTAACACCAAAATACTAGCAAAAGCCTTCAAATATCAATTTCAATCCAGAATATGAAATCTCAATTTTATAACAAGACAGATTGTGTAGCAAACATGCTGACACTTAATAAATAAAATTACCCTAAGAAGGTGATTAATATTGTAATTTCAAGAAGTGTTTACAACAAGACCTCATTCGGAACTCAAATTTACAGGTTTTTCCCTCCATGCACAGGCAGTTTGTAACATATTATTGCTGAATAGCACAAAATTAGGAATAATTTCTTTTGTTCTTTTTATACATATTTTCATTGTAACAGCAACATTTTGTTTGTACTACAGAAGAAAACCTAAATATTTGAATTCTGGATAATTTAGTCTATTGTGAATCAACTTTAGCTACAGGTCTATTCTCTTCAAGAGCCAACTTTATATCACAACACAAACTGTTGGGTCTCAATCTACAAAATCCCATTTATCATAAAACTGAGCTGATATAAAGTATTGACACACTACAACACTAGACACTGATAATAAAATAACTCCTGACAAACTAATTATTCACCAATTAAAAATCAATCAAGAAAACATTTCTAACACCTGCGGTTTACTTTAAATGAAACAATCCACTAGTTTTACAGCACAAAAAGCCTAACCACTAAACTTACACCATCTACTGCATATATTGATGATAGCAATAAACAACATGTATTTGCCTTTAATGTTTACAAGTATTAGTCCTGTTAATGATGTTTTATAGCAAATAACCGAAATTATCAACTTGTCTGATTGGTTACAATTAGAATTTTTTATCCTCTCTATTCAACATTCATTAGTCTTGAACTTTGGGCTAGTGTGTTAAAGCATTGAGACTGCAATAACAACTTCATTTAACAAAGCTCAATATTAGTACAAATCCAATCTTCCATGTGGATTTCCTACATCACATACTATGTCCTTCAATTTCCATCTTTAATAATAATGTCTACACAATTATAGCATTATGACTGAAAATATATTTTCACTATGATATAATCATAAAATAATTTTCCGAAATAAGAAACACTTCAACAACACAATGAACTATTTCCTTCTACATTAATCATGTAACACTAATCTCCATGATTCCAATTGAACCAAGAGAAATCTTTACTATTATGTAAACACCATTTATTTATATTAACAATTTATTCCCAACACTTTTACTCAGATTATATAAAACAAATAGGAAAAAACCTAAAAATAACAGAAACATGGCATTAATTGCTACAATAGGGCACTTTTCCAAGATATAGTATAAAGTCTTGTATTGTATTATGGAAAAAGAAACCAGACTTTACTCCTGTTGCACACCTTTACATAACGGAACCACTGACGTGAATGATTGTTATGATAATAAACTCATATCATTCATAAAACTTCTCTGATGTAGAATATAATAACACATTGTGTTAATACCTCAATTTTAAACATTGTATTCTTATTAAGTTAAGTTCGAGACTTCATTTTGTATAATGGTCCATTGAAACAAGACTCTGTCAAAGAAAGCCATCAATTGATAGAATCAACTCTTATATGATACATATTATATGCTGGCAATACACATAGCTATAAGAGCCAGTATAGTATGACAGTTGCTACCTTTTACTTTTAAAAAGTGTTGTTTTTTGTGTCAAGCAATGACATTTGTTCTAAATACAATTAGCTAGACAGAACAAGTAAATCTGTGAGCTAATGCTCACTAGTGATACCCCCGCCAAAATCTAAAAATATGCGACAAACAGAAAGTAGATGAGCAAGGAGCATGAAATCGCTTTACACCACATGGGACTATGGGATGAAGCAATATGCAAAGTATTAGGCTGCAGCATGTTATAGTTGCTGAGAAAACTGCGATGGAAATTTTGTAACGGACGGACGCACGGACAAGGGTAAAACAGTATACCCCCCTCTTCTTCGAAGCGGGGGTATAAAAAAGAGCAAGAATCATAGTGTTACAAACTGCAAATGCTGCCTATCACTAGGCGGCAGCCTCCTTACACAACTGGCACTAAGGTACCTGTTTTTTTATTGTTTTCAATAGAGCTCTTTCCTTCTTATCTGATAATACCTAGTACCATCTTGACCCTCTATGAGTTATTAGAAAGTTATAATTTTCTATTCATTGAATTATACAGTGAAAAATAATAAAAATATGTTTTTAAAACTCTTGTAAGCAAACTGCAACTCCTTATTTTAATAAATGTATTAATAAAACGAAACAAAGTTGACTTGAACTATCATGAACAAGCATGCAAAAATATAATTTTCATATCTAGAAATTAAGAAAATACGCCCCATTTTTACATCTCATTGTTTCATGCTCAGAAATGTATTCTTCTTCAAAAAAAAATCTCATAAAACATTATTGTGTATAAAGAATATTATTATTTCTGAATATACACACAGATAGTTATACAGAACAGTGTTCCAATTATCTCTGAAGGTTTATTCTAAGATGTGCCAAAAATATAGTCATTAAAGATGCATCATTCTCTTCAAATTGTGTTTCAAACAAAAACTATCACAGCTTTAAAATTGTTAGAAATTATTTTAAAATTTTCAGCCGAGTTGTTCTTTTCAAAAATCAAAGGGAGATAATAAAATGCAAAAAAACCAATTATTCTTAACTGAGTTACCTCCCATAAGTTTATATAAGGATACATTAAATCCTTGAAAATAGAAGAGATGATAGCATAGATTAAGTTATCATGTTATATTCAACTGTCAATGACCCATACATTAACCCCATTAATTTATACAATCACTACAGTACTTGTGTACTCAAGATGAATAAGAAATGTTTTCTGTTTCTTAATTTACATCAGCTGTGATAATGTATGAGCCACTGACAGTTGAATAAAATTTAGCAAATTGAATACCAGCTAATCAATTTAAACTTTAAATACAATTCTTGTAAATCAGGAATTCAATATACTTGTACATCTTAGTTGCTGGCAATAGTGCCTTTTTTATCTCCATGTATATGTACATGTATATATGTGTATAACTTTTCCAAAGACTGATTGTTGTTAGTTTATAGGTTGCAAGTTGTTTTTCAATTATTCGTGTAGAAAGCGATATCAGCAAGAAGCTATACTGTAAGTAATTGTTGTGAATCATGTGATGATAAACACTGTACATTTAGTCAAAACTCGGCAATTGGCAAACCCTTTTAGACGTGAAAAACCCGAATTCATTGATGAAATGTACAATCTTCACAACTCATGTGATACTTAGATAATCGGAACAAAATAATTGTATGCAACAACATTTCAGAAACATTTTGGTATAATTATTATTAACCTGGGACATTCAATACTTTAATTACGTGGGTTTAATGAACTTGCATGCCTGTTTTTAGCCCGAACCATTGTGACGTCCATAACGTCGTGAAAATAACGACAACATCGCCAAGGTTACCAGAAAAACAAACAAGAAGCATGAAGGTATCTGCAAGCCAACTTTTATTACAATCGGTGAATATGATATTTTTTTCGTCTTTTTCTCCGAGTAAGGTACCAACCCACCTTAAAGAAGGTATTTTAACGTCAATTTTAATATCCTACCTTTAGTGTTGCCAGGTAATGGAGGTTTACTGTAACCAACACTATGTAGATACTGTTGTCTAGCTTTATTTCTGATGTTAGAATATTTCGTTTTCCTTCTAACTTTAGTCTCTTCTTTCACCAATACTTCAGATGCATCCTTCCATTCTACATTAATATCTAATAATGGTAAGGATTTATGTCTCACATGTGTTCTCTGAAAAACAAAATGGCTTCCTTTTATGGTAATAGAACATTTTTATCCGTACACAATATTTTTTTGGTTGGGTGTAATGCTGTAGCGACTAACTATATAGGTCTTTTCATGTAGGTTATTCAACCTACTCACCGTTCCAGGAAAGGCTTATCTTTTTTTTTAGCAGAAAAATAACCAGTGACAAGGTTCATTTATTTGCCAAACTTCATGAAAGTATGGGCTGCCTCAGGAATTAAACCCATACCTCCTAAATAAGTAGACTTGTGAGCTACCAACTGAGCTAGCTGGATGGGCTTGGTTGGATCAAGGACCATATAATAGGGTCCTAAAAATGGTCTGATACAGGTTAAACTTAACAATACGTGCTGAAAAACCTATGCCATAGGCGGATCTAGGGGGGTCAGGGGGGTCCAGACCCCCCTAGAAATTCTAAAATGTACCTTTCCATTAGTGTATTTCGAGACTGTAAGTCATTTTTAAGTAGCATGAAGCAATTTTAAATATGTTGCATCATTCTGCAAAATGTGTATAGTGTGGTAGTGGTGCGAAAGTTTGGACCCCCCCCCTAGAAAAAGTTGGGATCCCCCATGAAAAAAAATCCTGGTTCCGCTCCTGTATGCTACAACTTTCATAAAGAGTTGAGATCATGTGGAAACAGTGAATTTATGAAATAAATCCAGTGGCAGATCCAATAAGACAAGGGGCCAGGGTCACGAATTAAATCCTTGAAAACATGTCGGAAATTCTATATAAAACTTTATTTGAATTGAAAAACAAAATTTTGTGACACACAAAAAAGCCATACCTTCGAACAATAAGTTGAAGAACTTTATCTAAGGTCCTAGCCTGGAACCACCCCTAATGGTCATCACCAACTCAATGTTTGTGCTCAAGTCAATAATGTTAAAACAAAACACATACAGTGAACTCGACAGTTCCGGGTCAGTAACGAAACAAACAATGCGTGTCATTTCAAAACGAAAGTTGTAGGAATCAAACCTGCATAAATTGATAAACAAATTCTTCCACCTTACCATGCTATAATAAATTAATAGTGTTTATTTGCTTGTAATTTCCTACAATTTTCGAAATTGCATGTTGCAAACTCGATAGTTACGGGTCACACTTGCCAATTCCGGGTCACTTGACAGATGCTTGTCTCTTTAATCCGGAGTGGTCTCAACAGGGTTAAAATCAATAAAACAGCCGACTTTTGGTCAATAAAGACTTTATCTGATATTTTCTTCCAAGTTAAACAAAAATAAAGCTCGTAAATTAAAGATCTAATCATGTCAATTGCAATTACCTATTGCATATAAAAACAAGTACCATAAATACAATTAGTTGCATGTAAAAAGTAAAACTCAAAATATCAAACAAAAATTGTATTTAATTGACAAATATCTTACATATGGTATAAAATAATGTATAAAATCAATTTTAAATGTTAGAAAAATACTTTTTAATTAAAATAAATGATTGTATATAATACGGGTTAAGTTTTGACCCGAAATTGTCACATGCTTACCAGGTCAAATTGTCTGCATTATTGTCAAACAGTAATTAGATGAAATAAATCTATGAGTTAAATCGTGTTCTCCGATAAATTTCCAGCAAAATGATGTGCAATAAGGACTTATTTTATCAAAATTGTGGATATAAATCGCTGTTTTTTCGAACGCATGAACGAATCGTTCACATACTTTCGCATTGGTTGGAAAAGACGCTGTTTAGTGTTTCATGACTATGACTTCCGGTAAAGAAATGTTACCATGGAAAGTTTGTGTAACGGTAAGCTAAGTGGTTAATGTACATGACTTAACTATCATATAATTAAAATATTGCATTATTAAGGTTCATGTAAAGTCTTGGTTTGCTAAAAAAATAGTAAAACAGAAATAGCTCTAATTCTGTCATACTTCCACCAACAGTATTGTTTTATACATCAAAATGTTTCTTATGAAACATACAAAGTGATGCTGATCATTAATTACGATAAAAATATTTAGCAAAAGATGTATTTGCAAACTTGATGTTGCATAAATAAAAATACTAAATTACATTAAAATTTTCTTACAACAAAATTTAACATTAATTCCTTAACAGAACCTTATAGTACACATTCCAATGAAGGTACTGCAATATTTATAACCTCAATAAATATTAAAACAAAACTAAGGCAATTAAAAAACTAAAGTAAAAGTAGAAACAGGGTCGTGAAAACCCATTGCACTTGTATCTGTCAAAATGTTTTTCATTTGCCTTAGTTTTGTTTTTACATTTTTATAGGTTATAAATATTGGAGTACCTTCATTGGAATATGAACTTTAATGTTCTATAAATGATTTAATGTTAAATTAGTTTGTAGAAAATTCTTAATGTCTTTTAGTATTTTCAGTTTTACAGCATCAATTTTGCAAATGCATCTTTCGGTAAACGTTTTCATCTGAATTAATTACCAGTATCAAATTGTATGTTCCATAAGGAACATTTTGATGTATAATATTCTGCTCTTGATGGAAGTATGAAAGAGTTAGAGCATTTTTCATTTTACTATTTTTAGTGCAAAGACTTTACTTGAACCTTAAGGAATCATCTGTACTATTTTAAAAAAGTGACCCGGAATTGTCGATGACCCGGAACTGTCGAGTTCACTGTATGATTGTCATGAATGAGCAAAAAGCTTTAATATTATCAATGATATATTATCATCAACGGAAAATTTTCACGCCGTGACGTATCATATGTCTGTCAAAGTGTCATAAATTCAACACAACTTTTACAAGACACGAAATTTGTCGCCAAGTGTTTCCTCGGCAACAAGCCATCTAAAGCATGACAATTATAATTTAGTCAAAGAAATAATGATAGATGCATATTAAAGACAGACTTACATAGCTAATAATTACAGAAAAACTCACCTTTTCAACTGACATCTTTCGCTGCGTTCCACAACACTTCCGCGTCCATCATTTTTCACGTGCACGCGAGAATCTCACGTGTCTTAAATAACAGGCGTCAATAATTTGAGGCGTGAGGCAACTAAATGTTTGTAATATGTACTTTATATACATGATTGAATGGTCGGGCCTACAGATATTCTATTCTACACATACTTTCAATAGTTAGGTATATTGCAGAACCTATCAAAAATCAAGAATTAACTACTAAAAAGACGTTTAACTAAAAAGAAACACATTCTAGACGGTTTATCAAGTATAGGCGGACTCAGTTTATCGACTAGGAACCAAGTTATCTCCTCGGGGTCCCAACCTCCTGGACTCTCAGTACAAATCAAATTTCATTTAACTAATTAAAAATGCATTGCAATGCAAAGAAAAACAACAACAAAAATATATAACGGATGCTATGACTGACTTTATGGGGTGAGGCCCAGGGAATAGGGCTTGGTGCATTGTACAACACCAATAACCCGCGAGCGTACTCAATGGACGTTAATAGGGTAGCTCACTTCCAAATTTATCTTTGACCCAATAGCGGTTGGCCTGTTCCCGACACTACATAATTATGTATTGTCTTTGGTGGTTCCTTAGAGAACAAATATTGTCTTTACCGCTCTAGTTTTAGGTTCATCTTTATGTATGTAATGTATAGCTGCTATCTTTAGTGTACGACTCTAGTGTTTTTTAAGTGTGACATGGTCAGTGTATACAGTACAGGTTATCTCAATAAATTAAAAGTACAAGGTTACGACTATCCGTGATAATAAATAATACATTACCACTGAATATTATTTTATCATTTATGGTAATAAGGCTATTCATATATAAACTAAATTTTATCTTCGGATAGCACATACTCTTTAATTCATCTTAACTGGATAGGAAAATGGCTGAAAAACCAAGATTACAACTACGTTTGACTGCTTATAAAGGTATTCCAATGTTTGAATGTGAGTTTGATGAAATTCAAACTATGGCTATTAAGGAAGATGATATTTTTGTGTGTAGTTATCCCAGATCAGGTAAATAGATTTATTGTGGTTCTCTTATTTCTTTTTCGGATTATTATAGTTCATAGACGTTCTTGCAAGGCTTAGCCGCTATGCTGGGATAGAATTCAACAGTTCGATTCCATAGGTACCAGGTCTGATTACCGGTATCGACAGGTCATAACCTTACATGAAAACTCGATATTTTATACATATGATAGTATTTGTACACAAAATAGTCTGACACAACTGTAGTTATTATATCTTCTTTATTCATGATGACCATTTTCAGTAACAATGTGCTAGTACATGTTCTGTACTTTAATAAGATGTAATTGACCATCGAAAAACTCCTTGGATCAATTCTAGTCTTAGATTTACGATATTTTTTGTGATTTATACATGTCGATCACATTCTGTGCGACTTAATGTAAAATGTTGTATATCACGTAACGACCAAGCGTGATAATACTGGATCATGCACGCAAACAAATCGTGAACTTTCGTAGCTTTTTATCAAATTTGTACCTAATTTTTACCTTGAACAATTCTATTTTTACCTTAATCGGTTTTTGGGTTATGGTATACATGTAACTTACATCACATACTAAATATTCCTCATTTCTTGTCTATTTTACAGGAACTACTTTAACACAAGAACTAGTATATCTCATACAAACTGGAGATTTTGATAAAGCCTACAATGTTCAATTAGATGAACGAGTTCCTATGCTGGACGTAAAAGATGACAGATTTCCATACTATAAAGGTACGCACATCATAGAAACGGTTATATGTATTAATGAAGAAAAACTTGATAATACGTACCAATATTGTGATTGATTAAGTAAGCCCGGAGATAGACATAGTGTACATTTATAGGTAAACTACGCTGGCCTCTGCCACGAACTTTTGATAAACACAACCACTCGGCCAGCTAAGTTGGTAGCACGTCTACTGATCGATGGTCGTGGGTTCGATTCCCGGGCGGGGCATACTTTCGTGGAGCTTGGTCATGAAATTATTTCTACGGCCATTCTCCCTCCTACCAATGATTTTTAATTATGTAGGGCAGTTGTCAGTCACTGACGAATGTATGCGCTTAGTAGTCGGTTAACAGCTGAATCCAGAGATTTAGCCTTTCCATGAGGAGTGAGTAGGTTGACTGACCGCCGTTACATGACCTATACAAAACCCAACAAAAAAAACCCAAAAAACGAATGTTTGCTCACCAAAACCTTCAAATCACTTTAGAACAAACACTGTCACGTGACAGTTATATTTTATAATTTCACGTTGTTTATGATAAACAGGAACTCACTCGTATTATTTTCATGTTTTAATAGGAATAAAGTATGTTGAAAGTCTGCCATCACCACGGATGATTAAATGTCATTTACATCATTTCATGCTACCAGAATCACTACAAAAAGGAAAAGGAAGGGTATATAAAATAGAAATAGTATTATTCTTTCATGGTATAAACTTGAAAATACCACAGGGACTGTAGGCCTTATAAGAATATAACAAGTTCCCAAAACGACACATTGTTTCACCATACGTCACAAAAAGAATGTACAATTTCAAATGTATAAATATAAGTCCACAATCACAAATAACTCATTATTGTAGCAAACATACTTTTGGTGCCAGTCGGCTTACTGTGGCTTAATGATATTATATATTAGGGGTGTAACAATACGATAAAAACCGTATTGCAATGTATTGCAATACGTATTGTTATTTGCGCATACATGCATAGAATGAATTAATGCACGTGCATCGTCTGAATTTGATCAACATTGTACATAGATAATTGTAATTTCAAGTGATCTACACGTATTATGCAAATGTTTGAATAAGTCAGAAAAAACGGTTTTGAATGGACTTTCAAAGATAATTATTTTTTCACTTAACGAAAAATATTTATAGTTTCCGAACACATTTTAAAATCTATTCAAACATTTAGATTTCGGATTCTGATAAAAACAATCAGTATGGAACATAACTAGAAAAACCGGTTCAGAGAAAAAAAAACGTCAGAAGTCTTATAGCAATATTAACCGGTATATCGGTTAACCGTTACACCCCTATTATATATACATCATTCGGAACACCCTCGACCTTTCATGAATGAATGTTATTCGTGTAGCGAATGGCCGAGGATGTTCCGAATGATATATACATATCAGTATATTTGTTCTTTATATCGGAAAGGATGATGAAGTCATTGTCTTGCTTCATTTCTATCAACTCAGAATTATGATTTATTGTATTAATTATGACGCTTCTTGACTCAAATTATTTAGAAATAAAGTGACAAATTGCTGATGTCAATTATACGAAGGAATACCTTTTAGTTTGCAATTTCCACTACATATTTTGTTTATAGTGTATTCAACATTCTACATGTATTTCAAAAAAGTAGTATACATATATTATGCTGTTTTACTTATTTCGATAAATCATATTTATTTGCAAATGTTTTCATTCGTCGTCTTTTATTCAAACATGAGTTGAATTAGTTATATTTGCAATAAATATCTGCTTATTGAATTGTTTTATTCAGATAATATACATCTGTAGAAACCCAAAGGATGTTTTGACATCATTTTATCGTGTAATGCAATGGGGAGACCAACTAATAGAAGGCCAAGATACTTTCGAAAGCTTTGTTCGTGCCTTTGTGGATGGAACAGGTAAGCAAAGTTTGTCAATATCACATCTCTCTTATATTGAGCCAATTGTGCTTGCAGGATACATTCGGAACTCCTCGGCCATTCGCTACGAATATTCGCTATTTCATTCATGAAAGGTCGATGTGTTCCAAATGTGCAGGATAAAGACTCTAGTCCGAAACTAGTTTTCTTGTACGAAACTGTAAGGCCTACAACTTCCATATTTATCACATGAAATGATTTCGACGTCCTTTTCAAAGACTGTTGAAATTTATGCCCTTTGGGTCAATATTAGCCTCATACAAGGAGTCAACAGTTTTTAATAAGGAAACCTTTGTGTCTGAAACTGTAAGACCTAGAGATTCCATATTTGACGCTTAATATGATCAGGAGGTCCTGCACATATATTGACAAAATTATGACCATGGGGTCAATATTTGCTCCTCTCCGGGGTTCAATAGTTATAAATTAGGAAATATTCAAGGATGTGTTTTTCAAACACCGCTGGGCATAAAGAATCCATATCTGTCAGATAATATCATCCCGATGTCCCCTACAAAGGTTTTCGAAATTATTACCCGGGTTCGTATTGGCTCTGTTACACAGGTCAATAATTTGTTTTCTTTGTAACTTTTTATTCAAGATAATGTTTGTACAATATATATATTGTGATATCAATGTAGTAAGTTTACAATAAGCAGTTCTTATAAGATTCATTTTAGCATATATACATATATATACATACGTGCACATACATACAAATACACATATATATATACTTATACATACATACACAAACACATGCATATATAGATAGGTATATTGCTAATGATGAGTTCAAATAAAATTCGTCTGTGTTCATCCATATATTTATATGGAGATACATTGTCAATAGTGTTTAAATGAAGTATGGATGAACCCATCATTTTCAATATACATTAATGGAGATACATTGTCTTTAGAAAATAGTTTTTAATATATGAGAACATTCATATTTCTTCTGACACCGTTAGGCATAGAGATTACATATTTGACATGAGACATCATATTGTGATGATCCTCTTGTCAAATTATGATATTGAGCTCAATATTGACCCCACCCTAGGGTCAACAGTTTTGAATAAAGAAACCTTTAAAATCGTATACATGTAGTTTAAAACTCTAGAGCATAGAGTTTTTGCATTTGATAGGACAACAGTTTTAGTTCCTCTGTACAGACTGTTCTAGTATGTCTCCAGGTCATATAAATTATTGGCCCTGGGGGTCTAGAGTTTTATATAGAGTTATATATGTATAAGGAAGTTTGTTATATTCGTCATACAATACAGCTAGGAACGTCTATATTTGGTGTATTACATCACTTTGGACAAGATTCTCAAGTTTTCATTGAATACGCAAGTTGTAAAATTCCTGCGTCAGATATCCTTGGGTTTAGTAGAATGCGAACGAGTGAGAGGCCCAGGGTGACACTGGCGGATACCGAGGGGGTTTATAAAATCATTGGGATTATGTTTTAGAATATCTTTAGCAAAACTTACAAAGGAATTTTTGGACTGAAAATATCAAGAAATGGTCTCTTCCAAAGGCGCTAGGCATGTGTATACATTGTATAAAAGTGACGATCGCCTATAGGTTTTTCGGTTGTTTAATTTGCAAAGAACTAAGGGGGCATGGCCCTGAAATCGTCTTGTCGGACCCTTCGTCAAGAAAATAGAACTGTCCCATCTGATCAAGAGTCCTTAGGACCCTTTTGTGTTACAGAGTCCTGGAAATATACTGCACAGTGATTTTAACATTCATACATTCTACTAGATCTTTAAATACTATGATAAATTTGGTTCGAAGCTATTGCTGTATGCCAGAAAATTATTTATAAGTCACATACTTTGCTTAGTAATACTGTCTGGGTGCCAAAATCCTGCAACTCGACTTTTAAATCATTTCATCTCATATTTAAGACAATTAAAACCGTATATGTATAATATTTTTAATTATTAATCTTATTCAAACGCAACGGGAAGCAACCGTGGTGTTTTGTATCCCAGATCGGATTGTCCCCCTTGCATATATATTTAGTAGATTACTATTTTGTATAGATTTCAATTGAATGCCTTAAGGGCATAAATATTACGTACTTCAATATACATGTACTGTATAAAATATAAGAGTGAAAAGGTTAGTACTTTGAATGTGCTCAATAATTTTTAAATTTTGATATAGCTTGTTATTTAAGTCCTTAAATGTCACAAAAATTGTGTAACTTGTAGAATTATTAATACAGAACATGCCATTTTAAAGATACGTGCATTTAAATCCAATTGGATTTAATAGACATGGTAATCGTCTTAGTTCTAAAACTGGTAGAAAAGTATTTTATTTGTATTACAAAAGGTGATACTTTTTCATTTGACGATTGTTATAGTGACGTAATGTCATACACATAGCCAAGCGTTTGCCATCTCTAGGTGAAGCATATAATGACTCTGGTCGTTCCTAAACACCACGCCAATCCTTTTTCGTACAGAGAAGGGAATTATGGCATGGTTACCAGGGCTGTTGATGTTTTGCTGAAAGTTGTGCTAACGCTGTTGCTTTCCGTTTGTCTTCGTGAGAAGACGAACAATCTGCATGAGTCGTGCATAAGGTCGCACGATCATGGCGCACTACCCTGTCTTCCCCTCTCATCTAAGAATTAAAATATTTAGATAGAATTAAACACCCTTTCAGTTTTACTTTCCATATAGCTAAGAATATAATTCAATTTGCCTTGAAATCATTTTGGTTGAAAAAGTGATTTTTACAAAGGCACCTTGAATTTTGGTTTAAAAATTGAGAAATAAATCAATTTTTTTCAAAACTTTTTGGAATCCAAAAAAAATTTTCAATGCTGTAAATTTACATTTGTATCTAATTCTTTGCATCTCATTTTTTGAGGGATACATTCTGTATTCAAAAGACAGGGAGTGTGTCCTACACCTGAATCTATATATAATTTTGTACAATATAATACGTAAAAAAAACAACGACAACGTCGCTAAGGTTACCAGAAAAAACAAATAAGAAGCATAACCAACTGCCTGCCAACTTTTATCACAATCGGTGAACATAACATTTTGTAATTACTCCTTTATTCACGCGAAAAGATACCGAAGGATACTGTTATCATGCATTATAATGTATGTTTTTAATTAGACTCATTTAATTTTTTCAAAAGTACTTAGTAAATTGCTAATTATTTCTATTTAATCAATTATTTGACATTTCTTATTTGAAACATTCAGAAGAAAGACAAACCTATATATGTATTTCTGTACAGTCTTGATCTACAATAAAGTTATTTTCTTTTTTTGTCAAGTCAGCGTCACGTCCCAATAATTTGCAGGCCTGTAAGAATATGTTCAAGCCGAGGGGCTAGATCTTCAATAATATTTTAAAAGTAATAGATTCAGAAGGTCAAAAACATAGCATTCTATATGTAGAAGGTGAAGATCAGACCGTTTGTGTACAGAATGAAAACATAGGGAACATACAGGTCGTCTACGTAAACATTGCGTATATAAACATAGCCAGTTTCATGACACACCAATATTTAGGGGTGAATTATTTTTACAAATTTATAGTTGAATTAGTTTACGCTTATTTTATAAACATATCATTGTATAAAATTTACAATATGCATACACACTACTTAAAATAAATGTTACAAATAAAAATGGCCTGTTTAAATCAGTAAAATGCTGTTCATGCATTAGCTTATTCATCTATTTAGTGGGCAAGTCCATTGTTTAAAAAACAAAAACACGCATGACCTAAAATACGACCTGTATGGATCGACATTGTTGACAGGCAGCTGTTGGCAGTAATGTATCACATAAACAATGTTTAATTGTAATATGAATCCGACTTATAAATAAAATTTACTTGACTTGGCATACACGCAATTAAGGCTGAAATTTGTAGACAATAATTTTGTTTCTCATGATTTTGAAAAAATGGAGTTGCCTCATTTTCAAGCACACACTTGATGAATGGACCCAGTATATAGGGTTCGTGCTTAATGTAAATTCCGAAATGTTAGTTGTGTCCTTCATTCCGATGTTGGTTGAACCTGAAACTTACTTAGAAAATCATCTTCACCTAGGAAATTTAATCATTGTAAAACATATACGAAGTAAAACATTTGGTTCATGGCTAAAAGTGGAGTAGTACCTGACAAGACTTACCGTGACTATAGGTCTATTTGTATTATATTCTAGGATACCTGTGTCCATGGCCTAAACATTTATTAGGATTTTGGGAGAGAAGGAATGACAGAAATGTTTTATTTCTGAAGTATGAAGATGTTGTAAAGGTATTGTCTCCTAATACACCTTTTATGTTTTATATAACCTTTTATTGCCTTTGAAGTCTTATCATTCATTGCCATTTAAACTGTTTACATCAATGTTAAGAAATAAGAAAGAATGGTTATTCTTATGATAAATTTAAACTCTGGTCCTTTTAACAAGGGCTCTAATTTAACAAAAACTAGGAGTAGCAAAATTTTGCGTGGAGATTTTATTTGAACTGCCAAAATAAAGACATTTTCATTTTTTTCCAAAATTTCAATACCGGTAGCATATCTACTCGTGTATAGTTGCATGGTGACGTACAGAAAAGAAACTTATTCTCAGGCCAGTAAAAAAGGACTGTTATGTTGATTAACGAGATGGTTTCAAGGCTGACTTGAGCTGGACAGTAATATTTTTGCTGCGATTTGAACTGAGAAAATTGTGAGCTGAAATGAAAGTTACTCACAATTTTCAAAACAGACCCACTTTTTGATGTATGTGAAGACAGCAGTAACAGCGGTACAGCAGTACAGCAGTACAGCCCTACTGCCAGAATTTTCGGCAGTACAGCAGTACAGCCCTACTGCCAGCAGTACAGCCCTACTGCCAGAATTTTCGGCAGTACAGCCCTACTGCCAGAATTTTCGGCAGTACAGCAGTACAGCCCTACTGCCAGAATTTTCGGCAGTACAGCAGTACAGCCCTACTGCCAGAATTTTAGGCAGTACAGCAGTACAGCCTTACTGCCAGAATTTTCGGCAGTACAGCCTTACTGCTAGAATTTTTCGGCAGTACAGCAGTAAAGCCTTACTGCTTGAGTTTCCGACAGTACAGCAGTAAAGCCTTTTTGTTAGACTTTTCGGCAGTACAGCATTATTGTTAGAATTTTCGGCAGTAAAACCTTACTGTTAGAATTTTCGGCAGTAGGGCAGTACTGTTGCAGACTGCTGTATCATTCTAGCAAATCAACCTTTATTTTGCCTCTCAGAATTCTCAGATCATAAAAGTTATATGTTTGAATTCTCTATAAGGTCCAAAATTAAAAAAAGAACATATAGAGCCAATCTAGGATGTGGGATATGTTAAAATCAATACTATGAAATATGAAAATAAAAAAATTTGTTTGTTTTAATTGGGTTTAACGTCGCATTCAACACACATTTAGGTTATACAATGTATATACAACATCCAGCTCTTCCTACTATAATACCCTACCACGAGACTGACAACTCATGTATAGGGTATGACATCGTACCGCGACCGGACTCGAACCCGTGATCTCCGGATTCGAAGTCAGACATGCTAACCAATACGCCACTGCTGCAGCTAAATAAAGAAGTAGAATGAAGGAACACATTTAGTGATCCGAGGACTTGGATAATTATATACATGTTTTTTCTTGTTAGGTTTATATCCATGTTTTATTTACAAAAAAAATGTTCTACACGATCACAAGTTACTGCTGGTTCTTGTGACACTATGACCATGAAATATTCCATTTACTTCCCATTTTCGGAAAGCTGAATGAACAAGCTTTCTTTTGGTATATAATACTGCTACAAGTTTGTGTAAGTATTTAACTCTGGATGAGTTATATAACGAACAGTTTTTTAATTTCTTTTTGAATTCTCTACACAGAAAACTGATTCAAACGTACAGAAGGACCTATCTCTGATTGCAATATTTGCAACGTAGATGTAACAATATCAATGGCAATAACATGTTTATGCAATGTTTAAAACTAACCATAAAGAATAAAAAATACGGCTTTATTAAGTGATCGAAGTGCTTCAAGAAATGTACTAAATATATTTGTTTGGTAGGTACCTTTTTTTAAAACAAAATGTTTTGCACTACCGCAAGTTACTGCTGGTTCTTGCGACATTATGACCAAAACATATGCCATAAAATACACGTTTTCTGAAAGCTGAATGAACAAGCTTTCATTTGGTATATAATACTGCTACAAGTTCGTGTAAGTATTTAACTCTGGATGAGTTATATAACGAACAGTTTTTTAATTTCTTTTTGAATTCTCTACACAGAGAACTGATTCAAACGTACAGAAGGACCTATCTCTGATGGCAATACTTGTCACGTATTTGTAACAATATCAACGGCATTACATGCATATGCAGTGTATAAAATAACCATAAAGAATGAAAATACGGTATATTAAGTGATCGAAGTGCTTCAAGAAATATACTAAATATTCTTGTTTGGTAGGTACCTTTTTTACAAAAAAATGTCCTACGCTACCGCAAGTTACTGCTGGTTCTTGCGACATTATGACCAAAACATATGTCATAAAATACACACTTTCTGAAAGCTGAATAAACGAGCTTTCATTTGGTGTATAATACTGCTACAAGTTCGTGTAAGTATATAACTCGGGATGAGTTACATAACGAACAGTTTTCATATTTTTTTAATTGTCTACAATGAAAACTGATTCAAACGTACAGAAGGACCTATCTCTGATGTCAATATATGCAACGTAGTTGTAACAATATCAACAGCAATAACATGTTTATGCAGTGTTTAAAAATAACCATAAAAAATGAAAAATACGGCTTCATTAAGTGATTGAAGTGCTTCAAGAAATATACTAAATATTCTTGTTTGGTAGGTACCTTTTTTACAAAAAAAAATGTCCTGCACTTCCGCAAGTTACTGCTGGTTCTTGCGACATTATGACCAAAACATATGCCATAAAATACACGTTTTCTGAAAGCTGAATGAACAAGCTTTCATTTGGTATATAATACTGCTACAAGTTCGTGTAAGTATTTTACTCTGGACGAGTTATATAACGAATAATTTTCAAATTTTTATTTGAATTCTCTACATAGAGAACTGATTCAAACGTACAGAACGGACTATCTCTGATGGCAATATTTGTAACGTATTTGTAACAATATCAACGGCATAACATGCATATGCAATTTATGAAAATGACCATAAAGGATGAAAAATACGGCTACATTAATTGATCGAAGTGCTTCAAGAAATATATTCAATATTCTTGTTTGGTTTGTACTTTTTACCAAAACAATGTCCTACGATACCGCAAGTTACTGCTGGCTCTTTCGACAATATGACCAATACATATGCCATAAAATTCCCCCTGTTTTAAAAGCTAAATGAACAAGCTTTCATTTGGTATAAAACACTACTACTACTTCTCGTTTGTTTTTTACACCATATTAGTTTTATAAACAACATTTTTGTTCATTCGAATTTCTACGCGAATGTCCATATATAACATACATAATAGGGTCTATCTTTAATGCCAATGTTTTCCAACAGTAATTAAACAAATCAATGACATAACATTTATAAAAATATAGATAAAAAATGAAAAAGCACAGCAAAGATAACATTGTAACTGCTTATATGTTTATATACAAAGTTATTTTTTGGTTAGTTAAGTAAACATAATTTTACAAAAAAAATGTCCCTTGCAATCAGAATTTACTGCTGGTTCTTGAGACGCTATGAACGTAAACTATACAATTTTCTACCCATTTTCGTATAGCTGAATGATCAAGCTTTCATTTGATATATAATATTGCCACGAATTTTATTGCGAACATTTTTCAGTTTGCATTCGAATTCTCTGTACAGGGGTCTTGATCTAACATACAGATAATGACTATCTATGATGTAGTAATTTGCATCAAGTATGTAAAAACTCAATGACATTACATGTATATATTAAAATAAGGGTAAAGAGTGAAAGGACACAGCTACAGGTAATAACATGTAATAAAACTTTAGAAAATTAAAACTTTGTTTGTTTGGCATCCAAGGTTTTTTTTCCAAAAAATTATTCAACGTGATTACAAGTTACTGCTGGTTCTTTTGACGCTAAAAACGAAAACTATGCCATTTAATACCTATTGTCGTAAAGCTGAATGAACAAGCTTTCAATTGGTATATAAAACTACAACCATTTCGAGTGAGTATTGCACACTGAACTAGTTTTATTGCCAACATTTGTTCAATTTTCATTAGAATTCTCTACTTTGGTTTGGATTAATGTGTAGGTAGGACTTTTTTTTCTATGTCAATATTTGTTGCAAATATGGATAAAAACCAATGAAAATTTATATCAAAATAACGGGAAAAAAATACGATTTCATAATCATAAAAAGTTTTTTTTCTATAATGGTTGAAATAAGTGCTCTAATGGGTTGGTTATGTTCAGATACTTCGCTCAAAATTTCACTTCGCTCAAAATTTTACTTTGCTATAGTAAGTTACTGCTGTTATTTTTTATCCGAAGACTGGGTCTGTGTTCCATTTAATATACATATTCATAAAGCTGAATGAACAAGCTTTCATTTGGTATATAATACTGCTTTATGTTCAAGATAGTTTTCCACTTGGGATATGTTTTATTAATGACATTTTTCGATTTCCATTCGAATAATTCATCTGGAGTTGGAAATAAATGTGCGTATATAAGGCCCATCTTCAATGTCAACATTTGTTCCAGATCTGCATCAAAAGACAAGAATTATTTATATTGAACTAAAGATAAAACATGCACGATTATATCAACATGAATTACATAATACTGGTAGAAGTAAGAGCTTAAGCGTTGATTATGTTCACGTATTTCGTACAAAATTTAACATCGCTTTATATTGAGAGTTACTGCTGTTTTAGTGTTATTATGGTCAATAAATATACTATTTAACATACATTTTCAAAAAGCCGAATGAACAAGCTTTAATATGGTATATTATTCATCTCAACTGTCATGTTAGATTTTATACACTGAATAAGTTTTTCTTATGACAATTTTTTCAATAATTTCATCGTGGTTATCATTCTTGATATTTTCTCCGCCGAATGAAATATTTAGCCGCAGATTAAACTTGCGTACCGAATATCTGTTAGATGTTAAACGTTTGATTTTGAACAAAATCATTCCCTTTCGTAAATCTTATCTTGCACGTATGATAAGTCATGTTATATTTGATAAGTAAAGTGTAAGAAAATAATGCAAATAAAAACAGAATAATCATGGTTCATGTAATAAAATTAACTTGTATTTTAGATCAACTTCCGGGTATAGAAAGACAGCGGAACCAAAATGTTTTCGCGAAAACATTTTTTTTACGCAAACAACAACTTATTATGTGAAGGACTTTTGTAACAAAACTAGCTCATTTAACGTGTTTTATAATATGCTTTCATAAATATCAAGTTTGTTTGAATAAAAACCATATAGTATTTATGTAACAGGTGGTAACGAATATGTAAAATTGAAAAATCAAGTTGTTTCCGCTATCTATCTTTACCCGGAAGTTGGTCTTAAATGCGGAGAAAATATCAAGATTAATTACCACGCTGAAAGAAATGTCATAAGATAAACTTATACAGTTTATAAAAACCAACATAACAATGTATCATGTATAAAATTAAAGCTTGTCCATTCGACTTTTTGAAAATGTATATTAAATGGTATATTTACCAGTCACAACAACACCAAAAACAGCAGTAACTTACAATATACATGTAAAATGGTATTAAAATTTGCACGAAGTACGTAAACTTAACCAACGCTTACGCTCTTTTTTTCAACCACTATTAAAACAATTCGTGCTGATGTAATCGTCCATGTTTTCTCTTTATTTTGATATACAAATATTGAGAGAAGTCTTTAAATCTGCACATTTAATTTGAATCCCGAGTAAACATTCGAAACTTGAAAGATATGTATTAAATTAAATATATCCGATGTTGAAAACTATCGACAACATAAAGCAGTACTATATACCAAATTAAAGCTTGATCCTTTAGCTTTGTGAATATGTGTATTGAATAGTATGTTTACCCAGCCATTGGATCACAAAAAACCGCAGTAACTTACAATAGCGAAGTTAAAGTTTGAACGAAGTACATGAACATAACCAACCCTCAGAGCTCTTATTTCTGCCAGTATTAAAGCAATGAATGTTAATGTAATTGTAAATGTTTAATATGAATTACCATTGTTTTATATCCATATTTGCAGAAAATTTGAAATTTAAGATAAGTCCTATCTGTACATTTAATCCAACGCCGAGTAGGGTTCGGATAAAAATTGAAGAGCATATTCCTAATAAAACTCGTTCAGTGTGAAATTTTGCCACGATCTGGTAGAAGTATTATACACCAAATCAAAACTTGCTCATTCAGCTTCACGAAAACGGGTGATAAAAAGCATAGTTTTAGCGTCACAAGAACTAGCAGTAACTTGTAAAACTTTTCGGAAAAACACAGGGATACTAAATCTACAAGATTTTTTTAAAGTTTTATTATAGATTATTATCTTTAGCCGTAGTCTTTTACGCCTATTTAATACATACATGTAAAACCCTAGATTTTTTAAACATATTCGATGCAAATATTGACATCATAAACAGGCGCTATCTGTACGTTTAACTAAGTACTCTGTGTTGAGAGTTCAAACGAAAATTGAAAAACTGTTCGTAATAAAACTCATCCAGCGTAAAATACTTAAATGAGCCTGTAGCAGAATTATATACCTAATGAAAGCTTGTTTATTCATTTTTACAAAAATGGGCACTACAAAGCATACTTTTCATTCATAACGTCACAAGTATCAGCAGTAACCTCTGATTGCAAGGGACGTTTTTTTAAAAAATCACTTAAATTTTAGCATCCCAAAACGAATGTATAATATGTATATATATTTTTAGACAGTCAAGTACTTACAATGTTGTTTGTAGCTGAGTTCTTTCATTCTTCATTCTTATTTAGATAAATGTTACGTCATTGCTTTTTTAAACACTGTTGGAAAACATTGGCATCAAAAATAGGCCCTATATGTATGTACAATATGGAACTTCGCGTAGAAATTCAAATGAAAAAAATGTTGTTTATAAAACTAATATAGTGTCAAAAAAACAAGAAGAACTAGTAGCAGTATTATATACCAAATGAAAGATTGTTCATTCAGCTTTCAGAAAATGGGTATTTTATGGCGTATGTTTTGATCATATTGTCGCAAGAATTAGCAGTAACTTGCGGTAGCGTAGGGCATTTTTTGTAAAAAAGTACATACCAAACAAGAATATTGAATATATTTCTTAAAGCACTTCGATCACTCAATGTTGCCGCATTTTTCATTCTTTATGGTTATTTTTATACATTGCATATACATGTAATACCGTTGATATTATTACAAATACGTTGCAAATATTGTCATCAAAGTAGGTCCTTCTGTACGTTTGTATCAGTTCCCTGTGCAGAGAATTCAAACAAAAATTGAAAAACTACTTGTAATATAACTCATCCATTTTAATCTACTTACTTAAACTTGTAGCAGTATTATATACCAAATGAAAGCTTGTTCACTTAGCTTTACGAAAATGAGTAGCAAATGACACAGTTTTCGTTCATAGCGACACAAGAACCAGCAGTAACTTCTGATTACGAGGGTTATTTTTTGTAAAAATATGTTTATTTTACTAACCCAATAGAACTCATCCAGTGTAAATAACTTGCACGAACTTGTAGCAGTATTATGTACCAAATGAAAGCTTGTTAATGCAGCTTTCAGAAAATGTGTAATTTATGGCCAATGTTTTGGTCATATTGTCGCAAGAACCAGCAGTAACAAGAGGTAGCGTAGGACATTATTTTGTTAAATAGGTATCTACCAAACAAGAATATTGAATATATTTCTTGAAGCTCTTCGATCACTTAATGAAGCCGTATCTTTCATACTTTATGGTCATTTTTATACATTGCATAAACATATTATTGCCGTTGATATTGTTACAAATACGTTGCAAATATTGCCATCAGAGATAGGTCCTTCTGAACGTATAAATCAGTTCTCTGTGTAGAGAATTCAAAAAAAAATTAAAAAACTGTTCGTTATATAACTCATCCAGAGTTAAATACTTACACGAACTTGTAGCAGTATTATATACCAAATGAAAGCTTGTTCATTCAGCTTTCAGAAAACGTGTATTTTATGGCATATGTTTTGGTCATAATGTCGCAAGAACCAGCAGTAACTTGCGGTAGCGTAGGACATTTTTTGTAAAAAAGTACCTACCAAACAAGAATATTGAATATATTTCTTGAAGCACTTCGAACACTTAATGTAGCCGTATTTTTCATCTTTTTTTGGTTATTTTCATACACTGCATATACTCTTTATGCCGTTGATATTGTTACAAATACTTTGCAAATATTACCATCAGAGATAGGTCCTTCTGTACATTTGAAACAGTTCTCTGTGTAGAGAAATCAAATAAAGATTGAAAAACTGTTCGTTATATAACTCATCCGGAGAATATTACTAACACGAACTTGTAGCAGTATTTTATACCAAATGAAAGCTTGTTCATTAAGCTTTCAGAAAATGGGTATTTTATGGCATATGTTTTGGTCATATTGTCGCAAGAACCAGCAGTAACTTGCGGTAGCGTAAAACATTTTTTTTGTCAAAAAAGTACATACCAAACACGAATATTGAATATACATGTATTTCTCGAAGCACTTCGATCACTCAATGTAGTCGTATGTTTTCATTCTTCATGGTTTTTTATGCATTGCATATCCATGTTATGCCGTTGATATTATTACAAATACGTTGCAAATATTGACATCAGAGATAGGTCGTTCAGTACGTTTGAATCAGTTCTTTGTGTAGAGAATTAAAAAAAAATGAAAAACTGTTCGTTATATAACTCATCCAGAGTTAAATACTTACACAAACTTGTAGCAGTATTATATACCAAAAGAAAGCTTGTTTATTCAGCTTTCCGAAAATGGGAAGTAAATGACATATTTCATGGTCATAGTGTCACAAGAACCAGCAGTAACTTGTGATCGTGTAGAACATTTTTGTAAATAAAACATGGATATAAACCTAACAAGAAAAAAATGTATATAATTATCCAAGTCCTCGGATCACTAAATGTGTTCCTTCATTCTACTTCTTTATTTAGCTGCAGCAGTGGCGTATTGGTTAGCATGTCTGACTTCGAATCCGGAGATCACGGGTTCGAGTCCGGTCGCGGTACGATGTCATACCCTATACATGAGTTGTCAGTCTCGTGGTAGGGTATTATAGTAGGAAGAGCTGGATGTCGTATATACATTGTATAACCTAAATGTGTGTTGAATGCGACGTTAAACCCAATTAAAACAAACAAACTTTTTTTATTTTCATATTTCATAGTATTGATTTTAACATATCCCACATCCTAGATTGGCTCTATATGTTCTTTTTTTTAATTTTGGACCTTATAGAGAATTCAAACATATAACTTTTATGATCTGATAATTCTGAGAGGCAAAATACTGAATAATTTGCTAGAATGATACAGCAGTCTGCAACAGTACTGCCCTACTGCCGAAAATTCTAATAGTAAGGTTTTACTGCCGAAAATTCTAACAGTAATGCTGTACTGCCGAAAATTCTAACAGTAAGGCTTTACTGCTGTACTGTCGAAAACTCTAGCAGTAAGGCTTTACTGCTGTACTGCCGAAAAATTCTAGCAGTAAGGCTGTACTGCTGTACTGCCGAAAAGTCTGGCAGTAGGGCTGTACTGCTGGCAGTAGGGCTGTACTGCTGGCAGTAGGGCTGTACTGCTGTACTGCCGAAAATTCTGGCAGTAGGGCTGTACTGCTGTACTGCTGTACTGCTGTTACTGCTGTCTTCACATACATCAATTTTTGTGAGTAGGCAATCTTAAATTGGAGCCTTGTTTTAATGTTACAAAGTTCTCTACGTAGCGTGTTTAAAAAAACATTAGTTTTTTCATACAATAGTTCAGACACTGGTTGTCCAAATTATACATGTATAATAATTTAAGATTTATAGTTGACAATTAAGGTTCATAAATTAAGTTTGATACAATTTACCAGTTGACGATTCAAAAGTTTTTTCAGAATAAACAACCATTACATTGTATTCGTATTTCAGAAGGTAAAACTTCATTAATGAATGTTACTTTAGATTATTAGCTAGTACAATGTACATCAGCAGTCAACGAAATTACGATATGAAAGTGGTTGTCTAAACTGGTCATTTCAGTAGCAAGCACTATATATTGTTTATTGGTTTTTGTTTGCCAAACAGAAATGCCTGAATGAAGCAGTGGTTGTCTCGGGCAGGTGGTCACCTTATATTTTCTTATAATGCATCATCATTATTTGTTTTGATAGGATTTAGCAACAGCTGTTAGAACAATAGCAAGCTTTCTTGATAAAGAATTATCTGAGGAAGATATAAAGAAGATATGTGAATATTGTCAGTTTGATAACATGAAGAACAATGATAAATGTAATATGTCTTATTATAGAACATTTAAACATGTTAATGACCAATCTGAAGGTAGATTTATGAACAAAGGTAAGGCTCTTCTTATCTCAAAAGTTTAAAAATGTATACACCCTCTGGGTGCTTGTTGGCTGTGTGGTAGCCTAGGTCTATGTTTGTGGCTGTTCCTGGTGTTTGCTAACACCTTTTCAAAGCTTTATGTATTGATAACCACTGTCAAAGACTAACTATCGTGCATAAGTGACATTTGTTTTTCTAAATTTGGTCACAGAGTAAATCCAAGTGACCCAATACTGGCCGTGGCTATATTATTTGTGTTCTATTCTATGTTTCAATACATTTTTAAGGGACAAGTAGCACTGACCATACATAAATACACTTGGACTTTGATGCAGTCAAGTAACTTCAGCAAACATATCCAACTGCATGTCATTTTATTAGGAATAGACACGAGAACAGGAATGAAGCATTGTTATAAACAGGGCTGTCTTTTTTCATATTTAAGTTAAAAGATATAACTTTTAAAAAACTTGACCTTTTATCACACATCTATTCTAGGGAAAGTTGGAACATGGAAAGAAGTATTATCACCTGAGACATGTCTACAGGTTGATGGTTTGACTGAGGAATTAAAGCAAGCAGGTTTAGTGTTAGAGGACGAGTAACCTTATCTTTCAATTTAGCCTGTGAACCATGGACCAAGTCCACTGAAATCGTCATCGGTCCAGAGACTTTTAAATGGGAGTGGCACCATAGGGCCACAACAAGTTGATTATGTGTTCTATGGATTTTTTGTGGGAAAAAAGGGGCAAGCGAGCAAAGAAAAACAAATCTTAATTCAGTTGCTTTAAATAGCGGTTTGACCAAACCAAATTTTTACGAGCGAGACGGATTCTCTTTTGTAAAAAACGTCAAAATTAAGGTGCGAGCAAATCCATAGAACATATGATCAACTTGTTGTGGCCAAGTGCAATAAATTTTTCGTCACCATTTCCTATATTCAATAATAATTGTAATTTGTAATAATATTATTTATTTGATTTTAGTATATATTATGCTGATTCATTATAATGCACTGCATATTTTAACATATCACTTAATTTTTTGGTCCTGTAAACTCTTATTTGGTCAATAAAAATCCATTTTGTCTGGATCAAATGTCCAGGGCTGGTGAAAGTTTGTAATGAAGCCTAAATTTACATCTGATTTGATGAACTTGAGTCAATTGAGGTATATTTGAATGAATAGATATTTTCACCAGAAAAAATGATATGTTACACTTTATTTTGCTCATCATTTCTAGGGCCAAGGTAACTACCAAATACAGACTGGGCTTCTTTAAATCTTGTGGAGTAAATTACTGGTATACAGAATTTATTTTATCTTAGTTGTTTTATACGTAAATATAAAGCTGTAAGTTTAATTTGATGATTTTTGTAATGAAGCCTAAATTTACATCTAATTTGATGGACTCGGGAGTAATGTTTTTAGACCATTTACAACATAATTTTTATGTGTTGTGATGAAAATTTCTCTGGTTGTTTAAACATGAAAACAATTTTCTAGAACCAAATTTCAAACCTTAATTGAATTTATTCATAGGTAATGTTTTATGTTATCTATTGGAAAGATCCTGGAAAGGCACTTAGATTTGTTAACCTACCCAAGGACCCTATATGTAATATAAGGTCCTTGACCTACCCTTTTGTACATACAAATGATATTCTTATACTTATAATAAATCTGTAAGAAAGCTAGGTTGGGTGCGCTGGATACCGTAAATGACCTAAAATGTGTTGATACGGCATTAAACCCAGTAAAAATTAACATGTCTTTGGACACAAAGGATAAATTAAAACAAATAAGCTACTTGTCTAATGCCGTAGTTAGTGTTATGTCAATTATAACAATCAAATAAGATAACAACACATGTATTATATACCATTTATTAATTAAATGTATCTAATTGTTATTTGTTAGAAAAATGAAATTTACACATATAAATTATGTTAACATATACAAGGAAAACTAATTATAACACACGTCTACTGGGAAACCCTTCTGGTAATAAAAAATTAATTTCTAGACTCTCATTCCTGCTGCCTTGGAGAAATTGCTCAGCATAAACACTTATAATTTTAAGTACAAATGTTGATGAAATAATTAATTAATAATTTAAGTCTATGATTGCTGAGTACAAAACCCCTTAGTATGAAAAAAATAAATATTCAACATGATTTTACATAAATTATAATCTTTGTACATACAGGTCGTATTCTAGGCCAAGCATGATTTTGTACTTTAAGCAATGGACTTGTCCACAGATTAGGTGAATAAGCTGATGCATAAACAGCATTTTACTGATTTAAACATACCACTCTGATATTTAACACATATTTTAGATAATGTAATATGCACATTGTAAATCCTGTATGATGATATGTTTATAAAACAAGTTTATACTAACTTAACTCAAGGACCCTATATGGTCCTTGCTTAACTATAAAATGTAAAAATAATTCACCCCTAAATATTGGTGTGAAATGAAACACGCAGTGTTTATATACACAATGTTTACGTGGACAACCTGTAGTAATCGTCTATCATGCAGCATAAACAAATTCATTATCTGTCTCTTAAATGAGCTAACTAGTGATACCCCCGCAAAAATCTAAAAATATGCGACAAACAGGAAGTAGATGAGCAAGGAGCATGAAATCGCTTTACACCACATGGGACTATGGGATGAAGCAATATGCAAAGTATTAGGCTGCTGCATGTTATAGTTGCTGAGAAAACTGCGACGGAAATTTTGTAACGGACGGACGCACGGACAAGGGTAAAACAGTATACCCTCCTCTTCTTCGAAGCGGGGATATAAAAAAACAAAAAAACAAAAAATAAAATCTACCAACTTGAACATTGTTCTCTCCCACAATATAGATGAGAATTTAGTCATTTGTTAGCTATTGTCTTAATAAAAGGGACATAAACACAGCCTATAACAGTGACAAGAAGTTGATGTATGCATAGGCGGATCTAGCGCGGGGGGTCAGGACCCCCCTAGAATTTCCAAAATGTACCTGTCCATTAGTGTATTTCTTAACTGTAAGTCATTTTTAAGTAGTATGAAGCAATTTTTCTCAGTGCATAACATAGATTTAATGGTAATGTAGTTTTTTTTAAAATTATTGACATGTTGCATTATTCTGCAAAATGTGTATAATGTGGTTGTGGAAACTTTGGACCCCCCCCCAAGATAAAGTTCGGACCCCCCCTCCCCCGAAAAAATCCTGGATCCGCCAATGTGTACGTTCTATTAAAAACAGTAAAAATATTTAGCTTTGATTCGGTCAACAAATCAGATGATAATAAATATAAAAGTTGATATCACAAGATGATGTAAATAATCATTCATAAAATGCTTTATAAAGAAAGCGCTGATCACAATGTAACATATTATTAAAAAATATGTTGTAAGAAATTGCACAAATATCCAAAAACAATAAAATAAATATCACTTAACATATAAAAATGAAAAAAGATAAAGTATAAGCTAAAATATTTAAATAATGATAATAACAAAACATAACCAAGTTTATCAGTGATGTGAGAGATTACCACAACAATTAGGTTATATATATATTACAGTTTTAACATAGTACTCTAACAGCTGACCACATACGGCTGATGTTACCAAAGGGCATTCTTAAAACAATATATAGCCGCCCAGCTAGGTCAATTGGTAGCACGCAAGTCTACTGATCGAGTGGTTGAAGTTTGTTTCCCGGGCGGGGCATACTTTCATAGAGCTTGGTCATGAAATTATCTCTATGGCCATTCTCTCCCCTACCAATGATTCTTAATTATGTAGGGCAGTTATCAGTCACTGATGAAAGTATGTGCTTAGTAGTTGGTTAACAGCTAAATCCAGAGATTTAGCCTTTCTAGAAACAGTGAGTAGGTTAACTGACCGCCGTTATATGAGCTATACAATGTGTTGCTATGGCGTTAAACCCAACAAAAACAAACAAACACACAAATCAAAACAATATAATAAACAAACTATTTAAGGCTCACATCAGAACTCAGCCTACCAATAAAGTCTTCTACACAAACAATGTTATAATCTACCATCACAACTTTCTGATTAAAATTGACAAGTTATAAAATTTTACATTAGAACTCTATTAAACAATCCTACCAAACCAAGAAAGTCTTCGACAAAAATTGTTTGATAAACAACCATTTGAACATATACAAAAAAAATATTATCAAAGTTTAACATCAGTTTTCTATGACACCTGCCCATCAACAAACAATGTTCCTCATTGAAGACCAACCATCACATCAAGCATTCCCTTCATGAACCAATCAACGACAATAAGTTTCAATCATATTCATATATGGCAGTATCATATGTTTTATTACTGAGTATACAGTCATACAAGTACATCTCATTGACAATTGGTACCTGAAAATAAAGATACGATGAATATCATTCATTAATAACATTGTGTGATGATTTCAAAATCATTTCTGACATGAATATTCAATCTCCATGCTATTTATATAACAAGCACTATTTTAAACTCAAATTGTTAAATTTTATACCAGGGGATTTAGATACTGTGTATTGTTTGATAATTTCTATACATAAATATGCCTATCTACACTGTATATTCATTGATCACAAGTGCAGAGGTACTGTAGTGAGTTATACAACCTAAGCAGAATATGTTCCACATATTTGACCATTTAATCTTAGTTTGTACATGGCAGAGGCCGTTTTTTGTGGAATTGGGGGGCTCAGTTTCCGATTTTTTTTTCAAATTTGTGGGAATACCCCAATGCCACGTTTTAGATGTGTCCCTGATTTTCTGTGACCATTACAAAAATGAAAATGATAGCAGCTGTTGTATTGTCTTGGTTTACAGTTTACAAATACATAAACGTTATACCCATTCAATTAAATAGCTTGATATCACAAGTACAAAATTAAGATGCGAAATCAGTAGTATACATATATCCAGTATGGGTAAAAGTACAACTTACACTTTTCTTTTTGGCTGTTAATACTTTATTGGTTTGTATATCTACTTCATTTTGTGAAGCAATTAGAAGATTAAATACTGCTTTTGTACCTAAAATAAAATAAATAAATATATATTTTTAGAGTACATGTATTAGGCCAAAAACAATAATCCTGTGTTCAGACCAATGGTCTATGTAGGAGCAGTGGTACAGTGGTAGGACTTGGGATTGAGAGGTGTTGGATCCCCACTGTGGGCACTGCTAATTTTGTTGAGCAAGAAATTAACCTACAATAGTTCCACTCCAGCCAGGTGTAAATGGTTCAGTAAGGAATCGCCTGCCTGAAGGTAATTCTAATGATCAGGAGTTATTGTCAAAAATTGTAAGTTGGCTGAACATGCATATGGAAGCAAACTTGAAGCCCATTTAACTTTTGAAAAAAGTAAGGTAGGGTAGGATTTAAGGTTTTTATTAACAACCAATCATGGTATTCATAATTAATCTTCTTTTCAATATTCCTAAAGGAACTTTGGCACAGCACAGGATTTTCATGAATGAAAATCTATAATTAGAAAAAAACTCTAGGGTTAGCATTATTTGCTTGACAGGGTCAGGTTGCCATAAACCTAACCCATAAACACAGCATAATTAGTCTTATCAACAAGAACATTCAAACTTTAGGCCAATATAGCTATTGTAAGTAGGGTGATGACCATCCAAAACTGAAAAGAAAAATAAAGTACCTAAACATTACAAAAAATAAACATGTACATACATAGAGCATTTTCAAACTTTATGAAATCTTGAAGTTAATGTATTACTCTTCTGGATTAAAAAGCTTAGCAATAACACCATAGATTTGTATTCTTGTACAGACTTAAATTGTAAGATATATTTCCAGTCCAAATGGACTTGTTGCAAAAGTTGTAAGCACTGGTTCCCTTCTTCAGTATTCAGTATAGTAAAAGTTCGTTAGGTCAAGTAACAATAACAGTCATTTTGCTTGACACAATGATTAAAGTTTGTTTTGATGACTAAAATATTGCAAAAAAATCCAGTTCTCAAGTCCCATTGACAAATAAAAGTCTGTCAAATTAGAAAGCATGACTCATTATTGATACTTTTGATATACATGAATAACAAACCTGTAGTAGCTCCATGTTTAACAGCAAGGTCATTCATTTCAGCTTGTGTTCCTTGAAATATACCACTGAACTGTACTTTGTAAGATTTTAGACATCTGAAGCAGGTTAAGATAAAAATGTTATTACAGGCATAACAGTGCCCAACTAAAGTTCCTTGACACAAACAGAAAAGAAATTTCTAGAAAAACTCATAGTGCATATCGCAAAGAATTTTACAATCATGTAACCTAGTTTTCAATCAACCTAAACAGATATCCTGTAGAGCGTTGTCGTACAGGATCTCTAAGATCCACATGGAGAGTCACGTCAAAATGACCTTAATGTCAACCAATCAATGGGTAGTTTTCATCTAAACAAAACATTATTAATAGCAATTTGATTTCGTAATTTCTAATTTTAGACCAAGGTTTGCAAGATAATTTGACAGCGGTATTATTCACAGTCTGCAATTGGAAGGCTCATTCAAATTGCGTGATGTAGACAAAGTAAACAAGTTCACAACATAACAATTTCATCATGAATATTATAATGAGAAAATGTCACCTGAACGTGACCCTCGTAGGAATATGGCCAGATCCAAATTAGCGAGTAGGCGAGCGGAAAATCTTAGATCAAATTTAAATCAGATTGCCTAGTTTTAACCATAAGTTTATAAAATTATTTATGCCGATTTTGAAATTTACTCAGATGACATGGGCGGATCCAGCGGAGGGGTCAGGGGGTCCGGACCTCCCCTAGAATTTGGAAAATGTACCTGTCCATTAGTGTATTTCTTGCCTGTAAGTCATTTTAAAACAGCATGAAGCATTTTTTCTCGGTGCTTAACAAAGATTTAATGGTTATGTAGTTTTTATTATCAATATGTTGCATCTTTTCTGCAAATGTTTATAATGTGGTTGTGGTTCGGACCCCCCTAGAAAAGTTCGGACCCCCCCCTAGAAAAGTTCAGAACCCCCCAGAAAAAAATCCTGGATCTGCTCCTGGATGACACATTGACTCTTGTTTTGTAGGTTAAACATGAATCAGTTTATCCTAAATACAAGACTTTATCCAAGTATTTTTGTTAGGCACCGTATAACTCATCACTGACAAAATACCATCAAAATAATAGTTAAGTCATTGCAAAAATCACATATCTTGAATTTATATAACAGTGTTTGTAGTGGATGGGTGGGTAGGTTTGGTGTCAGGGTGTTGGTGAGGATGTAAGGATGGGTGGGTAGGTTTGGGGTCAGGGTGTTGGTGAGGGTATAGTGGATGGATGGGTAGGTTTGGGGTCAGGGTGTTGGTGAGGGTATAGTGGATGGGTGGATAGGTTTAGGGTCAGGGTGTTGGTGAGGTTGGAGTGGATGGATGGGTAGGTTTGAGGTCAGGGTGTTGGTGAGGATGGAGTGGATGGATGGGTAGGTTTGGGGTCAGGGTGTTGGTGAGGGTATAGTGGATGGGTGGGTAGGTTTGGGGTCAGGGTATTGGTGAGGATGTAAGGATGGGTGGGTAGGTTTGGGGTCAGGGTGTTGGTGAGGGTATAGTGGATGGGTGGGTAGGTTAGGGGTCAGGGTTTGTGAGGATGTAAGGATGGGTGGGTAGGTTTGGGTTCAGGGTGTTGGTGAGGATGTAAGGATGGGTGGGTAGGTTTGGGGTCAGGGTGTTGGTGAGGGTATAGTGGATGGGTGGGTAGGTTTGGGGTCAGGGTATTGGTGAGGATGTAAGGATGGGTGGGTAGGTTTGGGGTCAGGGTGTTGGTGAGGGTATAGTGGATGGGTGGGTAGGTTAGGGGTCAGGGTGTTGTGAGGATGTAAGGATGGGTGGGTAGGTTTGGGTTCAGGGTGTTGGTTAGGATGTAAGGATGGGTGGGTAGGTTTGGGGTCAGGGTGTTGGTGAGGGTATAGTGGATGGGTGGGTAGGTTTGGGGTCAGGGTATTGGTGAGGATGTAAGGATGGGTGGGTAGGTTTGGGGTCAGGGTGTTGGTGAGGGTATAGTGGATGGGTGGGTAGGGGTCAGGGTGTTGTGAGGATGTAAGGATGGGTAAGTGGTGAGATGTTGTTGGTATGTACTTACTTTGTAGCTTTCTTACTGATAGCCTGGTAATATCTTTCACTTAGTATACTAGGATCATCCATATCATCAGGATCTGTCATATAAGTAACAACTTTACTTGTCACTTTACTTGTCACTTTACTTGTCACTTTACTTGTACCAGCTTTATCCATAGGTTTAGGTACAGGTGCAGAATCATCCTTAAATGTAATACAATATTATATACAATCTCATTAGAAATTAATTGGTACATGTGGATAAATTGACAACATTACTTCATCTAAAGTGGTTGGTTATCAGAAAGTTATTGAATAACAGGATGAATATAACTTAACTTCTTTTGTTTTTAAATCATGATTCAACACTTGTATCAGGTTTTGCACTGCAGTCAAAATTCACCCAACTATTTTTTATTATCAAACAATATGCAAAAACTCAATATTTCATATGCCTCTCAAATTTCACCAAGAAGCATGGCTGTGCCACAATGTGCTCCAATGTAGCAAACTTTACTCATGATGAGAAAAAACAAGTAAATCTGTGAGCTAATGCTCACTAGTGATACCCCCGCAAAAATCTAAAAATATGCGACAAACAGGAAGTAGATGAGCAAGGAGCATGAAATCGCTTTACACCACATGGGACTATGGGATGAAGCAATATGCAAAGTATTAGGCTGCTGCATGTTATAGTTGCTGAGAAAACTTCGACGGAAATTATGTAACGGACGGACGGACAAGGGTAAAACAGTATACCCCCCTCTTCTTCGAAGCGGGGGTATAAATATAAAAAGAGGTAAATACATAAATACAGTGGTGCAAACATAAACCTTGCTGATTTAGATACTTGAAAGTTTGATCATCCTCATACATAAACATGGATACTTTTTATAGTGTGTACTGTAGTCCTGGGTTTGACATGAATTTTATGAGTAGGTTTTCCCATTGGACAACCTGCTATATATTTTACTTGCCTGAACTCAATGTTTACTAGCAGTAACAAGTTGCCAAAACCCTATTATAGGTTGTTAGGGGCAATAGGATGACCTTTAATGTAAAACCCTGAAGTGGGTATTGAAATCAGCAAAGTCAATGTGTATGCCACTGACACTTGAATGAAATTTACCAATAAAATTGCAAGAGTAAAACATTTAAGTTAGCATAAACCTACAATATAAAACTTACTTTGGTGTACTTGAACTCTGTTTTAGCATTAGAATAATGTACAATGTAGGATGGTAAAATATGATATTTGTTGAATATAACCAGTTCTTTCTTACATGGTGATACATGGGAATCGTAGCCTGATTTTAATGCTGCTCCGTGGATTAATTTAGTACACTGAAACACCTGGAGAGAAAATAGAATAAACCAATATATATTATACATACATTGTAACATAGAAAGTATAAACAGAGTGATTATGAAAGGGAGTATGTAAGAGCTGTGGTCCAGTGGTAAGACACACTGAGGGATCGAGAGGTCCCAGATATGGACCCCCACTAGGAACACTGCTAATTTCCTAAACATGAAATTTACTTACAATTGTTCCACTCTTCCAAGGTGTAAATGGGTGTCTGAGGGTATGTTCAATGACCAAGGGTTATCATACAAAATTGTAGAGTTGGCTGAATATGTATATAGAAGCAGACTTTAAACTGCACTTAATCTTTTATTTTTTCAAGTATAAATCCTACATGCCCTGTGAATTATTTGCTGGAAGAAAATATAAACTTCACTGGAAGGCAAACACTAATTTAATAAAAAACAAATGATGACTATGTTTTACACATGGACCCTCAAAATGAATGCCACATTGCACTTCTAAGGAAATCACTATGGAAACGCTATATAACAAGACCTCTGGTGATCTAGAGAAAATGATAGAGAGAGAAGAAAAGAGTTAGACTGGCCAATTTAAAATGAAGCAGCACAGCAGGCTAAAGATAGACAAAAAATGGGAGAAATACAGTTAGTAGCCTATGTGACACAAGGTGCTGACAAGATTTGTAAGCTGTTTGTAGCTTGCACACAAGTTTGTTTGTTTGTTGGATTTAACGCCGTAGCAACACATTGTATAGGTCATATTATGGTGGTCAGTCAACCTACTCACTCCCCCTGGAAAGGCTAAATCTCTGGATTTAGCTGTTAACTAACTACTAAGCGCATACTTTCAACAGTGACTGACAACTGCGCTACATAATTAAAAATTGGTAGGAGGGAGAATGGTTGTAGAAATAATATCATGACCAAGCTCCACGAAAGAATGCCCCATCTGGGAAATAGAACCCACGACTCCTCGATCATTAGACTTGCGTACTACCAACTGAGCTAGCCAGATGGTTGTTTGTATACAAGAAGGATGTATATCACTTACCTTTCCAGGTAATACTTGGCACAGTAAGAATTTAGTAGCACCTTGAATATATGACATACAATATGCCGGGTACTCACTGAAATAAACACCTTTACCATACCAACCTGTATCTGTACGATGTTGATGTCCTGAGTCACCTTGAAAATATAACAAAATCATTTCTTACATGCTTTATGTTGAAATGTTGTCTTATTTGATGAAAATATTTATTGAAAAATGTAAAATCAGTAGAAAAGCATGAAAGAAACAGAATATTCATCAATTCAATAATTAGATCTTTCAAGATAAAAATCAGGGTCCTTGAGAACAGAACCATGGTGACATGTTTTCAGTCTCTGAAAAGTACTAGCACTTTAGCATCTTATTTTAGGAAAATATAACTGACTGAAATGCAAAATCAGAGTTGAAAAAGAGCAAATACTGCATTTTAATCCCTTTTGTATCACCCCAGCATTGTTTTGGTAATTGGGGGGTCAAATATCTTTTTCTGAAATACAATCACTAAGCGTTGGTTCCAATCTCATCCAAAACCTACCCTGTTGTTTCATTGAGCAAAGAAACTTTATCCTACTAGCTCAGAACTGGGGGACCAGGAAGCAGACGCAAAAGTGATAACTCTTAGTTGTAATAACTTGTTTCATAATCAAGCTAAAATAAATTAGTATACCATACCATATATGACATAAGAGCATCTTGAAATAGCCCTATCATATTAAGCTGAAAAAATTGCCAGTTTCCACCACCATGTTCTGATTAGTAAAGGATTAAGAAGTTTACCTGGAATTTTAAATCCAGTCTCACAAATAGGTAAAATATTCTTGACTTCTGTACCATGAAATGCTAACACAGGATATGAAAACTCCTCTCCTCTTGTCTTTTTCAATTTTTCTCTACATTTCCTACAGATACAAATACATTTAATCATAATATATATGATTTTAGGTAATTTTAATTTATATAAAACAAAATGATTTAATCAAAACTTGAACCTTTAGCTAGGGCTGTCATGATACACCAGGAGCGTATTGTGGTATATTGCAATGCGCTAGAACCAAACCGCTATTCATACCACGATATATTACTTTGCAAACCAAAGACAAGGCTGCTTAATACTTCTTTCTTAAAGAACTGTTCAGTTTAGTAGTATGTTATAAGATTTTGTAAGGAAAGTGCCTGTAGCAGACTGGACTGAAAAAACTGGGCATTTTAGAGTAATGTGAACATTCCGACCACGCCCAAATTCTTTGAACTTAAGCTTTTATCAAATGAATCATGAAAAACTAATATTTCTTTTTTTTCATTTAGCGAAGGGGTGAATTTTTCAATGAAAATAGAACATATCGCTAAATACCGGTACATTAAATTTGTACCCCGGTACGTATTGCTGCAGCTGCATATCGCAATATACCGGTATATTGTGACAGCCCTAATTTTAGCATCAGTATAAAGATCATGAATTGTACTTGTTAAAATTGTGGTTCACATTTACAACAAACCTCCTACAAATAAACTTTGACAATAGTATACAGTGTATATATGTATAAAGCAACATGATCTTCAGATTGTACAAAAAGCTCTTGTCATCTAATTCTTGAAGCACCCATAAAATTGAGATGATTTGAATAGTGCATAAAATAACAATCACATTGTAAGCTTGTGAATTGTGATTGTTTACTTTACGTTAAAAAGAAAATCAGCAAGAAACCAGGGCTCGAATTTAAGCTCCAATACTCACAAAATGCAAATGGGTTTTGAGAATTGCAAGTAACTTTTATTTTAAATGCAAATTTTCGCGAGTTGACATGGACACAAAAATATTTCTGTCCAAACTAATGAGGCTCAAATCAGCATTGAAATAGCCAGATAGATTGATAGTATTAATAAAGGTTTAAAGTAAAAACATGTTCGATAGTTTTTGTCTATCCCACAATAACACCCTTGTTCTATCAACAGTTAATATAGTATTGTTGTTTTTATATCACATATATGAATAGTTACTATGTATGCTATTAAAATTTGGAAAAAAATGTAAGGTTTTTTTTTCTTCATTTTGCGAGTTTAATAAAGTCAACTCACAAAAATTTGCAAGTCCAATTTTTTGTTAATTTTTGAGTCCTGAAAAAACATACTTTTGTTGAACTTGTTAGTTGTTGTTGAAGTAGATCATGTGGCTATAAACTCAGGTATAGTCCAACAGAATTAACCTGAGCTTGACCTTTATGCAAGAATATATTAAAGTCAGTATTTACAGTCTATTTTTTGTCTTCGTTTGTAAATCGCGCTTTATCGGAAGCTTTCGGCAAAATACACGTACTGAACAATTAATGTTGTTTTCATGAGAATAAATACTTTGAAACTGTGCCATAATATTGTAGACTTACTTGTTTCCCCAAAAACTATTGTGTCTAAAATTAAAAGTACAATAAAATGCCACTTTTAATAAATTGATTTATATTCACAAAGGTTGTTATAAACATGTGTATAACCATATACACGCATATGGAAACTCACAATTTAATGTAAGTGAAGTTTGTAATTATTATAATTTTGTAGTTCAAGCTCAGGTTAATACTGTCGCACTATATATAAAACAGTTGTTAAATACTTACTTAAACTCTTTAGATAATTCTGGATGAACTACATATTCAACTTTAGTAAGGCGACAATTCCTGAATAAAATAAACAAACATTATTCATAATATATTTTTGAATAAGAAACATATATGTCAGGGTTTAATATAACATAAAACTGATATGCTGTTGGCTGCAATTTTCCAGCAATTGATGTATGAGGGTCCATAAACCAGGTTTGTCAATTAAATGGCAATTCTTCAGTTCACTTTCAAGTTTATTTTTACTTTTATACCATTACTGACAACAAAACCAGGTCAAATAAAAAAATTAACAAATGATGCTGCAAGTTCTTGCAATCAAAAACAGATCCACTGCAAAATCACATAAATTATAGATATGTTTATTTATTTTAGCTCTATAATGAAACAAAGTCTTTCAATAGTTTTAAATCACCCTCAAGTCTGCTTCCTGATCACTTATTAGGGCATAATTAACAGCCTCTGTTGACAAGATCCCCTGTCAATAAACATGTGGAATTACAATTAACTAATTCATATTGAATTCTTGTTTACCCAGCTTGGTGACTTCCTGCCAGAAGTCTATAAAACTGTGATTCTGCCAGTCTAAAGTGAGTCTGGGCAGCTGAACCCTCCTTGTATGTTCTCTCAGGTTTTAATTCAAAATATTTCACTTTTGTTCCTTCCAGGACTTCTTTCTCACCCTCCATAAGTAACATACCAGTGGCAACCTACGTAAATTAAAATAAAAAAAAACCATTCAAATGTCACTCAATTCCAGCTACATGGCTCAAAATGACCTAAGTAGATGGGTGTTAAATCGACATTATAGTAATAATCAGCCATTGCTTAAATTTTCTTGAATATTTACCTCGTTTATCATAATGTAATTATAATTATTGCCATAAAAGTAAGTTACCAGCTTCACAGCTTCGTCAGAAAGAGTTAAAGTGCTATTTAAAGTCTGCGTCCATATACATATTCAGTTCAGCTGACTTCACAATTTTTGTATGATAACCCCTAAACATTGAAATCACATTCAAGCAGGTGACTCCTAACAGAACCCATTACAACATAGGTGGAGTGAAACAATTGTAGGTATATTTCGAGCTCAATAAAATTAACAATGCCCTTAAAGGGGCTTGGACCCAGTACCACTCGACCCCTAAGCCCATTTACTACCACTGGCCCACCTGCTGAGTGCTCCTACATTTGGGAATTGTAATTACTCCTCGTTATAATATTGAAGACTTAAAATTATCAATGGAATAAATATAAATGAGAACTGAACTGCTACTATTAAAAGAAATTAATGGGCCAGTGAAAAACTGGTCTTACTACAGAAAAAAAGAAGGAAATACATGTAGATTACATGTAGTTGTGCACTAACCCAACAAACTGATATCAATTAAGACAGACAAAATACCTGTTTATTTAATTTTTCTACTTGTTCACCCATTTCTTTCATTTTTGCCTTAGTTTTGTCTAACTCATCTTGAAGTTGTTTCTTAGCTTCAAATGCTTTCTTTATTAATTCCTTTCTCTCATCTTCGGTCATTTTACTATAAGTTTTCACCAAGGACATTCCTCTCTTCAAAATGTCAGAAGTTTTTACACTTTTCTTTTTCTAAAAGGAAAAAAGTATTAACTTTGATTATTGTCATGATACTTACCTGTTCATATTATGGGGAGAAGGACATGTGAGTGGACGAATAGGTCAGTCGGGTGAGCACTTGCCCTGCAAGCGAGAGGTCCTGGGTTCGAGTCCCGGTCAGGCTGTATATTTTTCTTACCCAGAGACATTAACATTCATTCATTCTCTGTAGTTGCCTTACATTTCCTTAAGCACTAGAGATCGAGATTCATTTTGACAATTCTGATAATGGCTCCTTGATTTGTGACCGTAACAAATAAATGTACCTTGGGTGCACTATGTATTATAAGGCAAATATGTGGAGCACAAAAACACCATCAGACATTACAAGCAAACACTTACCTTATCATCTTCGCCATCAGAGAGTTCATCAGTATCACTGTCATTTGTTGAAACATTAGCCACCACTTTAGTTGGATGTGAATACTCGGCAAAATGCATTAGATTCTTCCTGTAGCAGTTAGCACCATACTTGCATACAGGAAGAGAAGTGTCATCAGTCGTTGGTAGGGAAGTTGATGGTCCATCAGTAACATCATGATCATCAACAGAGTCGCTCTTGTCATTATCTGATTTGGACTTCTTTGGATGACTGAATTCACTCAAATGCTGCGGATTCTTACGATAGCATCTTGCACCATATGGGCATTCAGGGACATCGGTAGCTTTGGTTTTCTTTGCACCAGTTGCCATGCTCAAAAACTACTCAAAATCAACGTCTCCACACAAAATAAATACATTCACGTTTCAGCTTGATCAGCAAGTTTGTTATTGTTATGAGGAAGTTAAGATACCAACTAGTAAACGTTCGATATGAACATCCGCCCAAACATGCAAAAAACCTATACCATAGTGTCGTCGTTGAGTAATTTTACGCATACGACGTTACTTTGAGCTGTCGGGTATCTGCTAAAATTGTTGACAAGTACAATGTATAAGACCTATATAGTTGATTAAAATTTAATAATACCAGAAACATCAAATACGATTTTTTTGTTTAAAGTTTTCTTCCTACTTACAATTAAAACATTTCTGAGTACCATCAAAATATAGAAACTCAGTAGTCAACATGATAGCCATGAGAGGGTCAAGTGCTATCGCTTGGGTCACGTTCTCTCCCAACCATCTAAATGGTCACCAAATTGTATTTATTGAAATTGCATTCTATATTTTTAAAGGGTTGTTACTGGTGTTGAACTATATTAACAATTTACGCGATTTCAAGACCTTTACATTTAGTTACATAGTCAACGAATCATTCGCTTCAGCATTGGTCACGAGTATTTTTTTCTTATTATTTGTAGTATAATCATTATAACAAAAAATATTAAATAAAAATTATGCGATGAAATTGTAAATAAAGGATCCCCACTTTTGGTACTAATGGATTGAGTATGGAGATTCTTAAAATTTAAAACCCTTTTCTATATCTTAGACTTCGGACAAATCGCTTGAATCTGTCGAGCGAATAATGTTCTCGTAGATAAGTCATACGTCTTCATATATTATCTACATAATACTAGACACTGTCATCGTTTGGACTTTGTTATATTCCATAGTGTATTAGGTATAATAAAGTTACAGTTAATTAAGTACAAACAAAGTCAAAGATGAAACAAATATCTTAGATGAAACAAATCCCTACTGTATACTAAGACCTTGTTACGCCAACCAACAAAAACAGAATAAAAGAATGAATGAATAAAATAATCATAATAAAGCGTAAAGAAAGTATGTTTAAGATCGTTAAAATAAGGTAAGCCATGATTGTCATGTATTTGGAGGCATGTTCATTCTGGAAGACAGGGGTTTCAGGGTCCAAGTAGGCTGACGCAACAGTTTTTGAAAATACCTGTACTAGACTTACCCATATAAATGTTGCAAATGGACTGCTCCAAACTGTCGTGTTCCTAATGTCGTAGCTATGACTTTATTATTACAATAATCATCTTATGTCGGATTTTCATATTGATTGGTAGGAAACAACGTGGATTATCCACGGTTGCTGTTATAGTTTGGTCACAGACTGTCATATGATTTATTTACACAGTTGAGGCACTGGGATATCCTAAACACAACAAAAGGTTTGCTTACATTTTTATTCCTTTAGTTGGTTCCATTTTTTTCATTTCAATAGTTCAAAGTCTCTTAATTTTAAAACATTGACTGTTAAATTCTTTTCAAATGTCGATGGTTTCAATTTTAATAGGTTTTACACACCGTACAGAAAAGGTCCGTCATAAAGACCACACATCGGTAGTTTCAAAACCATGCGATTTTGACAATATTTAAGTCGCAAACGATTCAATAGAGAAGATGAAAAGTTCCTCCTGTATTTAGACCATTCCGCTGTTAAGACCATCAATTTTGAGTATCTTTACTGACTAACTTTGTCGTCCATCGACGAACAACCAAGCCGGACATGTCCACGCCAGTTTCTCCTATCGGTGATAAGGGAGGCTAGTTCTGTTGCGTCCCTTACATCTGTGTCACGTTTAAGTGTGTTCAAAAAAGGTGCCATTGGGTCTTACTCTTCTACGATGTCCGTGAGTTGGCAGTAATTGTGCACTGAGCTCTGGATTGATTATCCTAACACTAACAGTGACATTAGCTGTTTTAATGAAACATTTACAAAAAATTTATAGTTAATAATAAGTTTGCAACTTTGACTGAATTAGAAAAAATCGCGACGGGTCATATTCTTCTTTGAAAAATCACCAATAAGGTGACGTCTTTTTTCATTTGTAAGTTAATAAAGTTTGTGGTAGTTCAAGCGAGTTAGGATAACTTAAAGAAAATTTATCATGAAGCGAAACTGCTTAGGTGATTCGGCCGCTATGAATAACCTCGTAGAGTAATAATAACTTTATTTAATGAGGCAACTCAGTTTGGCAAGCTCACCTTTTCCTATGAGCCTCTGAAATGTTGATTTGAAATCCAAATGAATGAATGAATGAATAATGCATTTATATAGCGCAAAAATTATGTAGACAAATTCTTTTGCGCTTTACAAAAGTCCTTCAAATGTCAAATAGTATTAAAACACAACACTATGTACAAAGTGAAAAAACTACAGTTTCTAAACACGGTGAGACTTGGAATGTCACAATTAACAGATCAAATATGAAATTGGCTGAACAGGTGTGTTTTGAGTTGAACTCTAAATAAGGCTTCACACTGAATGTTTTAAGAGAACTTGTAAGTTCATTCCACAATTTAGCACCAACTACAGCCAATGACCGGTCTGCAAGTTTTGTTCGTCGTCTGGGAATAGAGAAGTTGATATCGCTTTGTGATCGCAATCTATAGTGAAATAAGTCCAATCTTCCATTATGTACAATTACAGATGATATTACGGAACGTGTTGTTGACTATGGTGTTATTTGGAGGATTTATTCAAGCACATGAGGAAGATATCGACGTTGATCAAGTTAATTCTGATCTAGATATTGCATTAACTGTAGCAGAAGAAAGAGCTAATAAAGTAGAACGTACAGACAAAGATAAACTTAAACAAGGTAGGTGCAAATATATCAAGATAAAAACAACACCATGTCCAACTTTTAGGCTCATACATGATCTCAATTCGATGCTCGATTTTCAATAGAAAAGTATAGGGAAAAATTCTTTAAACGACCATATCTCTTTAATTTTTTAAGATATCAATTTTGTGCAAATGATGCTAAAATGTTTAAACTTTCTTCTTTCATAAGGTTGTTTTTATATTTTTGTAAAATTGTAAAGTTTTGGTCTGTTTTAAGGTTTTATTTGATTACTCACGTTACTATAAAATAAGAAGGAAAAGAAATACTCATGCTGATATGAGTTAAAATATAAAGCCTTACCGGTTCTTTGATCAAATTTGTGCAAACGATATGAGAAAGCTGTATGTTTCTAGTTTCCGGAGCATTTTTTATTTTTAAAATATCTACATGAAGTTTTGGTCTGTTTTGCACTTTTTTCCAAAAGTTTTGGATTTTTAATGTATTTTTTTTCTTAATTTTATAATGTGCGCTATCGGATATAGGGACCCCTAATGTGATTGTATAATACACTGTGTATAGCAAGGCGCAGCGGGTACACTTTTATTGCAGGATAGCCTTCCTGTCCCTGTTTCATTGATAATAAGTTATATCTGTCACATGATCTAGCAATGATGAAAATATGATTCTAGATTGTTAAAATGTAATTTTTGGTAGATTTGATTATCGACTATACGAATCAATGAAATCAGTATTATAAAAATAATATTACTTTGAAATAATTTTACTTGAAAAATACTCCTTTATTGCTTATAATATATTTATATGCATATAATTTGCATTTTAATATATTCATATCTCTTTGATTTATGAATACTTTCAAACATTAATTAAGTGTTGTAGTTCATTTTGGCGGCATAATAATAACTGAAAGAACGACATGTAATTGTTTTAATTTCACCACTACCGTTATTATTTCTTTAAACGAAGATACCTTGAAAACATTTTTTATTGACTAGTTTATTCATGTTAAACAATTTCATTAAAAATATAAAAAAATAATTAAACAGATATACATGTACTAATGAATGCATGGTCATTTCAGTCAAAGTAAAATTTTGCAACCGACAAACGAAACAAAAATAGTTATTGACGACTTAACAATAACGATGAGGATTGAATTAGTTGTTGTAATTTAACTTTAAAGCTTTTGTTACAATGAAATATGGTGTATAAAAATTAACGGGCGGACAATAAATTAATTAAAAATGGAGATGTTATATTGTAATATATTTCTCATTTCTAACATTATTAAACAATAAGAAAATTATTTCAATCGTTAATTTTGTTTCAACCAGGGATTTTATATAACACTTTTAATATAACATATACACATTTGTTGTATAAAATCCCTGTTTCAATTGAACTGTCATGTATACAAAATGTTACCACTAAAGTAGTGTTAATTTACACCTCATGCACAATGGACAATATGCAAATATAAAACATTTGTCTACATGGAATTTAATCCCCCCAATGACAAAGTGAAATCTATATGGTTATACTCGTGATATATGATCCTTATCTTACATTATCGATCACAACATGGGGTCAAGGCTTGTAGATTATGTTATCGCAAAACTGATGTATCCACAGTCAGTGCTATATGGCTGTATCAAACAGCGAAAATCTTTATGGCTCTAAAAGTTGGGTATGCTTTCACTCTAGGATCACAAATTTACTTGATCTCATTCGAATGATGAACGAACTCAAGAAACATTAGCTCTGTTAATATGAGTCATGATTAGCCGAAAAATCATGAACTATCTATGAACAAACGCACGACATTCCGATCACAGTATATAAATAAACACTTTCTTCATACTTGATTACGTATCATTGATGATTTGACTTACCCCAAAATTATAATCAAAGCGCTGAAGGCACTGAATTTGTTCGGGTTTCAAAAGTAGAATTCGATTTCCCGGCTTCAACAAAACATTCGTTCACAAAGAACAGTTCAGCGATATTAGTTTGATTGGTAGACCAGCACTGTTCCAGTTCAAAACACTTTTTACAATCGACCTATAAATACAACAGGTAAACTGGACAGGCGAACACACCACTGATTTTTTTCTTTCAATCACCACAAGTCAAAGGGGCCAATCTTAAAACAATTCAATAACTTCCGCTTAAATGTTATCATTCATACACATTTATTCTACTACATCTGTACGTAAAATAAATAAAGTCCACTATTCAGACATCATTCAAAGTCATTCACTACGATTTTTAAACTACATAAGATGATGTGACAACTCTACTGACAACTGGCACAAACGATGGGTCGTGACTGAATAGTTGATACCACTCTATATTACATAAGATGACGTAATCATTCCTACTGAGACGCACAACATACCAGCAAATATTCTTACGATTGAGATATAGTTAGGATTACTAGTGTATTAATGCGCCCGTCATAGCAGACGATCTTGTTGAATTGCTCTATACATATATACCGAGGGGCTACTTCTGGATTCGGTAAATTTTCAAAGTGGGAAAGGGTCTTTTCCAGGTAAAGATACATTGAATCCTGAGACATGTTAATTTTTCCAGGTAAAGATACATTAAATCGTGAGACATGTTAACTTTTCCAGGTAAAGATACATTGAATCGTGAGACATGTTAATTTTTCCAGGTAAAGATACATTGAATCGTGAGACATGTTAATTTTTCCAGGTAAAGATACATTGAATCGTGAGCCATGTTAATTTTTCCAGGTAAAGATACATTGAATCGTGAGACATGTTAATTTTTCCAGGTAAAGATACATTAAATCGTGAGACATGTTAATTTTTCCAGGTAAAGATAGATTAAATCGTGAGACATGTTAACTTTTCCAGGTAAAGATACATTAAATCGTGAGACATGTTAACTTTTCCAGGTAAAGATACATTAAATCGTGAGACATGTTAATTTTTCCAGGTAAAGATAGATTAAATCGTGAGACATGTTAACTTTTCCAGGTAAAGATACATTAAATCGTGAGACATGTTAACTTTTCCAGGTAAAGATACATTGAATCGTGAGACATGTTAACTTTTCCAGGTAAAGATACATTGAATCGTGAGACATGTTAATTTTTCCAGGTAAAGATACATTAAATCGTGAGACACCGGAAGAATTGCTAGATTTGTTCTCAGCATCAGATGCTAACGTCAATGTTAAAAGACTTGCTAAGGCTGCAAGTATACAACTAGAAGCTTTAAAACAACTGGAATCTATGTAAATATGGTTTGATAATAATAGGAAAAATAACATATCACATATCTTGATAAGACATGACCGTTGTGGGGAGTTTTGGTGCGGGCGTGGCCCGGTGGTTACGACGTTGGATTGGTAATCATTGTCTGTTGTTTGAGCATGAAACTTTACCCTACTAGCTTAGTACCGGGGGCTAGGAAGCGGACTCGAAAGTGATAAATCTGAATTGTAAGACCTTGTTTTACAATCGAGCTAAAATAAATTAGTGTACCATTTTTAGCTCGACTTTACGAAGTAATGTAGAGCTCTCCTACTCGCCCCGGCGTCCGCGTCCGCGTCCACATTTCTGATTAAAGTTTTTGTGCAGTAAAATACTTTCTTCTATATCTTTGTTATTTCTTAAGATATTAACCTCAAACTTTAAATATATGTTTCTTACTATCAACCACATCTCATGTGACAAGGTCCATAACTCCGAATGCATTTTTTTCAAAATTATCTCCCCTTGAACTTAGAGTTTTCTTTAAAAAATGTTTGTTTTTACTGCAACTGTTTTATTTCTTTAGGTATTGATTTCAAACTTTAAATATATGTTCCTTATTATCAACCACATCTCATGTGACAAGATTCATAACACCTTATACATTTTTTCAGAGTTATCCCCCTTGAACTTATAGTTTTCTATTTTTTTCTTTTTATTTTCTTTGAATTTGTTAAGGTTATATTTTCAAATTTTAAAATATGTATATTCCTTATCATCAACCACATCTCCTGCGACAAACACTTACTAAGTCGAGCATGCTGTCTCCTCTGACAGCTCTTGTTGGCTATTGTCGCCCCATGGACTGCAATTCCCCCGAGGTGCAGCCGTATGTGAAATTCTCAATGATGGGTCGGCAAAATCTATTATCATCCCACCGAATGCATCGGCAATCACAATCTGAGTAAGATTAAGTTTAGTTTTGCCTGGGCAGGGTATACTTACGTGGAGTTTGGGCGTGAAATATTGTCTGTGCCCATCATCTCTCCTACCACTGATTCTAAGTGATGTAGAGCAGTTGTCAGTCAATGATGGAAGTGTGTGCACTAAGCCTTTCCAGGAACGGTGAGTAGGTTGATTGACCGCCGTGATATGACCTATACAATGCGTTGTGCGGCGTTAAATCCGACACAAATAGCGTTAGACGCTGACTTGTTATCATCACCAGAAACGGTGATCACGTGATCATTATAGCCTCATCACTAACTTAACTATGGATACATTGACATTACAGGGAACATGTAGATACTTTCCGACTTCAGGCGAGTAAAAAATTCTTACGACTCTGGAAGTCCAAGTTTGATAACCACTGTCCGACTACATATAACGTAAGTTTATTATACTATGACCACCAAAACCTTCTTGACACTTCAATTAACTAAATTGCTACAATTTTCATGTGCAAGTTTGAAGAACTATCATATTATTTATTCAATTCATTATTTATGCAATTGGAATGTATTTTTATTGGTACATTTTATTTTATTAGTTTCAGCAAAAGTTATCAATCAGCCTCCGAAATTATGGTCAATGTATCTCAATAGACCAAAATCAATTTGAGAATTTTTGTGATGTAATATTTACAAAAAATGTTCTAATTTCAAAAAGCAAAATCATAATAAATTTAACAAAAAATTGCTTGTGCAACTTTTTTGAAAACTTATTTAAGACAATGTAAATAGTGATATTGTGAATGAACTTTTGGAAGGCATACAGCATACTACAACTAAACGTGTATATCGATGGGTCAGCGCAAAACTGAACTAGATCTAGATATAAACAAAGAAGACTGTAGACTAGTTTTGCACAGATCAGTCGGTTTCTGTAATGACCGACTTCATGGCAATTTTCCTAGACAGCTACATACATGTATATTTTTGATTTTGACATTTATTGATTCAATGAAGGGGACGTTTGATCTCTCCTAAAACTTTACAATATATTCAAATATATTTGAACATTTTAAAGAAATTTGCTTGGGAAATGGGGACTTTTATATCAGCTATTCACTATTCAATAGAATCGACTGACTTGGCGGTAAATGGTCACGTAGCAAGTTTGAATGACTTTTGATTTTTATGAAACATTGTATCCACCTACCTTAAGTAAGGGATGACGTCGAAGGTGACATAAATGATATGTCTTATACGTAAAACAAATGATTATAAGTTGACTGTATAATAAATAGCAGCTGTTTTCTATTGATATAAAAGAAGCTTAGTAAGGATTATACCAAATATATATGCATACATGTTTATGTACATTGCAAAAACATATGTTTACATGGAAGTTGTGTTTTAGGACTTATCACGTTTAGTTTGATGTATTACAGCTTAACGAAAACTTAGATGCGTATACAGAAGAGTACTGATATAATTTTATGATGTTGTCTTATCATGTTATGATCGTATTGATTGTGATGTAATCATTGTATTGTTATAATTGTTAATCACTAAAAAACTGTATAGTTTTTGTGAATAAATGTATGTTCTGTTCTGTTCTGATCTGTTCTGATATAAAGACCGTCTTGTTTATTGCAAAATAATATGACGTTTGACGATTATTAAACCCCAAGTGCTCCATTTCAGAAGATTAAGGTCTTTATACCTTCTATACCAAGATCATTGATTTTTAGTGATTTCACGAACTTTACAGTATGGTTATACATGTCATGTTTCTTAAATGTAAAAAGCACCAGTTTCTAATTATGAAAGCAACATAACATTTAACATACATTTGTAAAACTTCTTTGCAATATGTTTAGCCCCTGACATACTATATTATCCTAATTATGTATTATTTAAGGGACTCGCTTGTGATCATAAACATACTATATTATCCTAATTATGTATTATTTCAGGGACTAGCTTGTGATCCTAAAGAATATTATAGAAGAGCTGATGGTTCGTGTAATAACTTTAAAGATCCAACATGGGGATCAGTGTTCTGTCCACAAGCTAGACTTATACCACCTATGTATGACGATGGTAAGATATCACATTACTAAGTCAGTTGAAATATCTCGGAATTCTCCGCCAATTTCCGTTAATCCTAAGGTATTAATAAATAATGAGATACAACTCAACCCATAGACAACTCAACCCGTAGATAACTCAAGCCAAAGTTGGGACAACTCAAACCGTTAGTGACGTATTGAGTTTTCTCGGGTTGAGTTGTCTTTGGGTTGCGTTGTCCCGATCCTAACGGTACGGAACGTTTCGGGACGCCGGGGTAATTGAACACGCTGCTGATTAGTAAAATTAATATTGACATTTGTGTCCACACAGTTTTTACCTATTTAATCAGCGAGAAACTTTCATCAAGCCATATATATAATACGTGAAATGCTGCCATTTCGTTCGTTTTAAAGATATGAAATTGACGAGTAACTTTAAGACAGTTAGTATCACCGTTAAACATCGCAAGTAACACTAAAAGTCGCATTACTTGCGCTAAACGTCGCAACGACCGCTAAAAGTCGCAATTGCACTGATGTTAAACATCGCAAAGCTGATGCTTAAAACGTCGCGCAAAAACCGACTGGCGCTAAACGTCGCAAACTTGACGATAAACGTCGCACTTAGTGGGAAGGTATAGTATCGAACCTAAACAACACACAATTATTTCATTGGACAAATTTTACGTCGAAGCAACCACTCTTAGACCCATAGCAACCATCAACATTTCCTTTACAACCACCCTTAGCAACACAGTTGCTAATCCATCAAGTGGGGGCATCATTGCGTAGGAAAAAACAAATGATACCGTTTCGTAAACGAAAAACCATAAACAAATGCATTACAAAATTAATGTGGATCTTCTGCAGCAGAAACGTATTAAAGCGTTATGTTATATGATTGTAATTGAAATTGGTTCATTTTCTTACTCTTTTACTTTTTTGTCTTCAAGATTTAACTCGTATATTTCAGGTATAGATGCACCAAGAGTAAGAGATCGTTTAGGACTTCCACTTAAAAGTGCTAGAGTCATATCAAATGAGATACACAGCGTAGATGGGGAATCACCAAGAAATAACAAACTTACTATGATGGTCATGCAATGGGGACAACTTATTGATCATGAATTTGTTTCTACCCCTGTTTTAAAAGGTTATTTTTACACCAAACATTTATTCCATAGTCAATGGCGCATACATAAACCCCGCTGATTTATGTACTCACCACAGTACATCTGTATTCACTATCAATAACAATAGTTACCAGTGTCTATGTATGGGAATTATCGAACACACATACCAAGCATTTAAATTAGCGGGATTAATACATGCACCATTTCCACCCGGCTAGCTCAGTTGGTAGCACGCAAGTCTACTGATCGAGGTGTCGTGGGTTCGATTCCCGGGCGGGGCATACTTTCATGGAGCTTGATCATGAAATTATTTCTACGGCCATTCTCCCTCCTACCAACGATTTTTAATTATGTAGGGCAGTTGTCAGTCACTGACGAAAGTAATCCAGAGATTTAGCCTTTCCAGGAGGAGTGAGTAGGTTGACTGACCGCCGTTATATGACCTATATAACGTGTTGCGTAAAACCCAACAATCAAATCAAATCAAACATGTGCCATTGACAGTTGAATAAAATTTAACAATGATTGTAGAAGTCCATTGAACTAACGATGTTTCTAAATTATCGTAATAACCATTGATAGAAATACTGAATTTAAACATTTCACTAAAATCAGTGGTTAACTAGTATGGTTCATAACAATATTATAATTGATACCTCTTTATTTTCACGATAAAAATACAACGATTATTTCCCTTTGATCAAAAGCCAGTATAAATAAGCAGGTGATTTTAGTGGAACAATGTACAAATCAGTAAACAAGATATATTTTGTTTAATATATATCTACAAATTAGATTTTGTTTCATCATAAAATGAAAGTAAATATTGTCGGAGCTAAAATGTTGTGATGACAGTATTTCTATATTTAAGAACAAAGGTACATAGCACTTAAATGATTAAAAATACAGTATAACATAAAATACAAATACTGTAGATGCAATACATTTATTGTGCTCTGACATATTTTCATTTATTAAGGATATCACAAAAAAAGGAAATGTAAATATCATCACTTATACATTCTCGTTCCCCGAGGTTATCAAGATTCTAGACTCTGGGTAAGATATTGCACTAATAATGAGCAAAATACATTTTATACAAGTATTGTCTTAAGAAATATACATCAAAATATGTTCTTGGCAATGGACTAAGTTTATGCATATAAAATATTGACTTGACTTTGTGAAACTTTGTCTACATTGTGTAAGACACACGTACTTAGGTTTTACAACTTATTGTATTTTTTAAAGGAATGGAAACAGCTGTGTCTAATAACATGAAAACATACAATGTGATTAAAACGTTCATATAATATAAGCCACGGAATTATACCTACAGAATCACAATAGGACAGTTAAAACGTTTGTTTTTAGTCATAACAGCTATAGTATGTAAAATTGACATACACGTAGATCTATAAAGACATACACATGTGATGTAAACATTAATTTTGTTGAAAAGTTCAAGCATTTATGTAACCTCATATATAGTAATACGAAATCTGAGATTACAATGTTAAGTTCTGTTCAGACACTAGAAATAACACACTTTCATAATTAGTTACTTACACTAAAGCTTACATATTTAATGTTCGTTTTATTATAATTAATTTGTATTCCTTGTTCTCAGTCAACATTAACAAGCTATATTTATATGTCTAATACATCTTACACCCATTTAACTAAATAGTTGTAGATTTATATAATTATACCAGATAATTACGATAGCTACATTTTGTAATAATTTATTTGAGTTTTCACAACTCTTTCTCTTCCCCTCCTAGAAGTATTAATACCTTTTGATGTGCATGTATTGTTTTCTCTATTTTTTATATTTCTATTTATAAACTTTACTTATTGCTCATGTGTCATTTACCATGATTTGATAAATAAATGTTTGTTCTGTTCTGTTCATAACTAAATCACTAATGGGAATCATATGTACAAGAGCCCATTTAAATGACAATTTCGATATTCTTTAACCAACTAAGATGCCTTCATCACCTGTCGCTTTTCAAACTACTTGCAAGCAACAAGTATAGCGCTTGCCTCCTAAATGACAACCACTATTTCTTAAACTGGATTTTCCCATTTAAAGACATTGCAGTCTTGTAATTGATAAAACTTATCTTTTAAAGGTGAAGATGGTTCGAACATTGACTGTTGTGGGGAAGGAAATGAAGACAGGTAAACTATTTGCACTTTTTCAAAGTTAATACAGAGACATTGGATAGCCAACTCCGCGTTGGTTTGAATTCTATCCTAAACATACCCCGGTTTTTCTTTGAGCAAGAAACTTTATTTTACCAGCTCAGTACTGGAGAACCAGGAAGCGAACTCGAAGTGATTAATTTAAACTGTAAGAACTAGTTTCACAATTGACCTAAAAGTTAGTATTTGTAAACTGAACTAACTATATCGACGATCATTTCGCATATGCTCAAGCATATTATCCTTTGCAGGAGAATTTTCGAAAAAAAAACAATTTCTAGATTATTGCATTTTGTATTTTTGTATTACATAACCGTATAACTCGTCATTTAAATAGGGGCATTGCATTAAAAAGGTTCTTATTAATTTTAGACAAAATTGCCTCTTAAAATGCAATCTTTTCTGTGTACAAACACGTATGCATATATTTATATCAGTGATTCTCAACTTGAAACAATTGATGTGTCTTTTATTCAAGACAAAGGTAGTAGCTTTATTCAATATTGAAATATAAAATCTGATTGATGATTTAATATAAAAGATAGTTAGACTATATTTCATAGATCAAAGGTTCTATAACTGATAGCATTACATTGTGAAGTGATCGCAGATAATTAATAATCTAAGTAATGTCAAGCAACGACTGGCAAAATTTCATTTAATCGGATTCATGTATAACTAGGCGAATGACTTCAATATGTAATAAATCGAACAAGTGCTTGTGAAATTCAAAGACGATAACTTCATGTATACACTATAGTCTGTTTATAATGTAAAATAATGTATTGTCCGTTTTTTCTCAACTGTCAAAGCTTGAATAATTTCACGGTGACTGAATGCATTGTTTTTGTACTGGCGGCCTTAAATATATCTTGACTAAAACATACCAGTCGGCATAAGCATCTTTACTCAATCAAAGTACACACTTTTGGTAACTCATGAATGTATCATGACGGTAATTTTAACAAACGCATTCACCGTGAAATTATTCATGTTTTGACAGTTGAGAAAAAACGAACAATAAAATCAGTATTTCATCCTTGGTATTAAACTTTTCTTAATCAAATACAGAACAGTGCCTTTACTATTTATTTTTGTCGGACTATTATGCTTGCTTATATAATATCATGTACATCGAAAAAAATCGACCACTTATCAGGAGTAGAACCGGAAACGGAAATGCATTATCTCGTTCTGTTTTCTTCGTCTGCTACGCTGAAAAATGTCATGAAAAAAGGGAGACAACCGTTACAAAAATACTTTAACACTGAAAAAAACCATTCTCGTTTCAGGCCACAGTGTTTTCCCATCAAAATACCCGTTAATGATCCTGTGTATAACTTTACTTGTATGGGTTTTGTAAGGTCTGCACCAGTACCTAACCATGAATGTCAACCAGGTTCGTAAAACTTTACTCTTTCATATTAATAGACAATATGTGTGAAGGCTAACTCTTTCATGACTTGAGGACAAAACTGAACGGTGTTAAATTTTAATGAACATGCGAGAAAATCGAGATACATCAGTTATACAAATAATCAAATTCAATGAATCCATTTTAAAGAAGAATTAATTAAATTAGAATGTATTGATTTTCATGCACTAAAATGTTTCATTTAAACATAGTTCTGTGTTGCCGTAGACATTTTCTGCCATGCCTGTATGTTTTGATCTTTGTTTAAAAAGTGCGAACGAAAGTCTGTTTCCATATACATGTTCAGCCGACTTTACAACTTTGTACGATACACCATGATAATTGAAATCACATTCAGACAGGCCATCTGTCACAGTACTCATTTACACCTGAGTTGAGTAGAACAATTGTTGGTGAGTTTCTTGCTAATGTAAATTAGCAGTGATCCTAATGGGGTTCGAACCGCGAACATCTTGAAATTCTATCATGTTTGTTTTAGGTTACCGTGAACAGATGAATCAAGTGACATCATTTATAGATGCATCCGCAGTTTATGGTTCTACAGAGGAAACAACAGAAAAACTGCGATCTGGAGTTGGAGGTGACTGCTTTTGTTTGCTTTTTTACTGTTATCTCATTCATTTGCCATCGAATTATTTGCAATAATGATAAAGCTTGTATGACAAAATTATACATTATATCAATGCATTCACTTAAAGCAGAACCATTTTCACTGTATATTTACTCCACATTTTCATAATCATGACAAAAAAACAAAACAAACATCAATACAATTAATAAAAATGTATTTATCCTATACAAGCATAATATAACTACTTACTACGAATAAAAGAAAGCGTTTTACCCACAGACCCATATCAATCAAAGTAAAAATATAAGCATAAATATACTTTAATTTGTCAGTTACCAAACTTTAAAGGACATAAACAGAACGTAAAGAAAACATGCATGCCTCAATCAAACTAATGACACATAATTTATATGCCTATTAGAGCAATAACTAAAAACCCTAAATGTAAATTTAATCATAAAGTATTGCATTCTAAAGACAGTCAAGTATATTATATATACGAACAGTCTGTGTTTTATTACAACCAGCAACCAAACAGTTAGAAATTTCATTATAAGCTAAAGCATTTACTCCAAGTATTCCAGCATTTGGTACCACAGGCATAATATATCTGCCATCTTTACTAAGCTCGTTTATACCACTTGGGTCTTGTGAGCAGACGAAAACACTGTTGTTGGAATCACACGTGACTTTTTGGTAGACACCTATATTAGAATCAAATGATCGAGACTGAATACCACCGCTTGAACTACATTTGTACACCCCATTTGTTTTATCAGTTATAAACATGATGCCATTTGATTGGTTGATCGCTATGTCGATCGGTATCGATATACTATGACCGAATGCTAGACGCATGCTAACAACTCCATCGGTATTAAGAACACGAACTTCTGTTTCGTATCGAAACAAACACAACAGATAAATGTTAGATTCAAAACTACTGACCGCTTTACATTCACAACCAGTTTTGAAGCGTTTATTCACAGCCATACATTGTCCAACACTAACCAAATACATTCTATCAAACGCAAGACCCGCAATGGCGGCCATTAATGTGTGTGATACGGAAGTGACGTCATGGGGCGGCTCTTCAAGTTGGAGAACGGAAGGTTTGCTCCATCCAATGCGGAATAGTTTAATATTTTTGTTATTATAGTCAGTAACAGCTATTCTACCATCAGGCAAGCAAGATATACCATTGATAAGACATTTTGAACTATCGTCTGATAACCTTACACCATATTCTGCACACAGAGATAACTCGTACCGTGGTCTATCAACAAACATTTGTTTCTTATGTTTACTTTCGTCTGAATCACTGGCTTGACTTTTGGCCGAAGAAACTCTAGTATTATTCATCAATCTTGCATTCTTTAACTTCATTGTCATAAAGGGAGGTAACTCGGAACTGTTTGCTTCTGAACATTTGAAATTGTCGTCATTTGCTTCTAATACATTATATAATCCACTTAGAGTTAAATCTTTGTTTTGTAAAGTTCTAGAAACTTGTGATTGGTGATGTATTTTATTCATATCTTCAGTCTGTTTAATCCATTTTTGTAGTCTAGAAGCATCTGTTTCGACTGCATACCTTACTGATGTCGTACGTTTGTCTTTGTGAACTCGTTTTTGCTTCACGCTACATTTTGTATTTCTGTTCACATTTCCATTCTCTTGCCTGGTTTTGTGCAATCGAACTATTTTCTTTTGTTTTCCACTGTTATCTCTACTCATTGCTACTTTCAATTCATTTTCACTGCTTTCAAATATCTTTTTTGGTCTTCCTTGGCATGAACTGCGAATTGTGGTTTCTTTTGTGTCACTTTCTTTCCTATGTTCAACAGATTCAAGTAATTTTTTGTCTTGCCATTTTATCATATTCCTGTTTCGATCTGTTTCTTTGTGCTCAAGTTTAGGCTTGTTTATATCCCCTGTTGGTTTATTCTCTTTTAAATTGATGTACCTCTTCTCAGAGTAAAGATAACCGGTCTCCTCTGGTTCTGGCGAATAAAGACGAAGAATATCCTCATCGTTTTCAGTATTGTTTATCTGTTTTAAATAATAATCAGTTACAAGGCCATGAGATTTTATTTTATCCTTAGTGTTAGTGCGTGAGTTCACATCTTTATGAACAAACCCTGCAGATTTCTGTTGTGTTGATTTTAGTTTAGTTACTTCTGTTGCTTTATTGTCAAGAACAATGTCAACGTCGTCATCAGACGAATAGAAATCGTTATCAGCATCTTGAATATCATGTTTGTCATTTATATGTGCTTCAGGGTCCTCACAAGGTGACAATATAACATCACCAATAACAAATGAATTTTGTCTAGTATTATCCATAATCTTTGAAGATTTCTCAAATAACTTATCTCCGGAGCCTGATTTAACACAATCATTTGAAATAGCAACCGAACTTCGATTTTTGCTAAGTATCATCGGCTTCTCTAGACCAGTCTTAGTGTCCATTTTGACAACAGATAAGGCAGTTGCACTATTACTGTTTTGTCCGACTTGTGTACTCTGACTTGCTATAGCTTGAAGATTTCTGTTTAAGTTTTCTATTGTGGTTTTGGTTTTATGCAAAGCAATAAACAATCGTACTTTATTGCTTGATGTTGCAGCGTTATTGAGCTCTTGACGACATATAGAAATATTCTGCTGAATGTCTCTACACGCTGAAATATTTCGCTCGGTACTCACTCTCAAATTGGACTGGCTGAGAATTGGTTTTGTAGTTTGAAGTGCTGATACACTGGATGTATTTAAGTTTTGTAAACACAGTTGATGTTTATACAGTATACTGTCACAAAGATTGTTCAATTCATCTACACGGCCATTCATCTTTTGTAATTCTTTTTCACTATTCATAGAATGGGCTATCTCATCAATGGGTTGAAAAGCACATTGTTGATGCTGTTTATTCATACACTCCACACAGCACAGTGAGTTATGATTTATACATAAGTTTTCTATATTCATTTCTGGATGACATGGACAAGCAAGTATTGTTTGACCTTCAAAATTGTTTGATTTCACATCCGGCCAAGCTTTTATTGTTCTTATAACTCCCCCAAAATCAGAAAAATGTTCTCGCTTATTAATATTTGCTATTCTGATAACATCACCGCGTTTGTTTTCGTCTTGTTTGAACTGAGCTCTGCTTGGCATAGCGGTACGGTTTACCTCCGAAGAACCTGTCCAAGTGTTACGGTCTACAGCGGACGATCGATTGGTTGAAGTTTCTTGATTATGGTTGGTATTTCCGGATAATAAACGCCCTGGTCCGTTACGACTAACTTGAACAAATTGTTTTGTTATGACACTGGTACTGGCATAACCAGTATTCGAAGATCCTTTGCTGTTATGCACTGTTTCCAACCGTTTCTCGGCCATGTAAATTCTCCCATTGTTATTTATTTTTGTTGCTGTATTTTTAAACGTTTGTTGATCTGGTCGTTGACAAGTTTGTCCATGAGTGCGTGTACATTTTAAGCAAAGATATTCCTTACACTGCGAACAATAATTTTCTCCGTCCATGTAATAACCATTGTCACTGCAAAATTTACAAAATCTAAAATCCGTATACATTGTTTAGACTCACAGAATATCACCAAGCAGCATAAGTATCCACGTCTCCGTTCAATTCATTGAGTTATAAAATAAATGTCTGAATTATTCGACAAAAATGGAATGCTGTATACATAATCCAAATCTATCTGACATTTAAAATGAGTCTAGTAGTTAAGTCCAAAACTAAAATCAGAACATATTGCGGTAAAATCTCACGTCAAGTGAATACATGTATAGTTAATTCTTTCACTTCATGGTCCGATAAAATATCATATATTAACAAAAAAAACTCTTCTAACTTTTTGTTTTGTTTTTTCAAACAGAAATAAATCATAGAGAGCTAATGAAACGTGGTTAGTTACAGTAAACAAGTATGTACGCTAACAGTATGTAATACATACTGTTTACCTGACGGTAATAGAACTTTAAAATGTGTTTGAAATTTAAAACTTCAATATAAGGGGGTGAACCTGTATAGATTACATAGGGTATGAAATCAATATATTAAACTGAATTTCTGATAAATCTGTCAATAAGAGCAAAACTGATTCAATTTTAAACCTACTGGAAATCAATGATATCTTTTCTCAATGATTTAAATCCCTATTTATATTACATGTCATATTATATACAAATATATATTTATTCATTAAGTTTATATAATACAGATTAATATGCCATGTGTTTAAATATTGTACTTATATTAATTTGGATTGATATCACAAAGTGTTAAGATATAAAAAGTAAATTGTTCAATAAGTCATTTTTAAACAAACATACCGAGAGACAATAATATCAGTACATTAAAATATGATACAAATTTCATCTGACACAGTAGCCAAATGTGAATAGATTAACGTCTGGGCGACATGACCATACGTTTGATGGACTCCAGCCGTGAGTGCTGTCGGCAGACAATACTTACAAATGGTCTGACGATCGGCAATGACTTAGCATGGTGATAAAATGTACATGAATAAGAAATTCAGGGTCTGAGTATGAAATCCTTATTACAACGAAAGGTAATTCATTTATGAAACGCTAATTAAAAAATGAACTCGTACAACTATTCAACATTCTTTCATTCTTTGAAACTTAAATGGCTTCAAACAATGATAAATTAAAGATAACCCTTAATTAAGACTATATTCATTTTGATCTAATTGTAGTCCTAAGGAACTTTTGCAATTAATGTAATTAAAGTACTGCGTATAAAAGCTCAAGTTAAATATATACGTTGACGTCTTGAAATGCCGCTTTGTCTACATGCATTTACATATAACATAGCTATTCTTTGATATTTTAACTAGCTTATGCGATATTAGAGCATGGCTACCAAAGACAAGCGTGGCAGTCCCGAATAAAAGTCACTTTAATCATTTTACATATACAGCAGTGTCTTAGATTTGGGACCGCGTCGATCACATTTGAGCAAACACTGTACAGAACTACCCAATTACTCTACAAAAAAGTTATACTTGCACCATAAGGTTAAAAGCCGGCCGATATTCATGATTTAATCTACAAATTTTATCGTTTAAAGATTAAAATCAGTCACTCAGCCCTAACGACAGGGTATACTATGTTAATATTATGTGCATTATTCATATTTAAACCTCAAACACGTTGGTAGAGTAGTTTAGATCAATTAATTCATTAAATCAATATTTAGTTTATCATTTAGTCATAGATGATAATAAAAGCTGATAAAATTATTTATACATTTAATAAGTAAGGTACTAAACTATTATACACTAAAATTATATACCATGAAGTTAAAACCGCTTGACCTCAGTTTAAAAATAGTTCAAGATTAGTGCAAAATTATATATTTTATTTACGGTGTAAACTAAGGACAACGCACAGTTTACTAATGAATTGACTGATTTCTTTCCTTTGATCATGCACCATGTTAAACAAGTTGAAGTTGAGTGAGATATATTAAACCTGCATTTTAATTATCATACATGTATATCGCATACCTAGGGTACGATATGTCGTAATAATGAGTTAAAAAGTTGGTAAGGGAGATAATCGCAACAAGGAACGGTTCGTGCTCACAGAGTTATCTCTCTTAGACCCTAATTAAACTTTAAGATAAGACATTCCTTCAGCAAACCTCTGTATATGAAGACAAAGGTCCCAGATTTTTTTCCAGAAAAGTGGTATTTAATTGCTCGAAGTATTTCTCAGTCATGTTTTTATGATGTTAGATTTTTAAATCATATAAACTTTAATTTTGCGTGAACAATTAAAAATGACACTACATTTGCATAACGAAGGGAGATAATAAATCATTTACATTTTAGAAATCTTATAAATGTTGTTTTATAAAATCTAATCCGTGCAAAGTATTTAACATTGCAAAATAAACGATTATTTTTGTAATTATTTGCCATAATTGTCGAGAATAATAATGACTGTAAATTGGTCAAGAGGAGTTGTACCATTATCTGCTTTGGACAATAGTTAATAAATGATCAAATCATTTCAGGGTTATTAAGGACAGTACCTGAAGGTAACACTTTGCCGAAGAATTCAGATGATAAATGTGTACTAGAAACTAAGGAAGATTTTTGTCAATTTGCAGGTAACTATAAAATATGATGATTTTGATAAGCAGTATTTTGCATCCATGGTTACACAACATCATGGAACCCGATCATTATAAAACAGTTTTAAGCGTTTCCAATTTAAAACGTTTCGTATATAGACCGTCCGATGTCGGGATTTCAAATCTACTTTCTCGATTGAGGAACGGTTTCGAATTCCACCCGGGGCGGGTATACCCTTCCAAGAAGTTTGACAATAATGTCAACTTTCATTCATTAATAATGAATATGGTAAAATTGCCGTTCTTGTGGAAGAGTAGATGAGAACTGGTTAAATACTTGGGTCCAGGAAAGCTAGGTAAGGTGCGCTGTGAGTCGTAAAATAAAACCTTAATTGTATTAACACGGCGTTAAGCCCAGTACAAAAAAGTTTGATCTTTTTCTAATCTAATGGTTGGAATTTGGTAAGTGTTGTGGACGTTACGTGACTTTCTCTCTGCAATTTTAAACGACGAGTCGATACAAAATTAATGACCTTTCGAGATGCATCTGCGTTTAAGGTACATGTATATTTAAGAATGGGACGCGTTCTAATGAACTGATGTAAAAGTGTTGTGAGATGGTTGTTTTTCCGATGACACAATTTGAAGGATGAACTGTATTTTGTCAAAAACATGTTATTGCTAAATATAATAATTGTATAATATTTGTAGTAAAATCTCGAGACAAATTAGGCTATTCCGTTGTGATGTATGCGAAGTTTTCTTCCTTGTTCATGATTAATTACGTTCGATAATGCAACCGCCATGAAATTATAACAATGACTTCTGTTTTAAAGATGAACACTCCCATTCTTTGTGGTGTTTAGCACCGTAGGAACACACAGTATAGGTCATATCAGTTCGGTCAGTCAACCTACTCACTGTTCTTGAGACAGCTAAATCTCTGGATTCAGCTGTTAACTCTAGACACTGTGATACCTACTGCACTAGCCAAGCGGTATTTGAACACTTCACAACTCAGGGTTTGTGTTCCAAGAGGTCGTCGATTATTTAACTAACTATGTCAATATCACTCATAAATTCTAACAGTGTTAAAACAATTTATCATTAGTGAATACAAGTCCCTATATCATTCAACCTTCATTCAGGTGACTTCCGGGTAAATGTTGTACCAAGTTTAGGAGTGAGTCATACAGCATTAATGAGAGAACACAACAGATTAGCTAAAGAATTATCTGAATTAAACCCACATTGGGATGATGAAACCATCTTTCAAGAAACTAGGAGAATAATGGCAGCTATCATGCAAGTAAGAAAAACCTTAATTTATATCTTCGTGGCGAAGGTACTAGGTGAAGCTCGTATGGAATAATTAAAACAGACAAACATATGAAGTTGAAATAGGGCTTTTCTTAAGCCATTGTTACATAATGCAAGTTTATAATGCATATTCAGTTTTAACTATGTAAATATATGGGCAAGTAAAAGCGCCATTATACATTGATTTGGCTATAAAATGTATAGTCTATCTGTTGTGTGATACTCGTATTTAAGTTATCAAGTTTTTAAAGCAAAATTAGCGATCTTTCGTTATTATTGGAACATTATCATTAATGTTACATTTTGGTTGTCAAAAGTCGTTTATTCAAGCTGTAAAAATGACGATCAAATATAAAATTGCCGTATAATTGGGATCTTTACACAATAAACTCGGCTTTTGGTGCCAGGTTTTCTGTTGTACGTCTTGTTCTTGTTATACATCAACGTCAACCATTGATAAGGTTGGGTAATACGTTTCGATTAAGAGTTTGAAACAGCTATAAGTATTCTAATTCTGGTCAGATTTCCATGAAACCTACGCGAGGCTAAGCGGGAAAGTGTAAAAACTGTGGCTCACATCACCGACGCCATTTTATACTTTCTTTTACATACACTCTGGAAAAAATATCAACCTTATCCCTTTTCAATAAGGGACGACGGCATGCCAATGAAGCGCGCTTGGTTTTCAGACGTTGTATATGTAGTGCGCAGCAAAAAGTAAACCCTTTTTGACAATAATCAGAATACTCACTACTCTTTAAAACTCAGTGTAGAAGCGAATTGTTCACTGTTTTCTTCTTGAAACCATAGCATTTTTAACGTCATACTAACGTGGTATTGCCACCATGGCTATGTTCCAATGAAAATTTTCATAGTAATGTTTTTTCTTAATTTTGATTTACGTTAACATTTAAGTTGTTTATCATATACATCATATATTAGAAATCATGGTTACTTAACGTGTACCAGGTATCATGTCCTCGTAATACTAAACAGCTAAATGTTCTTTCTTCCATTAAAAAACAGCGTCAGAACATTCTCGTTGTATTTAAACAAAATAACGAACGCCTACATATTGTCCGCTTTTGTAACAACATTAATTTGTGTATTATTATGTTTTAAGGTATAGAAACAGAGCACTTGGTGTTAAACTGTTTTTAGATACAGCCTAATTGAATATATTTTTTTTAAATGAGGACACAGGCGTTACTAACAGTGTGACTTTTGTTATGACATTTAGTGCCTTTAAAGATGTAAAAATGGCAATAAGACACTAACCATCGAAACTAGCTATACTTTACATCAATGCTTTACTCACTACGAATTCAAATAACTCATATTTTGATTTAATGTTTATTTTTACATGGTTATTACCTATGAATTGCCTGAAATAGTCATATGAATATGTTTTGTGCTTTTTGTTACCAACCATCAATCTACATGATGGTTATAAGTTCATATTCTTAAATTTATATATTTACTTTCTTTTTGTAAGCATGTTATATATAACACCAGTATAAGGGAGATAAGTATTTATTTAAACCATGTCGATTCATGGAGTAGCTACTTAAAATGATTTAGCCTTTCTAGGAAAGATGAGTAAGTTGTCTTACTACAGTGATATGATCTACCCAACCAAAATAAGCAACAGACTTTGCGATTAGTGGTTGGATGGGTGACAATTATAGATTGCAACAGGCTCGGTGCGCTTACAATATTCATGTTCAATCATTATCACAGCAATTGCTTTTAAAGTGCAATACGCGATACGTTTGATTAAGAATGGCCGAGCGCTTTGGTAAAAAATAATGGAATATAACCCCAATGAAATATATTTGACTGCTTTGATGTGTAAAGAACAGGGCCGATGACTTACAAACCTTCAAGAATGATAAGGAAAGTAGATTATCAAAATGGTAACTCTGAACTATCGTTCAAAAACAAAAAAAATATAATAAATATTTCAGATAATAAACTATAAAGAATATTTACCAGCTATTCTGAACAAAGATACAATGAAGCAATATCAGCTAGGATTAAAGAAAGATGGTTATAGTAAAATATATAGAAAGAATATGAACCCATCTATTACTAATGTGTTTGCTGTAGCTGCATTCAGGTATTGTACAGATAATAATAATATTTAATAAAATTGAGATTTAAATTTGCCCCCCCTCCACCATTGGAAAGTGTGGGACCTAGCAACTATGTCGAACACCTTGTGCCGTGATTGAATTCACAAGAGTTGCGTACATACATATAATATCTCATTCCAGAGGTCCACATAGAAGACTGGTTTTGACCAAATGTGTAGCCTCGTTTAAAAACAAAGTCTTAGTTATTTATATGAAAAAAGTTTTCTGAGTCATTTAATGCTGTACATTTTATAACTTAAAACAACACAATGGGGTTGAAACGTTTTTTCTAGCTAATTATCTTCAAATAATGTAAATAAGTCTAAAACTTTACTGGTATGGAAAATGCACTCGAGTCTATTATTCATAATAGTGGTTCGATAATAACAATTCCGCCTGCCTCTTTCGTGTATTTATTAAACCCTTGGGGATAGGCTTTATAATATTGTATTTGTTTTCAGATTCGGACATTCACAGATAGCTAATTATCAAATGTTGATGTCACGAAATTATCAAGAAACTAAACGATTTCCCATAGAACAAGTATATCATCGTCCGCACGTATTGATAGAAAATAATGCCGAATCCATAGATTTTTTCATGAGATGGTTGATAGATGACCCTACACCTTTAGCAGATGGGTAAATAATTTTATTTCTTACTTTTATTGCTCCATATATGTAAAGTAAAGAAGTTCAACTCGTCATAACAAGATCGTTACAACTTAACTTAAGCAGGAAGTTGAATTGCTTTACCCTTTTTCTGTCATATTTGAAGAGTAGTACATGTAATAGTATAAAACAGCATAATGATTTGTTTCAACATATTGATAGACATTTAGAAGGTATGTATTTTGAAAGTCTAATAAAACATGTTCATAGATTACCCAATTGACATTTGCATGTCGCAAATTACTGTCAAAAATTTTGGACCAATTTTGAAGAGATATATAAAGTATATAGAAAGTGATCATCTGATATTATATTTCTAGTCTCTTTGCTATAGACTCTTTATATGTCTCAATAGAAGTATATGTCTCAATTTTCTATTGAGTTCTATTTATATCAATTTGGGGTTTTCATAAGTAAAATCTTTAATCAAATCAAAATACATATATAAATTCACGAAACACACATACAGTTACATCCATGATATATTACAATTACATGTTTTTCTGTTTGCCCTTTTAGCATCAGCCCGTATCAATGCACAGGTCATTAAATACTTGCTTACAAAAAGTACCCATACATTGATACATTCCTATGACACAAATATATGATAGCTTGTTCTTCAACCCAGTAACATTGTTCAAATACTGATTTATTTCATCATTACTTATTTCACATCTCATCCGTTATGTTATTAAATTCTGCAGCACTTCATCTTACTATGACATATACTTGTAGTTTAGCTGTTTTTGATAAATCGTGGTATATTTTCTGTGAAATTACTAAATTATCATCGTTAACCCAGAATCTATCGTTCATTCACCTGATCAGTGGAAATGTTAGCCTGTATTGTATATATGAACTTTATATACAGAGAGGCAAATATGCACCCATGAGGCCTAAAACAGAAATAAATACACACTGTGCAAAGCTCATACAAGTATAAACATATGAAAACCAAACAAAGAGAACATTGCATCCAGAAATTAAACCGTTAAAGTAATCAATTTTAAGACAAGTATTTTGAAGTATAAAACCTCTAAAATAAAGCCAATTTACAGTTAGTTCCTTATAAATATTGATATCCTTTTATACAATCGTGATTTTTAGTTCTAAATGTTTACTTTCATATACCATGATGTACATATATGCATCTTTTGGATTAATTCAAATATATGTCTGTCTGCCCCAAAACACCGAGTAAGTTTACTTTCATAAATATAAAAGTAATCCAATGATTGGTTCATGAAAGAACATTCATCATGTGATTGAATATTAGTCACCATCAGATGTAGGCTAATGATAGCGTTTACTTAAAATGGAAACGTTTACTTGAAGATGCTTTAAATGAGACTGTCGTATTTGTTGGCTGCATTATTGTCAATTCTACTAAATCAATTAAGAAATTGCTAATGGAATTAATAGACAAACTTTATGTTAGTTAAGAAATTTTCCTGATTAGTTCAATACATACTTGGACGAATTGCATCGTACATCTTACAATAGGCGATGTTTGTCTCTTTCAATTAGTCTGTTGTCAGGAATTAGTCTGCAAGAATGACTTATTTTACTAATAAAATCTCTATAATTAAACATGGTTTGTCATTCTGGCGTCACATTGTTCCTATAGCAATGATATTGTCCCTAGAAATATTTCTGAGATATTAGAAGTTTTTTATTGTGAAACAAATTGTCATTGACTGCAATCAGTTTGCATAAAAGACGTCCCAAACCGCTGATGACACGTGCGGGAGATAACAGGACAGAAAGTAACGACTTTGTAGAATTAAGTGTTCGTCTTTACGCCTAATCACTCATCACAACACCTTCTCATATAATAGATGGGACAGTAGGCAGACTTTTGTACACATGCAAGGCAGACTGCTCTAGACGGCGATGATAATTCCAAATAAGAAATGAAAAGCAACGCGCACTCCGTATTTTTAAATAGAATGCATACCCACCATGTCAGCATGTTTCATAACATCGAGATTAAGGGGAAACATTGTAGATACACGGATGAGTTACCTAATATTAAGACAAGTTTATTAAAAAAAAAATGCATTGTTTACTACTCATGCTATAGCTTAATTAAAATTACCAAAAGCGTTTAATTTCAATTGAAAACGTTCCATTTTTATATATCATTCTTTACACCAAGTAAGTTTTAATTTGGTAATAAAGCTATTCAATGGTCCAATGTTCGAATTTATTCATGTTTTCAAAAACTGCCGAGTATGCCATAAGCTAAATGCAAAAGTTCAATAGTTAAGGGTCCTAATTTCTAAGGTATACGACATGTGAGTACATATGTACAGTATATAGGCTAGTTCTTGTGTATTTGTTTTACAGATTATTTGAAGATGGTGTAAGAAATAATCTATTCTTTGATAAAAAGAAAGGTCATGGTTTAGATCTTCCAGCAATAAATATACAAAGAGGACGAGATCATGGAATACCACCATATAATCACTGGCGTGTCTACTGTAACTTAGGTATTATCTTCAAATACTTACTTATTAATTATAATTTAATGTCGTTAACTTACAGTTTTCATTTGGCAGTCTGCTGACCTAATTTTATTTTCTTGAAAATTGTAGCAAGTTTTCATTAATTTTTGCTCTCTTACCGTCTCTATCAAGGAGCCACCAATTTCTACATAATTATACTTGAAAAAATCTCACTGAAAATCAACTTACCACCATGCTTTATAATTGACAAAAATACAAAAGTTGACCACTCACTGCTTACTTTTTGTAAGTATGTAACATGAGACATCTTTTACTGTACAAAAACAGAATTTCTTTACTAAATTTGAATGTTTTTTGCACGAGTTGTACTGCTATTTATTTTTCAGAAAAGGCTGAAATTAACACTGATGGTAGTTTTATTTTACCTGATCACAATAACGATACAGCTCATAAACTGGAAAATGTATACAGGTTGGTAAATCGTTAGATGAGGACACCTTTTTTTTTCTGTACGACACTACCGTTTATTTTTAATAAATAAATATATCATATAAATTTGACGTGCATAAATTTTCAAAGATAAACTGCTTAACATACACACTTCATGTGATCCAAATATTAAATTATTACGCTAAACGGACTTCAATATGAGAACAGTTGACACAGGGCAAGATGAAGAAATGTTTTTGAAAAGCCTGAGTGAGAAAAAATTGAGCCAAATAAGCAAAGATGTTTTCCACATACAACAAAACATTATTGGGTTTCAGTGAAGAGGTTCTGACACTTGTAAAGCACTCGTGTTGTATAGGTAATTTAAAATAATCAAAAATATTTTGTACAGTTATAAGTATGCTTTTAATCCAGATCGAACACTAATGCCAATATATTGCCGTACAGAACAACGAACAATGTTATCCTTAGAAAACCCAGTTAGGTATTGTATGATTAGCAACATTAATAAGTTAGTCTGACACCTGCAGGAGTGTCATGAAAGCCTTTGGCATTGACGCTTATAGCTAGAAACTATTGGCCGCTTTCAGATTCAAATGGAAAGCCTAAATTTATCTCTGTCTACCAGCAAAAGTATCTACTAACATAGGACATAATAACAAGGTAACAGGAAAATGACCTCTAAAACTAATACTAAAGACGCCATAAAAGAAGCGCAAAAGTTTTCACATGTGCTGGCTGTAACAAACGGTGCAGTTCAAATTTCACCCGGAAACTAGCTAAGCGCTATACCATAGTCATTAACTTGACTGAAAGAGGCCAATAAAACAAGAGAAATACATGCAAAGCATTTAATACTATATGTTAATAAATAAGTGATTTGATATTGGCCCCGTTTTTTGTCCGAGGGTAGTCGTATTGGCCCAAGGCCGTAGGCCGAGGGCCAATACAACTGACCCGAGGACAAATAATAGGGCCAATATCAAATCACTTATTTATTGACAATTTTATTAAATAACAACATTTAATTATAATATTTCTTCTCTCGACATTTTCTGTTGTCTCCCAGTCGCAGACGACTTCGCAATTCATTGATCTAAGTCCGTAAATGTTTGTTTGTGTTTCGTGAAATATACACGTCGTAATTTTTTAACATAATCGGTTAAACACTACTAAATCATGACATGAATGTTTTGAAACTAACTGAGAATATTTTCTTCCATTTATGCAACCTTTCGGCGTCTACACCGTGATACATTTGTAGACCGAGTTAAAACAAAATGGCTGCCATTTACCAGGTTAAATTGCAGAAATCTATATCATTTTTTGGCTCTGCTTTATTAGCCAATCAAAATACTTCAAATGCGGGCTTTATATCTATATCACTTTTCGGCCCGGGGCCGAAAAAGTGATATAGATATTGGCCTTGTTATAAGGCAGGCCGCCGTGTTATTGAACGAGGCAGGTGCTTTTTTATTGGACTAATAACATATAGTTATTTAATACTACCAGATAGTGGTGCATTATGTGAACATACAGCAAAAGATAAACGAATGACTCATGCAGCAAATAATGATTATGTGTATATTTAGTTATTAATATCAGAGTGATGTGATAGACTGAAAGACGCTGGTAAAACAATACAATAAGTTAGTCTAACATTTGAGGAAATTCAACAATGAGCTATCATGTTTATCGAACATAAGAGTTTCTGCGCGGCTCTCGTTGACAATTGCGTTCCCAATTTATTGGTTTGTTTATTTGCAATCAAAACCGCTTAAATTATTTATAATAACCGTAAAACATAAATAAACACAGAAATGTTTTTCAACTGTGATTTTATTTGATTGAATGTGAACTCTATGTGATTACTTGTGAAGCGCAATCGAGTATATAGACAATATAAATTTTTGCGCCATATAAATGGAATTTGATGTGATTGAGTTGATTTAAGCAGAGGCTTCTCATTACTTACTATACCTATCTAATAAATTTCAATTCATCAGGAAACATTTTAAATGTTTTAAAAAATTAAGAATAAGGATTTGCAAGGACATTCATTCTATATCAAAATTCAAGGACAGACTCCCAACTTAATAAGATGAAAAGTCAATTGCGCTTTTCCTAGGTTGCTATAATGCTATTGTTTCATTACTTGGCTTTGGTAATAAGCTGATGAATTCATTTGTGAAAGTGGACATCTGTTATCCTGTTTATAGATGAAACGATTTCATTGTACCAGAATTTATTACAGGAAATTCCTAGGTTCTATCCCACTCTTATTAATTCACTTTCGTTGATTGAAAAGGTCTAACAAATCACATAAGAACAAATGAGAATGTTTTCGCCGGCGTTCACTACGTTAATTAATTATTCAATTTAATCAACAGAAGCTTGTTTGTGATTAATGTTCTGTGCGTACTGAAATTCATTTATTACGCTCGGGTGTGAACTAATACTGAACAACGTATTATGCGCAGTTCTTCAATCTAGACACTTTCTTAAAAAATCGAATCAAATGAATCAAGGACATACAAACAATCATTTGAGTAATCTATATCTTAAAATAGTTTTATCCTTACATAAGTCAGTATCATAACAGCGGAATATCGGTAGAGTTTATGAAGTTAAGATTTTACATTTTAACTGTACATATACACAAATGAATTACCTAAAGAAGTTTAATTAAACTACACAGATATGCATTGCTTATTTATACTTTACTTTTATTGTACATTACAAATGGTTGTTGAACGCTAGGAATTAATCTATGTTGTTTGAATCAACACTTGACATAATGTTTCTTGAATGCGCACTACAAAATTCGAAAACATGTAATGAAAATGTTTTGTACGTTGAATTCTAATTTATTTACATAATACAACTTACAACCAGCTCTTTTATAGTGTCTCTAGAGTTTCAATTATGTGTCACAATCATAGATATTTTCCTAAAAAATATCTAAACATAATGCAATAAATACAATTGTGCGAACATAAATATGGTTATATAATGATCTACAGTCGGGTGTAACAACCCATCGGTTACACCTTCTTTAGTTAAACTACATTTTCTGTCGACTGTTTACGTTGATACTATAACATTTTAATATATGTTTCAGACATGTAGATGACATTGATCTCTTTAGTGGAGCAATGACAGAAAATTTACTACCAGAAAGTTCTGTTGGACCAACGTTTGCTTGTTTGATTGGTGAACAATTTAAAAGACTTATGAAAGGAGATAGATTCTGGCATGAAACTTCTGATAGATTACTAAGATTTACTAAAGGTATGAGGACATTTGAAACTCGTTTAAGCAATAATTTCGTGTTGTTTGTAAAAGTTCTGATTCATTCATATAATTAACATATGAATTGTTATAAACAATACCAGGTATATGCAAGTGTATAACATATTATGTTAATCAGCTAGATTTGTGTTTTTTTATTGATTTAATCTAAATACAAAACAAACATATACTCGTATACAACGTATAATTAAATTACGTTAACATTGCATGTTTTTATACTTTTAATTTTGAACTTGGCCTCTTTTGAGGAACACAAAATTCAGAAAGTTTGAAAGAATTAAATTGTTTAGTTTTATTCATCTCAACATCTCACTTTATTTGATAAAAACTTGTTTTTAAATCGAAATCGATGATAAACGAAAACTTCAGAATAATATAAATATATTTGTATTCGTCCCTGGTTTTGGACACTTCTCTTGTTAGATTGATACGCTATGTTAAAAATACATGTACTGTTGATATGCACAAAAAGTGTAGTCTGTATTTGTTAGTGGTAAAATTATAAGTCTGTTCCATAACGTTGATATAAGGAGGCTATGAAGTGGAGTTTACACGTTTAAACTGTGTAGCTACACGAATGAGGTAATTAACATCAAGAGAAATTTGTTTTATAAGTACCTAGGATACATAAATATTGTTTATTTTTTATTTTTTATAGTTTGTTCATTTGTTTATTATAGAGCAGCTAGCTGAATTAAGAAAGGTCAGTCTTGCACGTGTATTATGTGACAACTTCGACATAGATACAATACAACCTAATGTTTTCCTAGTACCTGGACCGTAAGTCTTCTAAATATACTTTTCAAGATGATAAAATACATGTTATTGACTAAGGCAATGAAATTTCATATTTTACAACAGATGATACAATATGATTACCAAGTATATTGCCGTAGAAAGAGACAAATTTGCATAGTAGTTAATATGATATTCAGTATCGATTTTCCACCGTTAAGGGAAAGGATGTTAGCTAATTGTGATAGGGTAAGTAAGTACTGGTGAAGGAAATTGTCCAGGAAATCTAGTAAGGTGAGTGACCGTCGTACATAACTTGATAACAAATGTTAAACAGCCTAAAATTCAATCAAAAAGATAAGCATAGTAGTTGCCTTGATGTTTTCCATTTCTGATAATGAACATTAATTTGTTATAACCAGGATGTCTTTATTTACTTACTATGCCGAATAATCATGTATAATCTTGAATTTCTTAATTGAGAAGTAAAATCATTAGATTTATCAAGAACATGAAATGAGACAATCAAATTCCTACGCACAATTTTTAAATATTCAGACTGTTTTTTTTATTACAGAACCAACAAGAGAGTTAAGTGTAAGGATATACCTGACATAGATCTTACTAAATGGACCTCATGTCCTAAACCTGTGTATTCTGATACTTGTGGCAAGTAAAAACACTGAATTGTTTAAGCATTCTGTAACATAATAAAATGCTTTATTTAAAATTAACTAACTGTTTGTCTTATTTGATATGGTATTTGGTGCTTTGACAGGATTTAATACGAGGGTACATATTTTACCAAATAAGCTAAGCATATTCAATAAAATCAATTGTTTTATTTGTTCAATAATATTATGTATGTGAACTATTATAAATAATCATCGATACAAGTAATTCAAATCCGTTGGAAAGATAGGCTTAAACCAGTTTATAGAGTTTGACTTATGTCTGGTTGTATACACAATTCACAGTCTCGACTTATCAATTTCTCTCCGATTCTCGCCTGAGTGAACACTTGTCGGCGTTTTGTCGTCGACAAGATTTTGTTACCATCCATTTTGGAGATATTTTAACACTATAAATCTTGACAAACACTATTTACTTGTCTGTTAGACACAATGAATACATACGTTATCTAATTTTAACGTCGAGAAAGACGCCACTTCTATAATTATGCATTTTAAATTGTTTTAAATTATAGAACGGATAAGCTATATCTGTAAATCTTTCAACTACCTTACAGCAAAGAAGAATTGCTGGTGTTGTTAAAAATACTCGTACTTGTAAATGTCAAATGTAGGAACTTCATGCCTCATGGTCCTAAACTCAGAGAACATAAGCTCTCTTAAAAAACTTGAAGAACTGTCGACCCTTATGGCAATATGAGGTGTACCATAGGGGCGCGCTTTGTTTAGAAAATCATTGATTAATTCTAGTTTGTTTTTGCCAAATACTGCGGTTGTATATTATAGGGTTTCAATACCGTTTTTTAGAGTTCTTTTATTTACCTTTGAGCTATTTGAGAGGGTTGGGTTCAATTTGTTTCATTCCAACAAATATATCCTCCGTAATTTCGGACTCTATCAATCTTACGACACGGCATCTGCAAACAGTTTTATCAGTATAAAAATAGTAGCGTCAAACAGATCGACTACAGCGAAATAATTTCTATATTCCTTAAAGACATCTTAAAACACACTATGTAAGTGTGATGAGTTGTTTTTAAGTACAGAGATGATTACATCGTCAATGTAGAATGGTTGCTATGATTCGTCCGTATCAATTTTAATTCAAAAATTTGTTTTTCCGTGCATTTAAAACGTGAAAAAGGCGAAATGTGTATGAATGGTAACTTTATATATAGAGTCAAACGAATGATACAAAAAATGACAATTTCATCTTCTGGTTACCAGAAGTCAAATGATAAGGCCCCTTTTTCTTAAATTAAAAAAGAATATTCCAACCTTATAAAATTACTTTGTAACCTAAATGAATTAATTACTTCAGAATATTTGTTTTGAATGTTTGTGTTTAACGCACGCATGAAAGTTGGTGTTAACAAACGGCGTAATATCAGTGCAAAATAATTATTAAAATATGAAATCACCTTTTGTAAGACTAACCTCATCTACGATAGTCAGTGGTAGACTAGAAAATCTGTGAAACAACTGCATTGTGATATGTGTTATGTGCTATCTAGGGAATTCAATTAATTTATTATAGGCAAAATAAACCAACTTGTCTATATATAATGTTGAAAATGTCTTAATTAGCTTTGGATTTTCCTCTTGAAAATGCAGATACTGCAGACATGTTTACTTAAGTATTTTCAATAAACGCCATTTTAGTATGTTAACTGGTCATACTTATTTAACGTTATAGATGACAAAAGATAATCATACTGGCAAGTAAAATGCATGATTACCTGCATCAAAAAAGGTTGTTGTCATAGTAATATTCTTAAGCATTGCATAACTAAGGGTTGTCAGAATTTATAAAACCTATTTTAATTATCGAAGGTGTAAACAGAATAGAAGATAACTTGGTATCGAAAAACATTGACCTGATGGCACAGAACTTGGGGTGTTATGAGTACCAGTTTAGTTTAAGGAGCAAATTGAAAATTTATTTTTAAGGCATAACAAAAAGATTTGTAACAGTATACGTCTGTTAGTTCGGAAATTGTTAGTATATGTGATATAACTTAACCTGATTTAACACTTCATGTATATAAAGTACATTAAAATACTCAATCTCATCACGAATACTTGGTAGGTACAATAGTATGATGTTCAAATGACATTATTGCTAATATAAAAAAATATGTGTTGAGTAAACAAATTATAGCCAATATTTCGTAATACTAGAAATACGTTTTATAATTCCAAAACAATCGAATAAAAATCCATTAAAACAATAGAGGCAGACAAGCCTTTTCATTATAGCCACAAATGTCCAGGGAAATACGACATATTGGTTCACTGACGTTTACATCGTGTAATTGATAAATTAATATCAAAATTACATTAGCATTGGCTGAATATGTGTTAGTAAACCATACACCGGGAACCAGCTATCAAGATAGATTATGCAATATATTTCCTCATTATACTGGAACCAATCACATGGTAGGTGTTGTGCAAGACATCAGGGCATCTGTTTCATTGATAACAGTAGAAACTTGTAAAATATGAACTTTTTTTTTCGGCTTTGTGAGATTGATATGAATTATTTATACATATCATTTTACTATCTAAATATTTTACGTAGATATCCCTTGGCTATACTAATAACAATCTCAACACGAATAGTCATAACTAATTTGTTTTGATATAGTATATGTTCAGTTCTATTACGACAACTATTAATAATTCAAGTTCATAAATGAAGTAAGGAGACATCATATTATAGAATTGATACAGAATTTTGCATATAGCGTTGTATTCAGATAAAATAAACTCACACCAATCCAAGTCCTTTTCTTTCGAAAATACTTTACGTTGTGTATGCATCTGCTAATATGACCAATCGTGAGCTTATGTTCAGACGAACCTTGTTAAATATAAAAACTCCCTTAGATAAAATCAAGTTCAAAACTTTAATTAAGAAGTTTCATTCTAATTACTGTATAAGATAGCCACCTTGTTAAAGCAATTAACAGTTACAATCGATACACTTTAGAAAATTGCAATGACTTTTGGTCCTCTGGTTCTAACTCTTAAGGAATACGATCTACATTTTGGTGGCTGACTTTCGGATTGACCTATGTTCTATGGGTATTCTATGTCAGAATAATAATAAGCTATTAGACCACGATTATATACCTAAAACACTTTAAAGCTACAATTGGTTCATAGGGTCAAAGTGACTATTTCCCAGAATGGTCAGTCTGACTGACATGACCTATCAATGACATCAAAATAATCTTTACCTAGTTTGAATAATCATCGTATAATGTTGTCAGCATGGCACTGATCATGAAGTATTTAGAGGTATTCTCCCTAACTGCTGTCAAATACTGATACAACATTCTATGAAAGTCTTTAGTAAACAATTTTAAATAAACTGAAAAAAGTTATTGTTTTGTTTACTTAAAATTTCTATCTCTTATTGATAATCGTCTTATGACATTGGTTGACCTTATTGTCACGGTTTTTGTCTCCTGTGTTGTTTTTCAGACGACACCATATGAGCACATTAATAATATCATTTTAGATCTAGTATTTATATTCCATGAATCTCACAAACTAAACATTACTGTCATGTTTAATCATACTAAATTATTACATCTTAAGAAGGTCTATTATACTGTGTGGTAGACATCGAGAGTTATTTAATGATAAAGTCACAACCTATACAATATTGACATATGGAAAGTTTTAACGGTTGTTAACCTTAGCGATAAAGTAATACCACTATACATGTAGATATAATCCGTATCTTTAATAAGTATGCTTACATTATGAAAGCCTGTTCCAAAACACCGACTTGAGAGGAAACAAATTTAAACCTTGTGTAGATAAATAAAAGCTAATAAAAAGGCAACGATATCTTATATAATAAGATAAAAATAAATAAGCACCCAATATGTATTTTTGAATTTACGAGCAATAGTATTTGGTACGTCAGTTCAGTTGTTGCACAAAAACTATTGATATGCTGGATTATGTACAATACTACTGAATTGTGTTTCTGGAGATAAATTCAGTAGCACCTTTTTCATAGTAAAGGTTTTCCCAAACAGGTGATGCAACACATTCGGCATTTAAGTAAATGTATAAATTTTTCAGTAATGATGTTAAATCATGATCAAAATCTCTACTTTGATATTAGATCAAACACACTGAGGTTTTTCTATTTTGAATAATGTAGCTGATACTTTCTTCCATACGACCAGCACAAATGTTAAATGTTTCTGTGTTAATGTTTTTGGTTCATAGTTTACTATTTGATCTTGTTCAGACTTTCTATATATACTTAATTCATTTAAAGAAGCTTCACACATGGAGGGCAATCTATTTTAGTTCGTGATGAACTACATGTTTTGAAAAGCTCCATCAACATGTCTTTCTATACTTTGTTTATGATGTTAACAAAGTTTCATTAACATATATTTTTCATTTGAAACAATACAAAAATAGACACCATATTGGCTTGCATGTCATGTCTACAAATATGTAGTGAATTAAAAGAAATAGAATTGCCCATAAAACGCGGTGCTTAAGAAAGCACTTTTCCTCGGTTTCAACATAAAATTTGTCGTCATTAACTAAAAGACTATTTATTGAAAATATTTTTCATATTTTTAGTTAAATAAAAAAATAAATGCAGTTTTCAATACAGGTCCCATATTATATTGCTATGACGAAGAACTCAAATAAAGTAGCCAACATCTAGTGCAATTTCACTTAACACAACCGCTGATTGTAATTACAATATACGAAATTAGAATAGTTTTTAATGAAATATGTGATATAAAATGAAATTCCAATCAAAAATATTATATAAACGTATTGAAAAGCAGCAGTCTGAGTTTAACACGAATAAATGTATGTGAGGTTAACCCAAACGCTTCACAACAATGTGTATATTAAGTAGTAGTACGACATTCTCTTGAATGATTGTCGAAATATTAACACCATCTGTTTCTTTAACGATTGTAGCTAAAATGCATATTGGATAACACAAATACAGAGAAGACAAAACGTGCCACATAAATAAGTGGATTTTAGCTTCATAACAATCTCGGACAAGTATATTTAAATTAGTTACAAAATATCTATATGAGATATACATATTAAAACTTCAATTTAAACAATACTGCCTGACAAAAGAATATTATTACACCAGTTCTTAATAACTCTTGGCGAATGGTGTCAACTTCTCATGTCATAATTTCTTTGACAATAAAGTATGTTTTTGTATAAATATTTTAAGACAATGGACTTCAAAATGATGGAAACTATATTGAATTATCCACAAAATTACCTGTTGTGAATTGTCTTTTGTTACAGACAAAGATGAAATTGACATAATTGTTTCATGCAACCATATTGTAACATTTGAGAGTGTTTTAGTTATGACCCACGAACAAAATCATGACACGTGATCGTTTAGAATAGAATACAAAATCAGAGTACAAAAGACAAATCAGATTTTTAAAGTTTTGACTACGGTCTTTGGAAAATTAATAATACTCGAATAGCTTATATTTATTATATTTAACAAGGTTTGTCTAAACATAAGCTCACGATTAATCATATCAGCTAACATATTAAAGATCGCTTATTCACATTATGTTCTTCTCTTAAATAGTCAGAATATTTTTGTGGTTGACGGCCCAAACAGTCGTTTGCTCAGAATGTGAAGCAGAAACAACCGAAAACAATGAATAGTCTTGTCTGCCATACTTGATTGACTATTCCCTAGCCGAATTATTGTAAAGATATCCATCTTTTATGGTAGCTATAGTAAATAATGTAAATCTCTATTGATGTCTCCCAATCCTATAATTCATTTTAACTAAACAAATTACTTTCAAACCTGTCTGAACCAATTGGCACGGTATAGAAGACACTTGCCATATCGGTTTCGTCACGTCAACACCTTCTAAGACTTTTATATATAGGTAGAAAGAAAACTATGTTGACACGCTATAAGTGTGATAGAAGAACTGGATCCCCATAAGAAGAAATTAAACTTGGTATAAATGGTATGTATAACTTAGGCGTAAAACATATAATTTTGTGGATCACTTGGGATAAAACTGAGACTGGTGAACATGATGTCGTCAATCACAAACAATACTTCATTATTGCTCCAGATAATATACATACATAATTAAAACACAATCAGTAACAAATTTTTCTGATTCATAATGATACTATAAACATATGGTCATTTGATTGATACGCTCGGCAAGATGATAAAACTAATTCTGTCACGTAAACTATGCTCTGCGATTCAGATGAATAAACGTGATTACTCTGCGTTGTCTAACAGATCGAAATTGTACCCGTGGGATGTAAATGAGAATTTCAGTAGTCCCAACAATGGTACATAAGCTATCAGTTGTAAGAAACGTGGCGTCAAAGTAATTTACAACGCCTACCACGTTATTATTTACCGTAAATTGATAGTTGTCTCATAAAATATATAATTAGACAATAATGACGATCCCCACGGAATAATATTCCGGTGTCCTTTCTTTCTAAATAATCGACCTGACTATTTGCGTAAGCAAAATTACATAGTTGTTTGACAGAAACATTATTCATATATGAATAATTTATGTTAGTACAGAAATCACTATATAAGCCGGATTGTTATTGTTTTTGCTACATAAGCAATATTTTAGTAATGCATGTGTAATTTTAGAGCAGTTGCATTTGTGTTGGCCAAAGATCTTTCTCAAGTTTTTTATATCATAGTTTGGATGTTAAGTAATCAAACAGCCGCGGCCGTGGCATAGTGGTTAGCATTTCTGACTTCAAATCCGGAGATCGCGGGTTTGAGCCCGGTCGCGGTAGGTCATACCCTATGCATGAGTTGTCGGCCTCGTGGTAGGGTAAGTTAGTAATGGTGATAGAAAAGTGTCCTGGAAACCTATAGAAGGAAGAGCTGGCCGTGGTATATATGACCAAAATATGTGTTGAATACGACGTTAAAAAAAGTAATCAAACATCTTAGTCTTTTAGTCCAGAAAATGATCAAAACTGTCAGCGATTCGAAATAATGATAATACATTTATAAAACCAGTTAATATAGTCGAGATTCAGCACTATTCAGAAAAAACCATGCCCATTGCCTCTACTGGATGTGTGAAAGTGAGCACCGTCAGCAAGAAATATTATCATTTTAATTATCACATAGTTATCAAGAAGATTCATCTTCCTTAGAACAATCATTAAATGAAGTGTAAATACAAGTTGACAGCTAGATCCCAGGGGAGTTTCTTCAGTATAATGAGAGAGATGATCAAAATGTGAATACAAATCTTGGATGCAACATTGACTACATCGTATATTAATTAATGGAAATATTAATTAGAAATGGTATCTTAAGAACCATCTTACGTATGGTGTTTTTTAAATCCGATGGAAAACAAGTGACTTTATATATATTTACAACAATCATTCAAAACCCAACTAAACTATCGTTATGAAATCTTTTGGCGACTGATGCTTAACATTTAACATATTGAGTCTCCAATTGAAAAAAAGATTGCGGACTTGGTAATGATTTTTAATGTTTATGTACGTGTGATTTATTTCTAATACAATTATAGTTCATGTTAATTATGTGACTTATATAATAATATCAAAACGGAATTACATCAAAATGTACATTTTGTCTGGAACAAACTCTTTATCAATCTGATTTAGAGTTGCCAGAATACCATTTGAAATCACATAAAAATATTCCGCGTTGGCTTCAATTTCTTCGCGTATTGTTTTTAAATTTCAAATTCGTGATTTTTTTCTTGTAATTATCAATGTGAACAAAACTGAAATCCAACATAAATATATATATTTATTAAATCAAAATTGAGATATCTTAAAATATAGTAATTTATAAACTACGATTATTTCAATAGATTTGAAACAAGTTTTTCTCAAGAAATGTTATCAGGTGCATATAATATTAATTGTAACAGTCTACTTTCTGTACTTTTTAGACTGTTACTCTGTATTACATGCAGGCTTATAAAACATATATATTTTTCCATATGGTATTATGACTTTTGCTGATGAATCTATTTGAAAATATAAACAAGTGATACTTTCTCAACTCAAAGACATGTAATTTTCTATGTTACTTTCTTTCGAAACAGCGGATAGCTCGTACTTTAAACAATTTAACCATGAAAAATTCAACAAGAGCAAAAAAAGCAAAACAACAAAGCCACCGGGAGACAAAAGTCAAACAATCTTATTAATGTTAGCATTTCTAAATTCTTTGATATTAACCAGAATAGGAAATATCGATTTCTTCAGACCAGAAAGTTTAACAAATAGATTTACAGGACTATCATCTGTATGCAGTTGAAATAAAACTACGAGTATCACTCAAATTTGTTTTTACAGATGAACATAAAACCGTAGACTGTTATAAAGTAATTGACTAGTGTTAAGTTAGTCTATTTCGCGTTCTCCTTGTGTCAATATTTTTTCTGATTTTTGTATAATACTCAAACACTAAATCCTGTCAAGATTCGGAACTGTAAACGTATTATAAGCCCAGCTCAATGTTTGATAGCAATCTTATGTGACTCCATGCGCTAAACATCAAGAACTAATGTTTTACATTCCAGATTTTTCAATGATGATGTAGTGTAAAATCGAGTCAGAAGTGTTTTGTTTGTTCTTCTACAATCAAAATGATGTGATCATGTGATCATTTATAGTCACATATTAATCGATGATGCTGTGTTAATTTTTAAATCATTTATTGTTTCAGCAATTCAGACGGTACAAATTCGTTTATCTTCTATGACAAACGCGTTAAATCTAAGCTGAACTCAAACAGTGTCCTATGGTACTAACAGCTTTCAGAGGTCATTTAAATTATTTATACATTGCACAAACAGACGAAGAGTCACATTAAATGCAAATAAAGATTCTCCACCAAAATGGAATATCTGAGTGATTACATTGACAACAGTATACCTATGCCGATTGTATCCTGGATCGACTGTATTCAAATTTCTATTTTAACATACTACGAAAACGCAGAAAAATTCACACACTGCTCTAGGATGAATTTTATAAAACATTGCCATATTTAATACGATGCAAAATGAGAAACAAAATAATGATTTGGTCCTAAATATCATCACACAAGAAACATATTAAAAAGATTGAACAGTTACAGACAATCACAAACATTAACCAGAAGCAAACAAAAGTTAAGTAAGATATTCAAAAAAAAATTAAGAAAACTACAAATTATTTATTGAATACTTTAAATTTTAAAAAATTCCGTATATACATCTCATATTCAAAGATTAATGTTTTTTATATTATATTAAGCATTTCCTTATCTGTGCAGATAAAGATTTGTCGTTAGCCTTCGACAAGGTTTGACTAAAAGGACTCTAGTTAAACTCTCGTATTTTTTTAGCGACAAACTCTTCAAACGTATGCACCAAAATATCAAATGGTGCACTAAACTTAATACTCTCTTCTCATATTGCTTTAAGATGGAAATAAGCAGCTGACAAAGTGACATTCCTTCTTCTAAGTTTTCAATTTGAATTAATTGCATTCAATTTAGAAATGAATGTCATCCGTTTAGTACTATCAAATTTTAATGATGCGGCGAATTGGTTAAAGTTTTTAACTCTGCTCTTCGCTGTTGAAACGATTACTGCTTCGGAGCCGAAAAACATTTCTAAACGTAATTTTGTAATAATTACTGTAATGAATTGAGACTCTATATTGGTCAGTTAAAAACTAAAATGACAAAGTTTCCGTTCCTTAAAACTTGACTTGCGACGTGCAATTATGATTACAACATTTATTTATACATCTTTGGTTGATTTAAAGTGAACGTTGAAACAACTTGATTTCAATAAATGCTTGTAACTGTACTTCAAAACAAACCACAATTTTACAAAATGATTTAACTTTACTACTCATTTCAAGATTTTGTGTCATGTTGTTGCGATTAGTTGCGCCGTTTTAGTTCCATTGAAAAGCTAATATATCTGCTTTTAACCTAGAACAATGTACACATCCTTATTATTTACGGAGAGGTAAACAACACGATCAGGAATATGTACTGCAAAGCTGATTAAATGTATTGATTAAATCGACCGTCATGTTATGACAACAGTTATAGAAAACATTCAATTCAGGTACAAAGAGACTTTTATTGTTAATGTAATATTTTTTCTATACTCTCGAGATAAGTTTTTATCCTGATTTATTGCAAATTAAATTCAACAGAGATGTCGTCTGACAACAATTTAAGTTATATTTTTTCAGTTTACGATGAATCAAAATATTCTATGAATTTCCCTATAGTACAATAAAAAAACATAAAGAATATTACTGTTGAATATCTAGACACAATATGTTATCATCCACAAACATCTTTTACCAAACATTGTTTATATCTTTGGTAACGTCTGCTACCAAATTGATTAACTAGATACATTCTTTATATGTCGCTATAAAAGTAATCTCTCATAGACTTGATTTAGTCCAGTTTTACACTCTTTGAAATACTTTTTAGACATCGAACTAGGAATGTTTAGCTATATTAAGTCTAACAAGGAGGTATTTAGTGCGGCCAAATACACATTAATGGAAGCTGTGAAATTCATGCACTGATGGAATTTATATGAAATGCTCATAATTTAAACACCGTGACGGATGATGAGAACATATACGATTTGAATAGAGGTTATATGACAAAATGATCATCATTCAGGGTAATGGAGTAATTGTTTAAAATTTTAATCAATCATACACAATTCTTTAATAATACGAAAGTCATGTTTGTATATATTATTGTCATTGTCTTATAATATGACGCACTGAGAACGTGCGAGTGAAGTGAGTTCCGTAAAGATTAGCATTTATAAAGCTAACGCTAGATTATATAATGACTAGTTCAATATGATATCCATATTTGCAGGAAACAACATTCTGATCGATTGTGTTACTAATTTGACCTAAAGTTCGTTGACTCGTCGTTTGATTTCATGTCATTTAAAAAAGCCATATGCGCACTAAAGTTGCATAGACAATGTTAATAACTTATGACTTTTACCAAAACTTGATTGTATTTTATCAAAGATCCGACAGAAAATAAGGACGTTCATTTTTCCATATTGACAAAGTGTGGTTAGCATTTGTGTTCATATGAACTGTATATTACAATGCTGACTATTGTTTTATATCATTCAGTCATTTTAACATCACATTTTAATAAAACTAAAAAAATGATACATAAAATACTGATTTGTCACAAAAACAGCCGATATCGTGCATACATGCTTACACAAAACTGATCAATGTGTCAGCATATAAATGTATTGTATACAATGTATTATGATATGTGCAAGAACTGCATAAGTGTATGAAACATATTATTTTCTCCCAGATTGATTGCTTATTTTGGTACTGAACAAATATTTTCTTCACAAATTAGTGGAATTATTTCTGTTAGTCGACAGTTCAGGCATGGTTGATTGACTTTCTGACAAACGTTTATGTTATGAACCACGCGAGAGATGTTCAAGAGGAGAAGCTGTCAGACCTTAGGTTAAAGTTTAATTGTATGGAAACAAATTCAGTTTATATCAATCACTGCCTACGCAGAATAGTGGTTGAGGAAAACTAACTGAATTATGTTTACTTTGTTGAGAGACTTTGAGATTGACCAGATTACAACAAAACAGAAAAGGTTAATTTGTTACTGTCTGTAGAATTAACTCAATAAAATAAAACCAGGTTTGGGATTCTAAATTTCCAGTTGAAGAAACAAAGACTCAACGTAACATTGTCTAGCTGATGTATTTGTTGACTTTGTTGAATTTTGCTTCCGTATTTCAAAATAATTTTATATGGACTAAAAATGATTCGTGTTTTAGACAGCGAATAATTGAAACAAAACTCAATTAAGTTATTTTTATTCTAAATTTTGAATTCAAATGATATCAATTTCCTCCAGATTACTAAGTATTGCATTTGAACAAATAATTAATCGTTTAAGAGTGATTTTGTTAGATAAAATAATGTTTGTGAGTACGTGACATTTAATTATGAAGAAGTGTTTTAAATTTAAACTTTCTTCACACGAAGGGAGAAGTAAACGGAAACACACATGACCTAGTATTACAAGCAATAAATGTTTTGGTGGTTTACGCAGACTGTCTGCTAATACGGGGCTCAACTAAATTTGCTTGTCTGTAATAAACCATTAAATGGTCTATATTTTATGTGGGATTTGAATTCAGCACCATACAGATTTAAAAAAAATACTCGCAAATCAGATATTGGAACAGTGAATGAATGGTATGCAAATCCCATGCTTAACCAGGCAGTTACATTTTGAGTGTCTTTGACATAATACTTACATTGACGGAATGTTAGACATGTCTTGGCTACAACGGTAAACTTTTACTTACATGCAGTATTTTAATATCAGAGTTTATGATGAGGTTGTCTTGTTCTACAAACCAGTTATTGAAAATTGGCATTTGCTTTGCTAAACCTCTGCTTAAATTTTGTCTGGAGTGTTTTTCTTAGTGACTTGTTCTGTTAGCTTATGTCTAAAGTATCAGCAAAAATTCATAATATTTTTATTAAACATAAAAAATGTGACCTATGTGGGTTATTTAAGAAAATGCTCTTTTCGTTTCTTTTAGTTCTCGTAAAGCATCTTTGAAACTTTTATAAGATTCTTCAATGATATAACTGTGATTGTATTTTCAAAGACCTACATTTCCTACGCATTTAAGTGTTGGTCATTTCTCGTATACTTTATCAATATTTTCTGTTTCATGAAGGTCATATGGTTCTCAGAGTATAATGGTCGACAGTAAAACCATAATGTGAAGCTTGATAGCTGTACATAATGTATGAAGGTTACGCCTTTAGTTATGTGATATATGTACTAATGTTGTTCATACATATTTTACAAAGGATGTAATGTTTCAGCATTAACAGCGATTCTGATTTCCCCTTGATATAAAACAGCCATTAGTTATAATTGGATAGACTAAAATACATAACCAATTAGGTAAAGATGCGTAAGTACAATTTGGTATTGGGTTGTATGTATGATTGTGTATTCAGCTCGCAATTGCCTTAATAAATTACGTAATATGACGCATATATACTCTGGTTTGCATATTGCACGTATTATCATATTTGTGTCTGTTCTAGAATTTTCTATCTACAACTTGCGTGGTATTTGTTGTTAGAGGTGGTCACGTTTCCGATATGTTAACCACCTGCATTATTGCTGAGCTGATGAAATAGAACATTGACTTTCATTTCTTCATCTGTGTATCATTATTTACTAAGTTGATTAAGCATATTTAGTGACGCTATCTGTGTAGTGTTTTTCATTAGTTCGCATTATGTTTGTTCGTTGGCATGGTTGTATCAATGATTACCATTGATGTTGATCATTTAGCTCATTAATTTATTTATATTAATACTGGTACTGTTTTCAAGTTTCAAAGTTAGTTCAATAATAAATTAGAAAAAAACGTGAGTTGGAAAAAAAACGTTTTAAAAATTAATGTTAAATAATTTATGCTAATTTTACGAAAAAACAAACATAAAAAAGCGTTGTATCGATTAGTGCAAAAGGCTAAATCATAAATTGATGAAGCAAATGTTTGATACATTCAACGTTATGATGGGACAGCTATGCTCACCTTACGGTGTTTCAAATAGAACATTCCATCTTCTAACTTGTTTTGAATGTGAATATTGCTTTCTCCTTGATTTTATTATGTATGATAAATATAATTTATTGGTATGGCAAATCAATGTTAACACTTCCAACTTTTTTTATCTATTTTATTACTTTGACCTTGGTGTAAAGCGAGTAATAGTAAACAAAATAATCTGATTTAATCTTGTAACATTGCTTTAAAATGTAACGCAGTGATCTAACAATAAAAGCTAACCAGATTATTTCTGGTTTGTTAGTGTCGCTGACAATGGCCAGGCTGTTTCTATTCAGTAATGTTAATTTTTTATTGTCAGTAGAATTATTTAAATGAAATAAAACGAGAATTTGTTCTCATTACCACACGATGTTTGCTTGACTCTAGAAGTGTAAAATCACAGGTTAAGAACTTGCGTATAACGTATATGTACTTTATGTTTTAGATGACTTGTGAACATGTCGAATGGCGTCAGCATGCGCGCTATTATGTAAAGCGAACAAACGTATATCGTAAATAAATTTGATTCAATTTCATTAGCCAGTACACAGCTGTTGACGAACGAGATAAGAGTCCTGAAGCTTAAATCAATGTTAATTAAGTATAGCTTTGAAAGGATTCACATCGTACTATTTCTGACGATGATGACATATCACTGTCTTCAGATAAATCCTTCTAAAGCATCTAGTTAAAAGTTTTTATAATAATATCGAGAAAATAGGAAATCTCTGCCTAATATGTGACTCTTCTTTCTATTTATGATACACACTTTTATTTGATTACGACCACTATGTTCATTAAATATTGACAATAATATCAACACGATGACATATGCAATTGTAATAACTGCATTCTACATATAAGGGAATTTATATATGCATTTCCGATAAGTGTATTATCGACGAAACAATATCTATATAAATGTCACAAATACTGTTAATATGGTCGATGCAATTGCATGCAAAGTCAGTTAACCAAGGCCCAAACACATATGCTTCTGTTATATATACCCTTATATTTTTGAGACTGTTAGAGCATCTTAGAAGCTTTTATAAGATTCTTCAATAATATAACTGTGATTGCATTTTCAAAAACCTACATTTCCTACGCATTTTAGTGTTGGCCTTTTCTCGTATACTTTATCAATATTTCCTGTTTCATGAAGGTCATTTGTTCCTCAGAGTATAATGGTCGACAGTAAAACCATAATGTGAAGCTTGATAGCTGTACATAATGTATGAAGGTTATTCTTTAGTTATGTGATATAGGTACTAATGCTGTTCATACATATTTTATATAGGATGTAATGTTTAAGCATTAACAGCGATTCTGATTTCCCCTTGATATAAAACAGCCATTAGTTATAATTGGATAGACTAAGAATACATAACCAATTAGGAGAAGATGCGTAAGAACAATTTGGTATTGGGTTGTATGTATGATTGTGTATTCAGCTCGCAATTGCCTTAATAAATTACGTAATATGACGCATATATACTCTGGTTTGGATATTGCACGTATTATCATAGTTGTGTCTGTTCTAGAATTTTCTATCTATAATTTGCGTGGTATTTGTTGTTAGAGGTGGGTCACGTTTCTAATATGTTAACCACCTGCATTATTGCTGAGCTGATGAAATAAAACATTGACTTTCATTTCTTCATCTGTATATCATTATTTACTAAGTTGATTAAGCATATTTAGTGACGCTATCTGTGTAGTGTTTTTCATTACTTCGCATTATGTTTGTTCGTCGGCATGGTTGTCTCAATGATTACCATTGACGTTGATAATTTAGGTTAATTATTTATTTATTATAATACTGGTACTGTTTTTATGTTTCAAAGCTAGTTAAATAATAAATAGAAAAAAACGCGAATTGGAAAAAAACGTTTTAAAAATTAATGTTAAATAATTTGTGCTAATTTTACGAAAACAAAAATCATTAGAAAGCGTTGTATCGGATGGTGAAAATGGCTAAATCATAAATTGATGAGGCAAATGTATGATATCTAACGTTATTCTGAACAGCTTTGCTCACCTTACGGTGTTTCAAATAAAACATTCCATCCTCTAACTCGTTTTGAATATGAATAATGCTTTGTCCTTGATTTTATTATGTATGTTCAATATAATTTATTGGTATCGAAAATCAATGTTAACACTTCTAACTTTTTTTATCTATTTTATTACTTTAACCTTGGTGTGAAGCGGTTAATAGTGAAGAAAATAATCTGATTTAATATTGTAACATTGCTTTAAAATGTAACGCAGTGATCTAATAATAAAAGATAACCAGATTATTTCTGGTTTGTTAGTGTCGCTGACAGTGGCCAGGTTGTTTCTATTCTGTAATGCTAATTTGTTATTGTCTGTAGAATTAATTCAATGAAATAAAACGAGAATTTGTTCTGATTCAAGCAATCTCTCAATTGTATCGTTGTCATGGTGATTACAACCGTCATCGCTCATTGGTCCTCTGTCTTGATATTTTTACAATTACAAGGATAATGGTTTAATACGATTTAATATCATGACTCCAGTTTGACATTTTGTCTTCAGTGAAAATAGAATACCAGTTAGCCATTTTTCTAGCAATGATTATTCTAAGCTAACCGTAGTCTGATTTGCCCTCCTAAATTACATAACGTAGCTAGTACATGGATTAATGTACCCCTTAATCAAATGACAAAATGGTTAAAAGTAAATATTTGTTTTATGTTTGACTGCTAGAACTTTTTATAGGAGGATCCAAAAGTACAATATTCTTAAGATGTCGTAGTCACGGGTGAACGTTATTATTTTAGTTCTTGGTTTAAAACAAGTACTGAGTACTGGTTAAAACGAGTCAAGTAATTCATGCTAAGCAATCAGTCGCCGTACATAAGCAAAAAACTATATTAAAGGCCTGAAATCTGATTAAGGCATTCATTACAAGCTTTATTTAAATGAGATTGATTGTTTCTGTTCTATTCATAAATGTAAAACTACCCTTTGATCTTAAAATCGATTGTTAAATTGCAAAAAAACGTATTAAATATCACTAATCAATGACACATATCCAAAGATTCTTTAAACAATAATTGATATTTATAACCTGGTAATATTAACATCTGACCACCTTGATAGATTTTCCACACGATGTTTGCTTGACTCTAGAAGAATAAAATTACAGGTTAAGAACTTGCGTATAACGTATATGTATTTTATTTCTTAGACGACTTGTGAACATGTCGAATGGATTCAGCATGTGCGCTATCATGTAAAGCCAACAAATATGTACCGTAAAAATATTTGATTCAATCTCATTAGCATGCACACAGCTGTTGACGAACGAGATAAGAGTCCTGAAGCTTAAATCAATGTTAATTAAGTATAGCTTTGAAAGGATTCACATCGTACTATTTCTGACGATGATGACACATCACTGTCTTAAGATGAATCCTTCTAAAGCATCTAGTTAAATGTTTTATAATAATATCGAGACAACAGGAAATCTCTGCCTAATATGTGACTCTTCTTTCTGTTTATGTTACACAATTTTATTTGATTACGACCACTGTGTTCATGAAATATTTACAATAATATCAACACGATGACATATTCAGTTGTAATAACTGCATTCTACATATACGGGAATTTATATATGCATTTCCGATAAGTGTATTATCGACGAAAGAATATCTATATAAATGTCACAAAAACTGTTAAATGGTCAATGCAATTGCATGCAAAGTCAGTTAACCTAGGCCCAAACACATATGCTTCTGTTATAAGTACACGTATATTTTTGAGACTGTTCTACTCGTCTTAGAGTGCATGTAGTTTCATTTACATTATGAAATTTATATAAGCCGTAGTTTTCTAGTTTCAAGTGTAGTTTTTTGCCTTTATTATAGAGTGTTTAAAATTGTTAGCCTAATGTGCAATACACTATTGTATTAATACTCTACTTAATGTGCATGTTTCTGTTACGTTCACTTTGAAGATTAAAACAGCAATACTAGAATCAACTAACTATGTACAATGAATGTAACATGATCAATCGAATCAGCAAACGTTTTCATTCTGGTTTTTGTATTTATACAAATGAATACACGATATTTATATACAATTGAAAACGTAAGATTATAAACAAAATTTGTTAAAACACGTAAAACATCTTCGGACAGTTAATATTAATTTCGATATCATTACTGCATATATGGCAACTATTTTTGTTGTTTTTGTTGTTGTTTTTGTCGGGTTTAACGCCGTAGCAACACATTGAATAGGTCATATAAGGAAGGCCAGTCAACCTACTCACTCCTCCTGGAAAGGTTAAATATCTGTATTTAGCTGTTAACCAACTATTAAGCGCCTACTTCCCTCGGTGACTGACAGATGCCCTACAAAATTAAAATCATTGGTAGGAGGGAGAATGGCCGTAGAAATAACCAAGCTCCATGAAGGTATGCCCCGCCCGGGAATCGAACTCATGACAACTAGTAAAAAAAATATGCAATAAAAAATATATAACAAATATTTAACCAGATATATCGATACCGTTAGACCTAGTACACCAATTCCTTATTTGGCTGATTTATTTGCAGTTATTCCCCTAAACAAGACAAATATGAGTACCAGTAGCGACGATCGTGAAAACAAAATGAAACAAATAATACAAGAACATTCCTAAATGAACACCTATCAATATATATGGTGACACAAATGCACTCGTGATACTTGGACCATAACATTATTTTACATACTATAAGAGAAAAACGTCTAAAACATAAACTGAATATGTAAAGGATGTTTGATTAAATTTTCTACGCAGAATAGTGGTTGAGGAAAACTAACTGGTTTATGTTAACTTTGTTAAGAAACTTTTGAGATTGACCAGATTACAACAAAATAGGAAAGGTTAATTTGTTACTTTCGGTAGAATTAACTCAATAAACTCAAACCAGGTTTTGGATTCTATTTTCCAGTTGAAGAAACAAAGACTGAAAGTAACATTTTCTAGCGAATGTATTTGTTGACTTTGTTAAATTGCGCTTCCGTATTTCAAAAGAATTATATATGGGCTTGAATAGATTAGTATTTTAAACAGCAATTCTTTGAAACATAACTCAATTACGTTGTTTTTATTCTAAGTTTTGAATTCAAATAATATAACATTTTTCCAGATTGCTATGTATTGCATTCGAACAAATAACGAATCGTAATAGAGTGATTTTATTGGATGAAATGCTATGTGTGAGTATGTAGCATTTATCTATGAAGATGTGTTTTAAATTTAAACTTTCTTCAGACGAAGGGAGAGGCGAATGGAAACAAACATGACAAAGTATTACACGCAATACATGTTTTAGTTGTTTACGCAGAATATCTTCTTAAACCGGGTTAAACTCAATTTGCTTGTCTTCAATAAAACATTAAATGGTCTATATTATAAATTATGTTGGATTAAAATTCAGCACGATACAAACTTCTCGCACATCGGATATTAGAACAGCAAAGGAATGGTGAAGTTACACTTACGCAAATGTAAGGGTATGTATTATACAAATATTGAATGACTAATAAATAGAACCAAGCAAATCCCATGCACAACCTAGCAGTTACATTAAGAGTGTCTTTGTCAGAATATTTACTTCAGCGGAATGTAAATTACACATGTCTTAACTACAACGGTAAATCGAACACTGATCATCCTAATGCTTTCAAAATGTGCTGTTCTACAAAAGCTATCAGCGGAAAATTCATAATATTTCTAATAAACATGAAACATGTGTGTTAAATCAAGAATAATTTGTATAGCTGTTTGACCTATGTCGGTTATTTCAGAAAATGCTCTCTCCCTTTCTTTTTGTTCTCGTAAAGCATCTTAGAAGCTTTTATAAGATTCTTCAATAATATAACTGTGATTGCATTTTCAAAAACCTACATTTCCTACGCATTTAATTTCTCGTATACTTTATCAATATTTTCTGTTTCATGAAGGTCATTTGTTCCACAGAGTATAATGGTCGACAGTAAAACCATAATGTGAAGCTTGATAGCTGTACATAATGTATGAAGGTTATTCTTTAGTTATGTGATATAGGTACTAATGTTGTTCATACATATTTTATAAAGGATGTAATGTTAAGCATTAACAGCGATTCTGATTTCCCATTGATATAAAACAACCATTAGTTATAATTGGATAGACTCAGAATACATAACCAATAAGATAAAAATGCGTTAATACAATTTGGTATTGGGTTGTATGTATGATTGTGTATTCAGCCCGCAATTGCCGTAATGGATTGCATAATATGACGCATTTATACTCTGGTTGGATATTGCACGTATAGCCATGCTTGGGATTTTTCTAATTTTTTTTTCTACCTACCTAAAATTTGAGAGGTATTCGTTGTTAGAAGTGGGACACGTTTCTAATATGTTAACCACCTGCATCATTGCTGAACTGACGAAATAGAATATTGACTTTCATTTCTTTATCAGTACATCATTAATTACTAAGTTGATTAAGTATATTAAGCGACGCTATCTGCGTAGTGTTTTTCACTAGTTTACATTATGTTTGTTCGTTGGCATGGTTGTCAATGATTACTGTTGCTGTAGATCATTTAGCATAATTACTAATTTATATTAATACTGGTACTGTTCTAATATTTCAAAGTTAGTTAAATAATAAATAGAAAAAACGTAAGTTAGGGAAAAAACAAACGTTTAACAAAGTTTAATAACTGTAAAATACTTTGGGCTAATCAAATGGAGAATAAGCCATAAGAAAGCGTTTTATCGATTGGGACAAATGGCTTAATCATAAATTGATGGGACAAATGTTTGATACATTCAACGTTATTATGGACAGCTATGTTCACTTACGGTGTTTGAAATAGAACATTCCATCTTTTTACTCGTTTTGAATATAAATTATGCTATGTCCTTGGTTTTATTATTTATGATAAATATAATTTATTGGTATGGAAAATCAATGTTAACACTACCAATGTTTTTTTTAGCTCACCTGAGCTAGCTCAGGGTGAGCATTTAGGATCGTTGAATGTCCGGCGTCCGTCGTCCGACAACAATTTTTGTGAACACTCTAGTGGTTACATTTTAGGCTCAATTCATTTCAACCTTTTAGGATGTTTGTCTAGGTAATTGCTTAGATAAGTTCGAAGATGGGTCATCTCGGATGAGAAACTAGGTCATTGGAGCTAAAAATGAAAAATCTTGTTAACACTCTAGTGGCTACTTTTTTATATAAATATCCTGCAAATTGGTCAGATCATTTATTTTGAGGATTTTTATGTCAGGTTTGAATATTGGTCACGTGGGTTCAAAAACTTAGTCACACAGCCCAAATATGGAAAAAATGTGTGGACACTCTAGTGGTCATATTTTCAACTCAGCTGTCTTCAAACTTGGTCAGGATGCTTGTCTAGGTTACTGCTCAGATAAGTTTGAACATGGGTTATCTTAAACGAAAAACTAGGTCACAGAGCTTAAAAATGGAAAATCTTGTTTACATTCTGGTGGCTTGTTTTTGCTCCAAATAACCTGGAAATTGATCTGAAAATTTGTTCTGATGATTCCTAGGTCAAGCATGAATATGGGTCACCTCGGATCTAAAACTAGGTCACTCAGTCCAAATGTGGAAAAACCATGTGAACACTCTAGTTGTCACAATTTTTACTCATTTGTCATTAAACTTTGTCAGGGTGCTCGTATAGGTAATTGCTTGGATGAGTTCAAACATGGGTCATCTTAGATGAATAACTTCTTCACAGGAGCTAAAGGTTACATACCACTAGAACATTTGTCTGACAGGCAAATGTGATGACTAATAAATCAGATTCCCATACAGGTCATCTTTCTGCACAAAGCCTACATTTGAACCATTTGGTGCGATGGAACTCGATAAACCATTTCCAAAATATGTCAATCTTACTTTGTTCATGTATGCACCAATGGTACTCAGGTGAGCGATAAAGGGCCATCATGGCCCTCTTGTTATCTATTTCATTACTTTGACCTTGGTGTGAAGCGATTATTAGTAAACAAAATAATCTGATTTAATCTTGTAACATTGCTTTAAAATGTAACACAGTGATCTAACAATAAAAGCTAACCAGATTATTTCTGATCTGTTAGTGTCGCTGACAATGGCCAGGTTGCTTCTATTCAGAAATGTTAATTTGTTATTGTCTGTGGAATTAATTCAATGAAATAAAACGAGAATTTGTTCTGATTCTAGCAATCTCTCAATTGCATCGTTGGCATGGTGATTACAACTGTCATCGCTTATTGGTCCTTTGTCTTGATATTTTTACAATTCAAAGGATAATGGTTTAATTCGTCTTGATATCATGACTGTTGTTTGACATCGTGTCTTCAGTGAAAACAGAATGATATCAGTTATCCATTTTTCTAACAATGATTATTCTAAGCTAACCTTCGACAGTTTTGCCCACCTGAATTACACCATGAAGCTAGTATATGGATTAAGTGTACCCCCTTAATCAAATGACAACGTGGTAAATAGTAAATATTATTTACTTGTTTGATCGCTAGAACGATATTTTATAGCAGCTAAAAGTACAATATTTTTACGACTGGCGTAGTACTGAGTTCTGGTAAAAACGAGTCAAGTAATACATTTTAGGCAATCAGTCGCCGTACATAACTAAAATAAAATACAAAACTTGATTAAAGGACTGAAATCTGATAAAGGGATTTATTACAAGCCTAATTTAGATGAGGATGACTGTTTCTATTCTATTCATAATTGTTAAACTACTCTTTGATCTTAAAATCGATTGTTAAATGGCTCAGAAACAACCGTATTAAATATCACTAATAAATTACACATATCCAGAGATTCTATAAACAATAATTGATATTCATGACCTGGTGATAATTACAGCTGACCACCGTGATAGATTTATCACACGATGTTTGCTTGATTCTAGAAGTATAAAATTACAAGTTAAGAACTTTCGTATAACGTATATGTACTTTATTTTTTAGATGTCTTGTGAACATGTCGAATGGCGTCAGCATACGCGCTATTATGTAAAGCGAACGAACGTATATCGTAAATAAATTTGATTCAATTTCATTAGCCAGTACACAGCTGTTGACGAACGAGATAAGAGTCCAGGAGCTTAAATCAATGTTAATTAAGTATAGCTTTGAAAGGATTCCCATCGTACTATTTCTGACGATGGTGACATTTCACTGTCTTAAGATGAATCCTCTAAGGTATCTAGTAAAGAATCGTGTCATAAAATCTAGAAAAAAAAATCTCTGCCTTATATTATATGTGACTCTCCTTTTTGTTTATGTTACACAATTTTATTAAATTACGTCCTCTATGTTCATAAAATATTTACATTAACATCAACACGATGCCAAACCCAAATGCAATATTTATTTTCTACTTAGTAAAATTTCAAATATACTTTTTCCGATAAGTGTACAACGACAAAACAATGTCTATATAAATGCCACAAAAACTGCTAATATGGAAGCTAGGTCCAAACACATTTTCTTCTCTTATATGTACACGTATAGTTTCGAGACTGTTCCGGCCATCTTGGAGTGTACAGTTTGTATGTAGTTTCATATAAATTATGGAAATTTATATCAGCCGTAGTTTGCTAGTTTCTAGCGTATTTTTACCTTTTTTTACATTGTTTTAAAACTGCACTGTTGCTGCAAACATTATATTGATACTCTTTCTAGATTACATGTTTCTGTTACGTCCACTTTGAACGATCAAAACGGTTATACTAGAGTTCAACTAGTAAATGTAAAGGTTGTTAGATTAAATTTCCTTCTCATAGGTTTTTATATCTAGCAAATTATGTGAAGTTTTACAAGAACCCCTATTTGTTAATCGAACATTTTGCATAAGATGCGCGATGTTCGTGTTCATAGTGCGGAAGGATCCTTAACTGTTTAGCAAGAAGTAAAAATCTGAAGTAAACCTCTATGAAATAACACAACACAAAACATATTTAATTAAACACCGAGAATCAGCAGGAGCCCGAAGATTCATCGTTCGTGATCATAAGTAACACACATGACAAGCGAACATCAATTAAATCCTACGTTATTATATCTGCGACAACAATACAATAATCAAAACAGACATAACCATTAGTAGAGAAATAGATATAGGTATACTTAAACATTATGACAATTCCCGTTCTTACAGTCATTAGTTTATTGACAAAAATGATTATAGGTACATTTTCCAACTTGGGGTGTCAATCTGACAAAAGACGAGCATTACTTTAAAAAACAGGAAGGAATGAGTATATTCAAAAATAAAATATTATTATCTATATAAAACAAGTGAGTAATATCTACACTCTTATCTACTGAGCCACACGTATTGAACAGTTGTTTTCATAAGAATAAATCATCCGAAACTGCTTCACAATATCGCTGACATACGTGTTTCCCCATAAACAGAAAAGTCTAAATCAAAAGAACAATAAAATTCCATGTTTACAAGTTGATTTATACACCGAATAGTAGTTATGCTGTTTTCAGTTATGTTGTCTTTATCACTTAGTAAGCTTTACAGAAATCGAGTTCATCTCTTTAAACTGTTACAAGTAGACGACAATATATATTCATTACGAAGGGGAAAAATATGCAATACCTTCAGCAAGCAGATTACAATTAGCTTCATCATTTTAATTGATATATGTTACTCATACCTAAAATATAATCAACGTTTAGTTAGCATAGTTAACGTTATAACATTCAAAGCAACTGGTTGTCAGTGCTACAATGTCAATATTTCTGTAACAAAAAGTTGAAAGGCGATATCGATCAACAGAATAAACAAGCTAAAGAAGAAGGCAATTAGAGTCTTTGATAACAATAATTGTCCATCAAGAGTTTAAAAGGAAATATTTTCTCTGGAGACCAGATACATTTCAATAATGGAAAACAAATATCATTACGCGTTGATATTATCAACAATTATGAATCTCCGAGGACATCAAACAAAGCTTTATACTTCACTGTGGTAATACTTTTTAAGTGATCTAGACTCAACTCATGGTATTAAATATCATTTATGTGTTTGTAAGAACCAAAATCCATTTGTGTGTTTTTTTCGCTGACTAAAACATGGTCCATAATGAAAACTCATATCCATGCGTTCTTACAATCAATCGTGCTACATGTATATTTACGTTCTCCTGGTTTAATGACCATCCATCTGAACTAGTTCTTATATTTCATTTCTTGACAAAACAATGACAAATGTAAGTAATTTCGATTCTTAAATTACAAAATATATTATTTGACGTTGACACTTATTATTTCTCGTAAAATAATGTACGACGTCTGTTGTTTCCTCTTTCAAACGTTCGTGACTTTATTAAGATATGATATTATTGCGAACTGGTTTTTTTTGTAAGTAAAATCAAATACAATGTTTTCAACATAAGCGTGTATTGAAGCTTCTAACTAATTCAATGAGTAACATTATTAAGATCAAAAGTCTAACTAGGCGTCTAAGAATGAACAAACGTTGAACCAAGCTTTATGAATCTAATATGATTATACCGTACATGTTATTACGCCATTTATCATAATTTTTTACAGTAACTTACTATGTAACAATGATATTGCCTACTGACATGGACTGTTTTCTTGATAAGTATCAAACAAATAAAGTTAATTACTTTTTGCAAGGGAAATAACTGTTGATAGCACGAATTATATAACTGATCTAGATTACTTTGCTATTCTGTTTAAATGCATACCACTACAAATGCGTATTATATCGATATTAAATGTTAAAACTTTCTACTTTCTATTAAACAAAACACAAGAATAACTGAACGACAAAACATTATGTGTAAATATTACATTGAAACTACAATGTATATTTTTTATATCAAAATATTCACATAATGGTTTGAGAGATTAGTTTGGTGTCGTTTGTCATACATCATCAACAAACTTCAAGCTGTTACTTCAAAGGAGATTGGTATAGCTGAGCCCAAGCATAATGATACTGCAAAAAACTCAAAAAATATAGAAAAAACTTGGACTTAACCCTTTACGGAAGTCAGTTCATCACATCTACAGCACCCGACTTAAGTTACGTTATTTCTTGGATCCATATGGCACAACGTATCGATGTTTAAGAACTCGCCTCTCACATTGTACAAGTTTTATTGAGCATTCTGATTCTGTATAGCGCAGCATGGTGTGTAGAGTTATTATTGAATATACCAGCACATGTCCCTACAAACCTACAACAACCCTATTTTGATTTGCATCTGTCTTTTTAGGTTCCATACAATAAAGATAGTCTGTCTCTTGTATAGATTTAACTTGAATTGTTATAAGAGGGGTAAACAACTTACTAAGTTACACAATGGACATTTATCTAATTATAATTACATTATCATAGTCGGCAATGAATGATTCTAAAATACGAAAGCAGCATATTACAAAAATCTTATGATAATTAAAAATATATATATAAGGATATACGACTGAAATCGGTCGCAAGACGCTTGATAATACGGGCCCTGGCTCGTTTCCAGGCGGCGACAAATTATATCCTTCCACAAAAATTCAGTTTTTTAATCAATTCCACGCTGTAGAAGGAAAGTTTTCGGCTCCTTGTTGAAAGGTTGGTAGGTACTGGGAAAGCAAAATCTGAGAAAAAAAACTCGTTAAGTGATTGGACGCCGTAAAATTGTACAATGTATGGATAAACTGAGTCAGCGTCAAATTCAATTATAAACTATGCTCATTGGTATAATTCATATTTAACTTGGTTACGTAATTCGACGATAGTTGATGATAGCTGAGCATCTGATTTTTATGTAATATGTTATGATCCGGTCATTGCTCAGTAGACCTGATTACCCGCAGGATTTAAACCCAAATTGGTATATGTTTATTCTCAACATCACAGTATAACATGTGATTGATCAATTAATTGTATGATACAGTCAGAAATAATTCTTATAGACTGGTTCCTCAGGAGATTTAAACCAGTAGCATTCAACTAGGGAGAGTTAATTGCACTTACATTATAATGCACACACGGACATGATTTGTTCATTTTGTGGGGAAAGCAATGTCGATATTCCACATCAATACATCTTTGATTGATTGTTGTGTATACAAACATCAGAGACAAGATTCTGTACAAAATAATCTGTCCGTATCAGAATATTTCTTGTTTGTCTGTTTATGTAATCCAATGTAATTTCTATGCAATATCACAGAGTCTATCGCCATTTTAAGCTGCACGTTAACTTCCATTCGTCATTTGCCAGTTTTTTGTTTGGAATATCTGATAAAATTTGACGTGAAATCATACTGCAGCAACAAAACGAAAATTAAGGATAAAACCCTAGGGTAAATAATGTATCATAATTATCAAGTCAGACACGGTTATTCCATTTCGAGATGGTAATTATGGGAATATGGTGATCATAACACAAGATTGTATGATTCAGTAGCAATTATATGCAATAATTTACATTGTGAGCTATGATATAATTGTATGCAATGACACTTGAATGAAGCTATTGCATTTATATAGCCACATTTTTGGTAGTTAGCATAGATAAGGAAACGAAAATGAGTTTAGTATCTTTTGATTACATTGATCGGTCGCCACAATTGTTAAGTGATTGCTTTAACAGAAATACCTCATGCATTCAGAAATTATATCTTTTTATGAAGAATTTGAACTAAAAGTATTAGACTACATTAATTCTAATTTTGACCCACATATTTATGACCACACTTAAACATATTAAACCTGCTAGTCATTACCTTAGTAATATTTTTAGTACAATAAACTGAACAAATATATACAAATACATATACATTGTGTATAACATTCCTGTAAATGTGCGTCGGGACCGTTTTAAGTTTACTGACGGATATGCGTTATTCTATGTAAGCTCTACTTAGCGATTGACAATTTGATTCAAGCTTTCAGTGGGCAAAATTCTTTTATACAACATCTGTTAGTATCATTATCTTCTGTACATCTTGTATTTATCTTATGATCAAAGTTCCGTTGTGTTCTTTGTAATAACCACAACGAGTAGCTGCGATTCTAAGCCGTCGTTAAAACGTGGGACCAAAGTCCATTATAAGTAACTAAATCATAACATTTATTTGAACGTGGCAACCTCCAACTCAGATGCTGAAGGTGGAAAAAAGATTAATAAAAAGCAAGGAAATGACATTGCTCTTATGAGGCATGTTTTCAGTATATTCGTAAAACTCTGCTTGACTTCAGGTCTGATGTTCTTAAAGTATAGCATAGATTCTGTAAAAAGGTAAAATAACACATTTAGTAAAGCTGGCAAACTGTCAGAATGTAAATTGTTCTTCTTCAAATATTTTCTTTCTTCGATATTACTAAAAACACTTAACGCCAGCATGGCTGTTAATCCTTCTAGCAAGCAATCCAAATGCAAATATTGCAGTCTTTAAACCGTCTGTATCCATTGATAGTAACGATGGAACATTCAGACTGCGTTTTCAATTATTCAAACAGTGAATGATATGTGTATAATAATTGGTATTATACGTATATGAGAACACAGAAAATTCAATAATATCAAGTATTTTGCATTGTGCTTGTGATTCTTTTACAATTTCATAATATTGTGGCCTAGTGACCTGGTTCAACAAATACAGATCAGTAAATTTAAGGACAAAGTGTTTGAAAAGCAATGTAATACCACTTCAATATTCAGTCCCTCAAAAGCAAGTAATTCAATTGTATTTCCCAAGGTTCTATTTTAGTTGAATTACAGTCTAGACACTGGATTTTAGATTTACGCGTAAATATAGTGTACGCAGAATCCATTTCCCGATTTGTTAACGCAAAATGCATAAAGATGTACAGTTCTATGTTTTCTATAAACAGAAAACTAATTTTAAACTAACAGACATGTGAACATCTTTGCATATATAAGCCATAAGGCGTGTACGCGCGTAAAAACTCTGTAATTATGTATTTCATGCGTCTTCTTTGTAGGTATTGTCTTCATTACTTAACTTTAAAATAAGGCTTGCCAAAAAAACTCGTTTATCGCATTTATTTATGTACTAGTCGTCAAAATTTCTTATTATGACATTTTGAAACGATTGGTTTTAAAAGTTTGTCTGTATATGACCTATATATGCTAAGGTTTTCATTAGGTGTACTCAGGTCTTCAATTAGAAGTTCCCTCTATGTTCTATGTCACTATCAATAACCTGTAATATCAATATGAAAACAATATGAATACCAATATTACAGAAACAATCATCCTTTTTGTTTAAACATATAATATCCAAACACTTTGGTAGAAATACATCTCTTTGTTACAAATATTAAGAAAGACAAGATAGACATAGCCAAACAAATTAAAATAATACGTTTCTTTTGGTTTCGATTAAAACCACTATACGAAGATATTCATTTACAGAAGATATTGAAACTCCTGTAAAACTGTCTTACAACCGTGAAGTCATATAAATTATAACATACATTAAAGACATATAAACAAGTTAAACTATTTTGCTTTGCTTTGCCAATTTCTTAAAAACGGGATCCTTTAAAAAGACCACACAATATTCATTCCCTTGAGTAGAATTAACATATATAATCCAAAATCATTTAGGGCTTAATACTTTAATTTTGAGGGAAGTGTTTGATTATCAGAAGACATTTGAAGTATGTTGTAATTAAAACTTTTTTCTAGTATTGGCACTCAAATTCCACTTTTGATTTTGAATAACATTGACTGTAAAATGCAATAAATAACATAAATATATTTTAGTTTAAATTACATGTGTTCAAGTTTATTTCCATCAGAGGTGTTTGAAAAAATATAATGCATGTTCGAGATAATTGTCTATTTTTTAGTCTATGGACTGCGTTTGTCTTGATATAGGAGCTCTAAGTGCTAAACTAACTGCCGCCAGCCTACGAACAGTGAAAGAAACCTAGATGCGATTTTAAAACACAATATAATGTATTGACTGAAAATGATAATGCTCGATTGCATTTGATTCAATACTTAGGTACGAAATCCGACCTCGTTGTATTTAGATAAGATAAATATATGACATTACATGCTTCTAAGTTATGACTCGTGTAAATTCAAGAAATAACACAAGAAGTTCACATAGCCTGTATGGTAGTACTTTCTATCAATTTACATAAATGAGAATGTTCATAATCCACCACTTACAGTCTGGTCATGCCTGTTCGATTACAGTAGTGTATTCTAGTAGTACCATTATCAATGATAACAGTGATAGGAAAAAGACATTTAAAGCTATTGACATATACTTGTTTACATTACTGCTTTGGTAATAAACCTATAACTTAAAACAACAACAACAACAGATGAATCAATTTTGTAAACAGGACATCTTTTTTGTAAACTTTTAATCTTAGACTCGGTTGTTTAGTTAGGGGGAACACTTAAGCCCGCGATAATGTTGTACAATTTAAGTTTCTTTTCTTATGGAAACAAAGTGAATTGTTCAGTACCAGTGACTCAGTAGATGAAAGTGTAGATATTACTAACTTGTTTTATATAGAAAATTATAGAATATTTCTGAATATGTTTATTTATCCCTTTTTTGAAAATTAGACTCTTATTTGTTAGATTGGTGGTTCAATTAAAACATCAGTGGACACAAATATGTGCAAAGTAGACATGTTTGTGTATAATGCATGGACGCAAAACAATTATAATTTTCAAGTTTAATCTGCTCCTAATGAAGACATCAGTTTCATAAAAATTGACTATTGTTTTGGTTTGTTTCTAGACGATAATAATTAAAGGTGTAAATTTAACAGATATAATAGTTTAATAACAATATCAATAAAATATATGCTTAAAAAGAAATATGAGATACAGTGTGAAAGACCAATAATAGTAAGGATGCAATTCGTTTAAGGTAGAATTTCCATAATACACATATCAAGGAATTAGGTTTTAGTTTCTAGTTTTATCTTTAAAATTACAGTCCAGATTTACAAGCAAAAGTTTGTAACTTTCTACCGACAAATACATTTTTATAACATTTTATTGAAAATTGAAAAATGAGTAAGAATTACACGATCAATTTGAAAGGGTATATGTCTTTAAAATGTAAAAATGAATTGAATAATCAAGTTCTTTTCATAAATGTGGTTTAATAAAATTCACAATACTTCAATGAATACAAATACTCGTACATCAACTTAAATAACTTAAACTGGATAATTTTACACATATAGCAAATTATTCATAGGGAGACCCAACAGAAAACATGACGATTTTCACCGGTTTTAAAAACCACAAGACCATATCCTTATCTTTTGATTATGAAAACAGTTTCAAGTTACCTACTTAATAATTCACCTTGTACTCAGAAAGAAAAATAAAAGAAAGAAAACGAATTTTCACCGCAGCTGACTCAAACAAATGCCATTTGAATACATTGACCTTCTTCGTGAAAAAATCTTAAAACTCTAGTGACCAATCTAATATGAAATAAACACTTCTTTACAGTGATGTTTTACTTTTAAACAGCATAATTGACTATATAAAGATAATATAATGGTATTTTACCATCTAACTGCAGTAATCATTAACAACTATGTGATGCATTTGTTTTGGGACGAATTTGTCAGGGGACGAATCTTTTTGTCCATTGTTTAAATTAGATTTATAAACTTCCAGTTTAAACTTTAAACACAATTTCTTTCAAATATCTCAAATGATTGTAAGAATAAATACTCTTTTAGTTACTATAAGAATAATATTGAAATTTTTGAAAAAGAAGCATTTTAAAAATAAAAAGTTATATCCGATCTTTATGGATTTTTAACGACGTCTACGAAAACCGCTCACATAATTTGTGACATGACCCGATATCGCGCAAGTTTGACAGCAGCTATTATGGGAATTCTACCTTAAGAACAATAATAAATAACTGTACTATGCGTTTGAAAAAAGTTATTAAAATTCATTTAATTACCTTTTCGTCGTGCAATAGAGAAACATGTGGTCAATTTCTTAGACGTTGATTGTACATTTGTATTTAATGTAAGTGAATTCTCACGACTATATTTGATCATATCAGATGCATCCAAAGATGACATTTATCTCAATATATCTGAATAGAGATGATTAAATGAATAATGTATATCTCTGTCCAATATGATTAATATATATGATAGGTTATTGGCATTTGTCCCGGCAGTTATGTTATAAAATAAACCATGTATATATACATATCGTTTTTCCTATTGAAGTACCTTCGTAGTAGCACAGATATATTGTTTATTTTAATTAAACCATGCTTCTCTAAAGTTATAGTCATTATGAGACGGATGATGTGTCTTGCCATTCTGTTTCAGAATTGCACCAGTGCTGCCATTATCCGCAAGCAACTCCCGAATTTCTTGACTAAAATTTGAGATTGTTAGCATGTGTCACATTATGCCTCGAAACACATGAAACGGTACAATACATATTTGTAAATATGTAAATATTCAGGCCTTTCAGAAGACGTTCGTAGAGAAATATCTTTTCATAAAAGTTTCATTATCTAAGACAAGAGGTGTAGTTTTCCTAACAATAAGAAATAGTGGTAAACATGAGCAAAATTTGATTCGAATGCAGTTTCACAAAGGTCCGACAATTGATGCCAACTCTTTTGCTTTGAGGCCTAAATAATTCATAACACCTAAAGAAGAAGAAAAATGATAAGTACACAAAACAATATTATAAACAAGACAATACACATTTGATTAAAGTAGAGAAATCATACATGACATTTGCAACGAGATATTGTCTGATAACTGTTTGTTCTTTAAATCTAAATACTAACCATTTTAATGTTAATATGTTAGGAGCATTGATAGGAGTAATGAAAAGCAGACTTTAACACGTATCTTTTTGTTCACAAGCACGTCTCCCATATCTATTGGAAAGAATGCGATACCTGTGTTGATAGTTATTAAACATAAATCCAAAACTACTTCTTTACAGCATGTTCCATTTCTAGTATAAACCGCAACTTTTTTTAATATCAAATATTCCTTTCGGTAGATAAAATAATATTGCTACTTTTACCAAGATTGAAAGTTTTAAGGATCAGAAATAATCTTTAACATTAATTTATTACCTCTAGGTTAGTTTGTATGAGATAAAAGATAAAACTCCCTAAGACTGTTTAAGTTAATGAAGAAATATCAAGATCCGCGCCTGATTGGTTGATTGAGAGAAGAACCATCGTCGAGAGTGGAAAGGCCAGAGTGAGAGAAACAGCATTAATTGATGTATTGATCCACGATGTTTTACATTATTTATCAGTCTATTTTATAAGCTAAGATAAATGACATGGATGTGAGAAGCTGATCTCATCAAATACTCGACAATCAAGTTGAATCAGCCAGTCTAAAACATCGATACTATAGTGTGGCAATATGCACAAAATGAAAGCATTTATAGAATTGATCGTTTTGTAAGAGAAGCCTGTTCCTTTCTAAAAAATGAAATTTCATCTATACGACATGCAATAGTTGAGAGAAACGTTTTGGCAACATAATAAAAGGCCATCAATTGATACGTGACTTCTTTGTATATGAAAATAGCATGGAATATTTTGAATGCTATATTTGAAATAGTTTATGTTGGTAATGGCCCAGAGAAAACAGTGTCTAATAGTGAACGCACTGCTGATCTGGCAATGGTTCTGACAAGTTCAGTGACACGGAACTGACACCCATTTTCAGCGTTTACTTCTGTTGTCAAACATTTGCCTGTGTCTAAAAACATTGTTTATGTTACTTTTAGATTCATCCCATATTAATTTGTATAATATGCTTTAAGTGATGCTGGTTTGTCATAATCACTAACAATATGATAGCAACATGTTCAAGGCGTTTTTAAAAAGTCATATAGATATATTGGAAGATATTGTACATTTACTAAATGATCTTAATACAGTAAATTTCTTAGTGAACGAAACATAAATAACGAAAATGTATTTTAGCATACGCACAACTTAATTTTTTTAGATGCATCAGGTTTGAATAAATACGTCAAATAATTACTGAACGTGCTAAAGCCTCAATTTTTTTAAAACGAAATGTTATCAATTCTATTTTCTTACTTTTGTATTACGATGTTTTGGTGCAACAGTTCCACATTTTGTCCTATATTTCTGACCAATACAATTTCCTCTAGCATACTTGTTCGTCCAATGAAGTTCTCCACCAGTATAGAGAAATGGATGAAATTATGATACCATTGGTTATTTCTGATAAACAAGTGCGTATCACGGGCAGTAGTTGCTGACTTTTTACTCTGTGTATTAATAGTGACTTACTTTGCTAATTGATTATACATTCGTCGTGGTACACTCCTGACGGTATGCCTGAATAGCGAATATGACTATTTATACTTCATACAAAATAAACCTGTCATAGCTCCGACAATCCTTTAAATATATTTCTTGGTTATAGTATGTTCATATAATAAAAAACGTATTAAAAAAACGCCAATATTAGGGGATGATGATGGTTATTTTGCATATTTAAACTAGGTAGATATGTTTTTAAGATCTGAAACAATATAATTTTAAGCCCCTATATCAATACCATTACTGTGACTAGACTGCCAACATTTATCTGGTGCATATGTTTTATTCATATCTAAGGGCAATTCACTTTTTCAATAGACGAACGTTTCTCCACACTAAACACCAGGATGTTGGATCATGTACTGTATATTCAATGTTAACATAACTAAATTAATACGGCGTGCTCTCAGCAAAGGCCCCCTTTTTAAGAAGTGGACACTGAGTCAAATTTAAACTTAGAAAGCAAAATGATTTGAGATGTTTATTGTGTATCTACTGCATAAATCGTAGGGTATAATGACTTTAAAATGAAACATATGCATTGATAATTGAACAAGCTACAGCGTAATTTAGTCAATAGAAAAAGGTTATGCAAAAATCAAGTTAAAGATTACGCTAAATTGTAAAGCAAAATCGATTAATTAAGTTATTTATAATGTATAACTAAATATAAATGACTATACATCCGGCCTACTTATCCGTATCAAGGAAAATACGATATTCTTCTTCTTGATGCAGACTAAAGTATTTCCTCATTATTTATTGATATGATTGTTGATGCATGTTAAACCGTAACTTGTCATCGGTAAAAAAGAAGTATTCCAGCAGGAAATATTGATGACTTTAATCAATATAAAGTATAGTACTTACATACATGTTTATATACGAGTACATCAGCTGTACAATACATATGTTTACATTTTAATGTGTTTTGTGTCCAGGGATTCTGGACATGAGCCACGATGTAATGAATAATTTGTATGTCGTACAATGAAAAAACCTTCTGTTTTGGCCTCAACTCAATCAGTAAATTTTTATGGTATACATAATACATGAACAGTTGGCACGTCTACCTATTCTGCTTAGTGACTCAGACTTGGGGTGAAAAGTTAAATTTCATATTTGAAAGCATTATGAGTAGTCCTCGCCAAATGAAACAAAGCCAAGGTTTTGTTAGAGCAAAATTTATGAGACTATTTGTATCACCATGGGAGATTTCTCAAACAAGTCCAACATTATTAATGATCATTGTCTAGTTCATAGCCTATTACTAGACAATGTTTACAAGATAAGTAGTGATCCAAGTGACTTTTTGTCGGTTTTAGTCATCAACGTAAAATCTGAGAGTTTTGAATTCATATAAAGGCAAATTAGACTTAAATTACATGTGCTTAATTAAATATTCGTAAACATTAGTTAGATGAAACTGCAAGTGATTCAGAAAATACTTTTACTTTCTTTCACTGTTTCATGCGTATCACGAATTTACAGCACACTTAAATAAGTGACATTCAAAGGAAACTCACATATCACTCGGCGTATACATTGTTTGAATCGTATCCTTAATACCACTTTTAGCAACACGATAAGACAAAGTTTTAAACTTTGCCATAAAGAAGTACCAGGTGAAAGCGGCTTGCTAATTGAATGTATGTATGTACTCTTTCTCAAAAGGTCTCATCAAAACAACCAGATTTAGTTTTTATAAAACCAGTCATAATACTTATTATTCTCGTTTATGATAATCGCATCAAAGTTAAACCAAATGTAGAGTTGCCAAAGCCCTACAACGCAACAACGCGTAAAAGTTTCACTGCGAGGTGGCAATATTGCTTTATTGATTCAATGCGTGATTTAGTGTTTCTAGATGACAATATAATGCATAAACAATAATGTGTAGAATGTCTGGTAAAAAGCCAGAAGCATGTCCAATGACTTAGACACTGTTTTCATCCCAGAAAAAAACATGTTTAGTTTTAATCAAAACCGTACCGAAACATTTTATAAATTGAACTTGATAGTCTTAATACCTTAATATAAAATCCACCATAAAACTAGACCTTGTTTGAATTATGCTTTATATGTTTTCTCAAATATTTTTCCCTAGACATCAAATTCCCTATAATAATTCTTAAGTCCTTACCTTATCATGTATATTAATACGGCAGTTTCCATCATCACTAAATTTCTTTTGTATCCCAGCCACATTATCTAATTTGATTGTTTGGCTAATCCTACCATGTGTTTTCCATACATCATTTGCGGATCAATTCAACTTGCATTTAAAAACCAAAGCATTCTAATGAATACAATTTCGTATTTATTGCTATATATGATCGTGTGTTGATTCGCATTGTACTATTCGATACAATGTATGATAATTGAATAGATAGCTGAAACAAACCAATCAAGCAAAAGGATATTCATCTAGACCCAGTTTCCGCTGAAAAACTTCATACTGTATTACGTGTTTTAGTTCTGTTCTCAAGGTGACTTGGCTTCAAATTTAGAAAAAATAATACTTCTCTAGTTCAAAGAAAGAACAACATATCTTATCCATCAGCGTAAGACGCTCACAGAAATACGAGCAAGAAAATCTTACATATTTCTGCGTGATAGAAACGTATTCGCAAATACCAACTTCTTTAATAACTCTCTGTGTTATACTTGTACAGTTGTGTCAAACATTTGTATACAAATGATAACATCATTTCCCATCGGTGGATTTCACAAACACCAAAAGTTTATATGAAATGACATTTTGATTATGCAAAAGAAGTTAGTTATCTCAAATGAACCTTGGAAAATGTTTAGCATAGTTTCTAGGCGTATTTTCTATTCCCTAGTTACATGTGCTTAGTGTAAACATATACTGTCCGTTGATGACCCGTTTTTTCTATCTTACTTGAGAAAATTGGTTTATATTCTTATAACGTGAATTTATTAATAGCAAACGGAAGAAACCAAAACAAAAAATACAAACACTATAGGTATCGTATAAACAACGATCGTAAAACATTATTTATATTGATTTTTTTTTCAAATTGATGTATTTGTTTAATATCGAGTGGCATATACTTGTCACATACTTCATTGGAGTAAATCGGAATAGTTTTAGTGAAGCTTTACAACCTGTCAAGTGGTCGGCCAATTGGTTTGAACTTGATATAAATCGACGGGATAGTAAATTCATGTCAAACAGTATGATAAAAGTGCTGAACACGAATTAGACGAGGAAATCAATAAGATAAATAATAGATTTGTTTTACTGTAACATTTAATGAAAAATTTGCAGCAACATTAAAAACTTGTTATTTGAATAGGTATTAATAACTAATTGATTAGGTTACAACATTCAAAAACGTGTAAAAGGATTAATAGTTAAATATAAGTCACATCGACCAAGTGAAATAATAGAATAAATATATACATAACATTTAACAGTAAAATTAATGAGCATAGAGTAAATTACATTAAACTAATCATTTAAAAACCGAAGAATACATTAAAAACTGAACTAAACTCAGATAAGTAAAACACAACAACTTTGAGCATCAATGTTATAAGTAACATCCGTCATTAAAGTTCCTGACGTCAATTCGTTTCCATGGTAACAATTTTGCATAAGCGGCTACTTCAAAAGATACATCAAATTTCGTGTCATAATTACCTCCAATAACAACAACACTTTTCTCTCCCAAGATATCAATCTTTAAGCTCCGTACAATTGAAGTATGGTTAATCAAACGTGCAAAAAGTCTGCACTGTTTTGCATTCTACACGAAATATTCAATCTCATTTTTATTTCCAATTGTAATGCAATTATGTGACTTATGTTTTAACAAGTTTTCCATTGAATCATGTATATCATTGGAAGATTTAGTTCTCTCAAAGGGCCGTCTGTTTCTCGCAAAGCTATTGTAGAGATGGGACGATCCTCTTTTGCATTGTATAAATATATAAATCAAACAAACAAGTATAACAATGCTACCAATAATTGCAACAATTCCGATTTTAATTTCATAAATTAGTTTTTTGTTGTCATGCATAAGTTGGTGATATAATTCCACTTGGGACAACGAGCCGGAAGCAATTTCCTCGTGAAATCTTATATCAGACCCAGTATCACTTACAAGTGAGTCTGCCATTATTTCCACTTACTTTTTATAACTTTCAGAAAAAATACAATACTTTTCACTAGTGTTGTTTATTTCTATAAGATGCTTAATTCAATTACAAAAAAGTACTTTTTTCAAAACGTTTCCTGATTCCTCTCAAATGCGAAACTTCCGAAAACAATTCTGGCAAAATTTCACACTGTGTAACAAGATTTGCGTAAGATTTCAATTAAATACACTAAACTTTTCAATGAAGGAATATATAGGCAATTGTAGATGCGTGTCGCAAAGGAATTATTCACGACGTTTCTGTGGACAATTGTTTCCGTGTTTCTATTCAACAAGTTTTATCACAAGGTATACAAATCCAAATATGTATATATAATGAGTACCAGGTTTCCTTTTGTATATGTTAATCTCTCTGACTTTGAGCGTATATATTCCCAAACCATGCGGAAAATGGTGAGCAAAATATGTACACGTTACTCACAACGAGAAAGAAACGTCTAGCACACATATGATAGGACTTCTCAATGGTAAAACAAAACTAAAATAATCCAGTATTTTATCCATAACTGTTTTCTTGAAATGGTATGGCAACGCAATGTAACATTCTAGAAAGACTGGATATAAACAGTAAATTTTGAAGATTTAATTCCAATATATAAACCACCGTTTCTATCATTTTAGAACTTAAATCCATTTATTGAAATTTTATCTCGTATAAGATTGCAGTTTTTTTACTATAGTGTGTTTAATTCCAGACCGATTTGATTCTTCCACAGAAAATATCAGATAATATTTCATTGACACGTCAATCTTCAATGAGCACGAATCTAATCCATTTCACAATGTTTGAATTTTCCAATATCGTCTAGGCATACATTCAATGCAATGTAAACAATGTTTTCGTTCGGCAGCACTATCGCACAATGCTGCGGATACGAATAAGGGATACAGTATTTCCAATACTCCAAAACAACGATGCTTATTTTTTTTCAATACAAATCTTTAGTTTGTGGCGAAGATGACGATACTTATGGGTTTAAAGATTGAAGAGTGAAACTAATTCAATTTAGATTTAAATACGAACATGAAGTTTATTTACATTATTTGTGTACTTTAAATGTGTTGACCATTTTTTAAGAATAGAATAAATTCATGTTCAAATTAGCTTCGTGATCGTCTTATATCCTAATCCATGCGACGTTGCTGAATAAACTGACTTTCAAAACGTATATAAAACTGTTCAAATGTATAATACCTGGCTAAATGAATATTAGTATAATCAAATGTTCATCATTCGTAGTGGTGATGTTTTGTCAACGATTGAATCGCAAGAAAAATCCGTTGTGTTAACTGCAATTTTATATCAAATAACGAGAGTGAAAAGCGCATATGACTCTTTGAAGACACTTTCTTTTTCCTTTTTAGATATATTACAATTGATAAAAAAGGCGATTAAGTAAAAACAACAGAAATGTAACGACTAATCAATAACGCAAGGTTCCATGCATGTATTATAAGGTCCAAACTGTTTTTGTTTTAATTTACCAACTATTAAGTCTTCAACGGCAGTTATATTTGCACGATCTAAAAACAAAATATTAGATTTTATTATCGAGATTAAACGTGGCAAAGACCGATATTTCATTGTCACTTGAATGAGCTTATTTGTCATACAATGTGAATTGTTATAGGTCAATTGTTTTAAAGATATATGTGCGGTAATACACAATCAATATAATGTTTTACATCACGTAATAGACTCATTTCTTACTGATTTGTTTCCTCTTACCGTATGAAAAGATGCGTGATACTAACGTTTCAAATGATTGATGCATAGACATACGATATATCAGTTAAAATAATGATGGTATATTTTCTCATTTAAGAAATTAGATTGGCGTTAAAATAACTTGATAAATAAAAGTACATGTACCTACAGGATAATAAAGTATTTTCTTTGGGTTTAAACCAAATTCCATCACAAACTAACTTAAACAACATTTACTCGTGGGTTATTTCGAAGTGTATTCAAGAAGTACAGTCAGTTAATACTTCCCTGATAAGATATTTATTAAAAGTGACTTACAAAGACAGCTCATGTTTGAGATTTGTTTGCTAACCACAAGTAACTATTGAACAGGAGCCCAAACTTTGGTCAAGTGGCATACTTATATACATAATAATTGCTTAAGCATATATAAAAAATATTTTGTTTTGTTTATCAGAATATAATAATTTTAAAACGTGCATTCAATATAAATGTTTTAGGGTTTGAAATACCGAAGTGTTCACAAAAGCAAGGTGCACAAAACAATTATTAATGCAATCACAAGAAGTCATTCCTGAGCAGCCGCTTGTCAGATTGTTAGATTTGTCAACAAATCAAGTACACATTTGAGTTTAATAGAGTCCTTACTTCACAAACTCATACATCTCGTATGTTTATGATATAACAATATTACATCGATGCATACACGACACTATGACATAGTAAGAGACATTGACAATACAATTTGTCTCGTCCAGTATGCCTTCACTGTCTCCAAATCAATACAGATTTGTCAATACGGACATCAGACTGACTATCATTTCACACATATGTTAGTCAGACAGAAGTGATTTAATCCACCAATGATCCGGTCCGGATGGTATATAACATACTACAATTTATAGAATAAAAAACATATCAACACTTGACAGAAAGGATAAAACACATTAAAGGTGTATTTCAAATTAATAGTATGGATACAATTAACAGAACGACTAACAGTTAAGTAACGAAAACAGGCAAACATTCAAATAGATATTAAAATGCTTTTTACACACTATCAGAATAACACATTTAAAATTGATTGAATTGCAAATATTGCAATTTTTGATGTGGGAAAAAAGATTTGAACTACCGTGAAACATTCTTGATTACAAGTAGCCATCATGGTCAAATGTGCATTAAGTATCTCAGATATATGGTAATAAGGAGAAGTGTCTGATGTACATTAAATTCTAGGAGAATATTTGATACCAAATAAAGTTTTTAAGATGGACGGATCGTCGCCAATCGACTTAGATACGACAGCAATATCAAACTGTGAAAAATGTTTTATTGCTCTCTGAGGTATAGAATTGCTTTAAATAGAATGACAGTTTTGTGCTTTGCCTCGATCTTAATTAATCTATTTTGCTGTCCAAGAAAACTCAATAAAAATTCTTCCTAGTTCAAAATTAAATAAAGTTTTATCACGTAACTCGTTTGACAGTACATTGTATTTCGAATCATCAGAAATATCCAATCACTCACGAATCTTTTTTTTTCTAGAATTACTATTGACAATTCTTTCTCATAAAATCTTTGAAGAGTTTTTTCCTTACTAATTAACTATGACCTAGAGAAAATGTTGACAATCCAATGACAACTTTAATAGTAGATTGCTTTTATTACTAAAATTGAAACTGAAACTCTTTTTTGTTCTGGGATATTTAATTTTGTTTATACTGTAAATTCTTTATCAGTTTGAAGTCTAATTTCTCTTATTAGTTTTAGAAGCAAATATCACCGGAAAGTATCATAACGAAATTACTGAACTTAACCTTATGTATATCATTTCGTATTATACCCAGTACTATTTTATTGTACGTAGTTTTGTGCTCTACTCCATTTGAGGGTGCCTTTTCTCTAACAGCAGTTTTTAAGGATATAAACATACCTTCAATTGATTTTAGCTTGTGCTCGAGTATTACAATGAATACGGGAACTCACAATTTACTTATTAAGTGATTTATCATATTCATTTTACAAAGAATCTTTCAATTTTTTAATAATCAAAATATTTTTGATAACATAGTCAATCAGTAGCAAGATGATGTTTAAGGCAATTATTAAAGAGATTTTCTTGTCTTACATAAAATACAGTAGAAACAAACTCGCACATACACTCAGACATAAAATAAAACGTAATCCATGCTATTTTGCGTATTTCATTTCGGCTCGTATTGTGATTGTATTCTGAAAACGTGATGCAAACTTTTTTTCTGCTCATTGATATGTTGATGTTGATATTAAAACTGTTAAAGAATATGGCCTATTATGGTTATATCGTATTGTTGTATATTCCCTTGAATACATTATCTGAAATGCCAATAGTTTTACAGTAATATTTTACATATAGACAATATAATATTGATAATATCATTACAATCAATTATTGGAGAACTGATACTGTTGTATGGTTCCTTTATAAATATTCAATAGTTTCATAATTCATAAATACAAAATTTTACATGGAAATATTAAACTTACATCAACTATGCTTTGTAGTGCTGATGACGTCTATTTACTTGTTTTATTAAAATCTCACATAGTATCATTTTAGTATTACATTTTAATTGCATGCTCAATTACGAAAATCATTGTTTGCGGTGCTAAACGTTTGCGTAATGTGATGTGTTTATTTTCGTTTGTTTCAGACGTCAGATGAACGACAAGTATACGATTTATTTCTATTTATGAAATATAACAATACATTTTACAGTTATATTTTACATTTGGACAATATCATATTGATTTCAGAAAACATGAAATATGATACCATTACAATCAATTATTGGAGAACTGATACTTTTGTATGGTTCCTTTATAAATATTCAATTGTTTCATAATTCATAAACACAAATTTTACATGGAAATATTAAACTTACATCAACTATGCTTTGTAGTGCTGATGACGTCTATTTAGTTCTTTTATTAAATATCACATGGCATCATTTTTTGTATCACATTTTAATTGCGTGCTAAATTACTAAAATCTATGTAAGCGGTGCTAAAACTTTGCGTAGTTTAATATATTTATTTCACGGCGTCTCAACGCCGTTATATTGTGATGGGTAGTTTTTTGTAGCAATAGACAAAAGTCTCGTGACAAAAATCCTTTCGATTTCTACTGCCGACATTTTATTGGTTTTTTTCATTTGCTCCAGTACTCAGATGAACAACAGATATACAATCTATTTAAGATTCTGTTTTATTATATATTCAGTAATTTAGTCCGTCAGTAGGTAAGTACTACCCGTGTTAGTTTTTAGTTGGTGACTTAATTCTGAAACTACTCTCATTGACCCATTACAATTACTAAGCAATTTTCCCCAAGCACAACATCTATTGAATAGCTTGAACCTTCTCTGACCGATGAATGAATTGATAGTTACGTAAGAGTTTTCACAACAAATCCGGAAAATATAAGACACGAGGTGCAATGGTAGCACGTTATGTATTTAATTTAATGCAAATTTAGCAGACTCAAAAACATTGCCACAGTTACTGACGTCGCACCATATATAAGAACAAATGTTGTGTAAGTGTGAAGCCATAGCCGTCCATTTCAATTTGTTAATAGTGGTTATGCTTTCTTACAAACCTTACTACATAAAGGGGAACGAAGTATGTTTCCTATAATATGTTTATGTTAGAAATGCAAGTATTGAAAACAAATTTTGTTATATCAGCCGGCCATCGTTAATTAGCTCCAGCAATGAACAAACTAATTCATCTGCATTATTTGTATTCATATCTGAAATAGTGCTGCATTATTCAGTAGAAATTATTGGACACTTGCATTTGTTGTTTATTGATTAAATGATTCATCATAAACATCTGCGGTGATGTTTTCAAAGTATTGAAATATTTCAGATAACAAGACCAGTTATACCACATACAACGTGATGGAGTACCATATTGACACAATAATTATGCGACTTAACATCAACGCTTCACATTGGTAGGATGCGCGCTAAGGAATTCTAGAAGTCCTGGGTTCGAATCCCCTAGGATCACAGCTAACTTCGTTAAGCAAGGAATATACCCACCGCTGCTTTTACTTCACCCAGGTGTAAATAAGAAACTGCAAGAGTGGTATATTTCTGTTGCGACAATTTGTCGGCTACACTTAGCGAGGTCAAAGACACGTCAGGATAATTGATAGGTAGATATCAGTAGCCAGATGACCAGGAGTAGTAGCTGTAAAGTCAGCGAACGTGCATAAGCATAAAACTTAGAGTATTATATGCCGTCATGTCGTCTGGTATTTGTTTTTAATAGTGTAGCTATTTTTTCGCATATTAATTTGTGATATAAATTACACAATGTTTGCTTTTGTTCAAAAATCATGTACTGTATTAACATTTTCACTTAGTAACCAAATTTTGGACATTCACTGCAAACATCATCCCTCACTTTCTAAAAACGATTTATTCATGAAACAATGCACGCTTGTGTGTATTAATAATATATACAACAGAATTTATTCTATTGATTTAAGCACACAAGATCATGGTATTGCTATCAATTATTTTATAGATAAATGACACTGAAGTATGGCTTATTATCAATATTTATGATTCATAATTCAGAAAATGAAAACGCAATGTACTTAGAAATACAATACATTGTATTAGTACAAGGCATTCATAATACATTATTACATAATTATAATACATAATACATAATAGGCATAAATGAAGTTTGTGAATGATGCAAATAATGAGGCTTTTTAAAGATCGACAACTGACAAGGGAGTCGGTAACATTTATTTGAGACATTGTGAAATAAATGCTTAAAGTGAACTTGGATCAAATGGGCGAATTATACTGTAAGGGGGGGGGTATATTCATCACACTAAATGAAATATCTAGTAATTTATGGCATTAGGGATATTACAAGTTCGTATTTCAAATTAAAAATAATGTATAATTGATGGTTAGTTGTGTAAGCGGACACTACGTTGCTAATGAGTTCATCTTTTTCAACATTTTATACGATATGATTTTTTTTTGAAGAAGCATTATGTTTCCAGCTATAATTAAACCAGCGTTAATAAAATAAACTTTTAAAGCAGCTAGGTTCAAAATGCATTTTTACTTACGTTTATGTCATCATGATAAATATAATATAAATATTTGGCTTATTGACTTTATGCTTATCTCATAGACAGTTCACCAATTGAGTATATAAGAGGTAAATGCAAAACAGTAAGGATTGGCGATACCTTTCACATACGTATAAATATCAGTTTTTCGCTATTGTGTAATGATTAGGACTTGCCGACACCAATATGGAACTATATCATATACATGTTACCTACTAATGTGTGATAGTAGTAGACAATCCTTTTAATGAATATAACTTAAATAAGACTTTTACTGTTTAAGATTGGTTTAGCAAACACATTCAGAACTATTTTCTGTAGAATACTATGTCACACATTGTCATGAGTTCATTCTGTTTACTTCAATATGTCTTGAGACCAGATGATCAATTCTAAAACTATAAGCAGACAGACCACGATTTTCAGATTACATAGATATACCCTTGTCGATTATAGTAAAACAGCTCACACACATACTTCAGATTAAAACATAATAATTCCCCAAGCTACTTCCATAAAGAAGCAATGACCGATATTGCATGTGAAAGCTTCTTTCAATGTCCGTTCGAGTAACGATACTCGTTATAGTCAGATTTGCGTTCCAACATTCAACTGTTCTAGGAAATTCCAATAAAGTGATTTGTCTTGATTTCTGTTTATTTTGTCGTCGAAGGTTACACAAGACAACTTTCCTCATAATTGATGTTCTATTTTTACGATGATTTCAACCGTCTTGCGAATCATCATAATTGTCCAATCAGTTGAGTTGCCTTTTTTATCTAGATTAACTATTTTCTCTAACTAATTAACTCTGACCTACAGAATATGTTGACAATTCAATGACAACGATTGTACAGAAAAGTTTTGTTGTTCTGTTTTTTTGCTTTAAGCTTTATAAAATCGATTTTGACCTATCTCTATGAAGTAAATGAACGGATAAGATGCTGCAGATGTTTTATATAAAGCACAAAATAGACCAAACAGTAAACATTTGTGGTATGTTGGCTTCGAGTGAATAGATTAGACACTTGCAAACTATAACATAAGCTAGTCTCACAAATCATTTTTGAGTATGTGTTATACATTTTTTTTCAAGTATTAATCCACATATGGCTGTTATAGCAGTGAAGAACAAATACTTTCAATGCTGCAATGTATGAGATACATGATTTAATTTGCTTAAAATCTTTTACTTCAAATCATTAATAATCACCATTGATTAGTAAGTGTAAGTCTTACATTTTTCCTTAAGAATATTATAGTTTTTGTTATATAAGCAGTTAAGAACGATTAACTTTTGTTCTGCATTATGAGGTTAATGAATTAGTAAATGACTAATGGTTATTATCCGATAATAAGTTTGCCTTTTCTAAGAGCCATTTCTACCAATATTTGCGTTTGCATAACAAAATAGTGTTTCATCATTTATAGAATATTGAACATATAAACTTGTATATTGATTAATGATGCATCATAATTATCAATAAATGCATCGGTGGGAATGTTTTCAATGTATAAAAAATATTGTAGAACACATGAACTGCAAGAAACGATGAGGAACCTACTACATTGTCACAAAAAATGACCGATATTGCATGTTGAAGCTTGTTTCATTGTCAGTTTGAGTAACGATACTCGCTAAAGTCAGAATTGCTTCCGAACATTCAACTGTTCTAGTAAATTCCAATAAAGTGATTTGTCTTGGTCTCTATTTATTTTGTTGTCGAAGGTTACACAAGACAACTTTCATCAAAATTAATGTTCTATTTTCACAAAGTTTTTCAACAGTCTTCTGAATCATCACAAATGTCCAATCAGTTGAGTTGTCTTTTTATCTAGATTTACTATTTCCTCTAACTAATTTACTCTGGCCTAGGGAAAAATGTTGACAGTTCAATGACAACGACTGTACAGAATAGTTTTGTTGTTCTGTTTTTGCTTTAAGCTGTATAAAATCGATTTTGACCTATCTCTATGAAGTAAATGAACTGATAAGATGTTGCAGATGTTTTATATAAAGCACAAAATAGACCAAACATTTGTGGTATGTTGGCTTCGAGTGAATAGATTAGACACTTGCAAACTATAACATAAACTGGTCTCACAAATAATTTTAAGTATGTGTTATACATTTTTCAAGTATTTTTCACACATGGCTAATATAGCAGTGAAGAACAAATACTTTCAATGCTGCAATATATACATGATTTAATTTGCTTAAAATATTTAACTTCAAATCATTAATAATCACAATTGATTATTAAGTGTATGCCTTACATTTTCTTTTTAAGAATATGTTAGCTTTTGTTATAACAGCAGTTAAGAAGGAATAACTTTTGTTCTGCAGCGTATGAGTTTAATGAACTAATTTGCATAAGGTAGCATGGTGTGTTTATTCCGATTATAAATCCGCCTTTTCTAAGAGCAATTTCTTCCAATATTTGCATTTACATAACTAAATATTGTTTCATAATTCATAAAATATTGAACATATAATCTTGTTTATCGATTAATGATGCATCATATTTATCTATAAATGCATCAGTGGGAATGTTTTAAAATGTAGAAAAATGTAGAATACATAGACTGCAAGAAACGATCAGGAACCTACATTGTAAAATTGTATTTTCGTAGTAGATAAATGTTGTGGTTGACTTTCTACAATCAATAATTCTTAACATATAAGATAAAATTTCAATTGCTTCAATCATCAATACGTTTTACACATTTCGACTTAATTACAGAACAAACCCACTCCCAATCAGCCTGATGTAAAGTTGCATATTGTTTTACATTATAATTCTGGCTTTATGAATTTTTTCCATTGTTTGTCTAAATATCCTCCGTTATGCATGTGTTTGGTTATCGAAAATCATATATTAAGAAACTATGCTCTGTAACGTGAATATGCCTAGTTACCTTATTTTCAATACACCTTCTCATTGTCATTATTGCAATTTTTTTATAAAACCCTATAATATATATTAATATGACAATGATATAAATTCTTATGAATGTAGCATACAAATACGAGTTTATTATTCAGAATATAGAAAACCCAATATATATAATCTAAACAATAAGTAGGTACTTTTGTATAATTTTCGATCTTGCAAGATATGCAAAAAAAACCACAAAGCGGTCTTTATAGTGCATACTTCTTAAATTTCAGGGTGCACAAGATTGGACTGCCTTCTCATTTTAGTACTAATAGATAGTCGTTCTACAGACGTATCAAGTCGTAATGCAATTGTATTGCATTCTTGAGAATTATTTGTATTGTATATTTAAATCGTATAATTTAGGTCTACATCACACATGTAATTGACCAAAAGTACATCAGAACATATACCATGTAAACTGTTTTATTTAAACGACGTTTTATATTTATATTAAATTGTATCAATTGTTAAGCTATAAATTCATTCACATATTGTTATCTATTATACAGTTTGACCACTCGCAATGTGATGGTGGTTTTACCACATTGTAATCATAGTTGTATTTTCTCAATGAATAAACACTGACTTTGACATTTTCAATCAATGATATTTGACGTATAACATAGAATGGCAATCTTATTATCTTGTTAAAGTTGTTTATCTTATTTTATTTATTTATTTATTGGAGTTAACGACGTGTCAACACAATTTTAGGTCATTTTATGGCGTCCAGCGCACCTAACCTAGCTTTCATGGACAATTGTCTATAACCAGTACTCACCTACCCTTCCACAAGGCCGGAAACATCTCCATATTATCTAATTAACGGAGGAAAATTGATATATTGTCAAATTTTCATGGAAGGGTATAACCTCCCCGGGTGGGTTTCGAACCCGCACCTCCTCGGGCACGAGTATCCAAATCCCGGCGCGCAACGAACTGTGCTATGGACCCGGGTAAAGTTATTTATCAATCAATTAAACAACACTTACAACATAAGGCAGAAATAGCCTACTTCTCACGCACAGAGATGCCGGTAATTCAAATTACAATGAGTTTCATTTTATTCACGTTTCACAATAACTTGTATTTTTTTGTTCTTTTTCATAGTGTTGAAATATAAATTATGAACTAACAATAACAGATGATGGGTTTAATAAGGACACAATTATATGCATTTATATTATTTTTTCTGTATGCTGTGATTAGAAAATACAAAGGTATGACATACTATTTATTCAGTCATAATTTAGATATTCAGTGCTAAATTTGGTAGAAAATAGTTGCTTCCTTCGATATATAATGGTGTTAAAAATATCAGAAAGTAATAAACTTTCACCCTTAATTTGGTAACAAATGTTCAGTTTTCAGCTGATGATAAAGCAAAGTACTTAGTACTGTTAAAACCTTGAATTTAGATATCTAGAGCATTCAAAGAGGCAGTGGAAAGACCGAGCCTTTTGATAGTGCCAGTCTAGATAAATGAAAACATATGCCAAAGACACAGTAACAACTTACAAACAAACTAAACGAAATTTCAATTTTATTTAAATATTAAGAATATGCGACTCAGAATGCCTAAAACTGTTAAAAATGACATCATCTTTCTTCTTTAAGAAAAATATCCCACGATAGAAATTCGAAAACGATGAAGTAGAAGTTATCCTCTAATCGCTCTCATTTGTTTCCGTCAGATTATCGTAAATATCTTACAAAAATAGATTACATTATTGAAATTTAAACATCAGTGAAATTATATTTTCCCTAGTTACAAAACTAATGTGTTACAGACACTGCATGTGCTATTTACGAGAAACGAACTGTCAGTTTAATTTAGATAATGAACAAAAATGTCAAGAACTGTTACGTTTTACACATTGGTGCTGACTTTAAAATGAATTATGGGGATTCTAGTTATAATACTTCCTATAAGACTGTATAACAATAGTACTTTAGAAAGTTAGACACCAAGTATTTGTGCCATATCCAAGACAAAGAATTGAAAAAAGGTCATTTATGCATGCAAACCATTTAAGTCTTAGAATGATAAGGTAATTTACTCATTTAAAAAGACATGTTGAAATTATACCACATTTTGTAAGTTACAAGACATAATGACAAACATTGATTAGACAACCGCATTAGCACTCTAAAATTTATGACACCAATTAGTGATAACAAGATGCAAAATTAATCATAATAGACGAATGCGTTTGTATGGTTTAAAAAGATTCATCTTAAAGCATATTATGTTATGACAGGCCGACATAAAAGTTAGTAACAAAACCATATTTAAGTTGACTCTATGATTCGCACAAGGTGGTAAACAAAAACCCCATTTGGAAGTTATTGAATTCAAATATTTCTGTTTTTGATACCGGAAAACATTTGAACTATTGTGAAACTTTCTTGATAAAAAGTAGTCATCATGGTTCAAATGGACAATAAGTACCTCAGATATATGATAATCAAAGCGCTAAAGGCACTGGAGTTGTTCGACAGAGAAAACATGTAGTGCTTCGGTCACTTAATGTGCTCAAAAATGTGACAAAATATGTAGAATAAGATTTAGTTTCTTGAAACATAGACTGCAGAGCTTTCGTTGTATGAAATGTATCTTCAAAACGGTGCCATTTGTACTTGTAAACTATACATGAAAATCCATTTTTAATTTGATTATCAAAAATACCGATATCCCAATGTTCAGGTAAATCTAATTTAGAAATTGATTACAATGCATACTCCTATAATTACACAGGTATAATAACCATAGGGGAGTACAGGGAAATACAATTGAATGTTCATACAAATTAATTGTATACGTTTATATTGTATGTGTATCTTTTAAAAAGAGAAAAAAAACATACAACGGTTTTATATTCATGTAAACGCCGCACTACTTCCTGTGCGTTGTTTTTGTGCGATATGAGTTAAGCGTCTGAGCCAAGATATGTTTTACGTATATAATGAGAGATTAATGCGTCACGCCCTTTCAAATTGGGGTTCACCACAGGGAATCTTCACTGTCGTATATATTTTTCAATGTTTGGTTAAATGTAATTATTACAATTTAATTATTAAAACCTTTCCCAGTCATACACATGCTTGAAGATTTGAGTTCCTTCATGTACCTCAAAAAGTAGATTTTGTAGTAAGCTTGCTATACTTATTTCTCAAAATTGGCGTATATAGTTGTTCTTCGAACAATTAATGAAAACTCTGTATATCATAGGTTTGAAGAGTTGAGCCCCGTCGTTACCTCAAAAAAGAAGAATATGTAGTAAGGTTGCTACTCCGATTTCTCAAATTGGCGTATATAGTTGTTCGACAAGCGAACAACTAATAAAACTAGTACACAAATAAGGAAAAGTGTCTATCGTACATTAAATTCTACGTTAAAAATTTGATATCAATAAATGTGTTCAAGATGGACGGATCGTTGCCAATCGACTAAGATACGACAGCACTGTCGAAAAACTGTGAAAAATGTTTTATTGCTCTCTGAGGTATAGAATTGCTTTAAATAAAATGACAATTATGTGCTTTGTCTCGATGTAAATTAATTCATTTTGCTGTCCAAGAAAACTCAATAAAAAGAATCTTTCTTGGTCAAAATTTAATAAAGTTCTATCATGAAACTCTTTCAACCGTACATCGTATTTTGAATCATAAGAAATATCCAATCACTCAGGAATCTTTTTATCCAGAATTACTATTGACAATTCTTTCTCATAAAATGTTTGAAGAGTTTTTTCTTACTAATTAACTATGACCTAGAGAAAATGTTGACAATTCAATGACAACTTAACTAGTAGATTTCTTTTGTTAACGAAATTGAAAATGAAACTATTTTTTGTTCTGGGATATTTGATAATGTTGATACAGTAAATTCGATTTCAGTTCAAAGTCTAATTTCTCTTATCCGTTTTAGATGCAAATATCGCCGGAAAGTATTATAACGAACTTACTAAACTGGACCTCTTGTACATGTATATAATTTCGTATGATACCAAGTACCTTTTTATTGTATGGAGTTTTGTGTTCTATGACATTTGTGTGTGCTTTTTCACTAACAGCAGTAAAGGATATCTTAAAGGATAGACACATAACGTCTATTGAGATTTTTTGTATCTAGTATTTCACTGAATACGGGATATTACAATTTACTTATTGAGTGATGTATCATATTCATCTTACAATGTATCCTTAACAATGTTCTATTAACCAAAATATTTTGATAGCATAGTTATACAGTAGTAAGATATTATTCAAGGCAATCATCAACAAGTTTTCTTGTCTTACATAAAACACAGTAAAAACAAACTCGGACATATACTCAGACATAATAAACAAAACAATCCTTGCTATTTTGCGTATTTGATTTCGGTTCGTATTGTAATTCTATAATGAAAACGTGATGCAAACCTTTGTTTTCTGCTCATCGATATGTTGATGCTGATATTAAAACAGCTAAAGAATATGGCTTATTATAGGTTTATCGTATTGTAGTATATTCGCTTGAATACATTATCTGAAATGCCAATACTTTTACAGTAATATTAGATATATAGACAATATGATATTGATTTCAGAAAACATGAAATATAATATCATTACAATCAATTATTGGAGAACTGATACTGTTGTATGGTTCCTTTATAAATATTCAATAGTTTAATAATTCATAATTCTCAAAATTTACATAGAACTAATAAACTTACATCAACTATGCTTTGTAGTGCTAATAACGTATATTAAGTTCCTATATAAAGATCTCATATGGCATCATTTTCGTATTACATTTTATATGCGTGCTCAATTACGTAAATCATTGTAAGCGGTGCTAAAACTTTGCGTAGTGTGATGAGTTTATTTTTGTGTTGTTTTTTCAGTCTTCAGAGAAACGACAAGTATACGATTTATTTTAGATTCTGTTTTATTATATATATATATATATATATATATATATATATATATATATATATATATATATATATATATAAATATATATATATATATATATATATATATATATATATATATATTCAGTAATTTATTCCGTCAGTATGTAAGTGTTAGTTTAAGGTGGTGGCTTTATTATGAAACTACTTGCATTTACATGTTTACAATTACTCAGAAAGTTTCCCCAAGCAGAACATCTATTCAAAAGCTGGAGCCATCTCTGGCCAATGAATGAATTGATAGTTACTACAGTATTTTCACAACATATCCGGAAAATATCAGACACGAGTTGCAATGGTAGCACGTTTTGTATTTATTTTAGCGCAATTTTATCAAACACCAGTCACTGTCGTCGCACCAGTTATAAGAACACTTGTCCTGTAAATGTGAAGCAGGTCAAAGCCGTCCATTTCAATTTGTTAATAGTGGTTACACTGTATTACGTGCCTAACTACATCAGGGGAACGAAGTATGTTTTTTATAATATGTGTATTTTAAAAATGCAGAAAAAGAGAACAAATCTAGTTTTATCAACCGGTCATCGTTTATAAGCTCAAATAATAAACAAACCAATCCATCTGCATTATTTGTATTCGTATCTGAAATATTGCTGCATTATTCAGTAGAAATTATTGGACACTTGCATTTGTTGTTTATTGATTAAATGATTCATTAAAAACATCTGCGGTGATGTTTTCAAAGGATTGAAATATTTCAGATAACAAGACCCGTTATACCACATACAACGTGATAGAGTACCACAATGACACAATAATTATATTGTCACAATGTATGCATGTACATATGAAATCTCTTATCTAATACGTCTTGACATATGTCAATGCAAAAGTGTTTTGCTGTTAACGACTATCGACAGTCAGTTTAACAATACATGGATAAAGTAAAAAGGGAAACATCTTCTCGTCTTTTGGCAAAATACCAAATGCGACTTCACATTGGTAGTATGCGCATTTTAGAAGTCCTCGGTTCGCACCCCATAGGGGTCACTGCTAACTTTATTAAGCAAGAAATTTACCCACGGCTGCTTAACTCCACCCAGGTGTTAATGGGAACATACAAGAGTGGTATATTTTTTTGTTGCGACAATTTGTCTGCTACACTAAGCGAAGTTAAAGACACGTCAGGATGATTGATACGTAGATATTAATAGCCTGATGACCAGGAGTAGTAGCTGTAAAGTCGGTGAACGTGCATAAGCAATAAACATAGAGAATTGTATGCCGTCGTGTCGTCTGGTATTTGTTTTTAATAGAGTAGCTATTTTTTCGAATATTCATTTGTGATACAAATTACACCATGTTTGCTTTTGTTCAAAATCATGTACTGTATTAACATTTTCACTTAGTAACCAAATATTAGACATTCACTGCAAACATCATCACTCACTTTTATAAAAACGATTTATTCATGAAACAATGCACGCTTGTGTGTATTAATAATATATACAACAGAATTTATTCTATTGATTTAAGCACACAGGATCATGGTATTGCTATGAATCATTTTATAGATAAATGATACTGAAGTATGGCTTATTATCAATATTCTGATTCATAATTCAGAAAATAAAAAGGCAATGTACTTAGAAATACAATACATTATATTAGTACAAGGCATTCATAATTTATAATTCATAATTACATAATCATAATACATTATACGTAATAGGCATAAACGAAGTTTGTGAATGATGCAAATAATTAGGCTTTTTAAAGATTGACAACTGACAAGGGAGTCTGTAACATTTATTTGTGACATTATGAAATAAATACTTAAAGTGAGCTGGGATCAAATGGGCGAATTATACTGTAACGTTGGGTATCGCATATTATTATTATTATATATCGCGTATTCATCACACTAGATGAAATCACTAGTAATTTATGTCATTAGGTATATCACAAGTTTCAAACTAAATAGAATGCATAATTGATGGTTAGTGGTGTAAGCGGACATATGTTGTTAACAGGTTCATCTTTTTCAACATTTTATACGATATCTGAAGTATTTTTGAAGAAGCATTACATTTCCAGCTAAAAAGAACAGGGTAATGAAATAAAACGTCAAAGCTGTAGAGATGCAAATGCATTTTTCACTGACGTATAGGTCATTATAATAAATATATATCAGTCTTGAAAATACACTGGAACCCCTCTATTAAGACCACTGACCGTTCTTTTAAAAAGTGGTCTTATTAGCGGAGTGGTCTTATTAGCGGATAAATTGGTCTAGCATAATTCATAGTACAAAGATTGTCTGACATATACTTTGTTAACTTAAAACAATGATCCTTTATAACATGCTATATAGAGTCCTTGCTTAAAGAATCATTTGAAAGCATAGTGGGTGTAATGAGCTTAGTGGGTGTAATATGCTTTTACTAATTAGTCATTATCAAGAGAACAGTTTTCACATTGCATAAGATTTTCAAATTTTATCATGAATAATTCTATCTATGAAAAATAATTGAGTTCAACTTCGTTATTATTCAACAGTATATAACGCGTATATCTGCGATCACGTACGGGAACGGTCAAAATGAATTATATCGCCTACCGGACCGTATAACGGACTTTATTCGGTACTGACGCTCTCTAATCGTAATCACTCGGCTATTTCCGTAGACCAAAAAAACAACGGAATTTATATTAGACCAGCAACAAATATTTGATCTTTCCGTCGAATTTACTCTCAAGAGCTTCCATTTCGGATTTGCTATTCTTAGAACACTAAAACTTGTACCACATGTATCACGTGACACGTCTACTTTCGTTTTCGAGTACTTTTATTGTTTTATCAATTATTTTCAATAGATTCAATTAAATGGCCTGTATTGGATAGGAAAATGACCCCTAGATTATGCAAGTGTCACATTGTTAGTTAAACAGGCGTGTTAATACCCCTTTATTTATTAGTTATCTAACAGATTGACATCTTTTGTTTTCAAACAATGGGTGCAGCGTATTATCTACACAGGTGTGAAAAACATATACCATAGTCAGACCGCTGGTCGCTCGCCGAATATTTCGCGAATTTTAAGTGGTCGTTTTAGCGGGGTCAAAATGCACGCAATTAAAGCGTTTTGTCAGCAAGAAGTGGGCGTATTACGGAGTAGCGGGGTGGTCCTAATTTCGGGGTTAAAGACTACTAAATACAGAGCAAAAAACCAGACTTTTTAGCGGGGTGGTCCTTGAATCGGGGTGGTCTTTAAGCGAGGTTCCAGCATTATGTCTTCAGCTATAATTAAACCAGCATTAATGAAATAAACTTTCAAAGCAGCTACGTTCAAAATGCATTTTACTTACGTATATGTCATCATGATAAATACAAATCAGTCTTGATAATATTTGGCTTATTGACTTTATGTTTATTATGGATAATTCACCAATTGAGTATATAAGAGTTAATGCAAAGTTGTAAGGATTGACGATACGTTTCCTATCACAGGCTGTCGGCATGAAACAGTCCCATCAAAAATATTGTATACACACACACTCACACACACACATATATATAGTAAAGGTATGTAACTCATCACCACAGAAACCTCGAAAAAAATGACCTGTCTTATTCAACGGGCTCCTGTGTTTTTATTTCATGATCGATTTTCGAAAACTTGGTCTTATTTATCAAAAAAATGGTTGATCTGTTGATTGCTTACAAAAGCTTATTAATTAAAAGCTATTGAAGAAAGTTATGAGACGTTAAACAGGAAAATTGTCCAGGTCGTTACTGTCTGGACCTACCGAAAACCGTTTCCTTCTCGAACGTAACTCATAGATGTGTACGTGGTACTCCGATTAAAATGAACTAAAAACAGAGAAAATAATTTTTAAATCACTAGCCTCACTCACAGTCGCCTAAGGCAAATAACTTGATCACTATCATAACTTTTCCTTGACTTGTCGTGAGTTGTTTTCGTTGGCCTCCATTTTTAGAAAGAAGTCTAGGCTAAAACCGAACTCATACCGTTTTACGGATCATACTACTCTACTCGAGGACAACTCAACCCATGACAATTAACACGTTAGTAAATTTGAGCTCTAAAATGAAATTAATTCCGTAAAACTAAAGATAAAGAATAATTATAAATTATCAGGAAACAGTTTTATAGTTATCATAACATTTTATGTAATTTTAATCTATAATACATAGAACTACAATATCACTAACAACGTAATACGCTATCTTCATTTTTACGCCTTTCTAATTGTAACATACTGTATCTGAAAAATAGTAATCAATAATCACCTAACAAATATATTAACTTTATCATTAACTCACTTTTAAAATTCATTCAGATCTGAACGATGATGTTTTGTCCAGAATAGCTGTTTGAATATAAAAATGCGTTTATTTGTAACGGGTTGAGTTGTCCTCGGGTAGAGTTGTATGATCCGTAAAAACGGTATGAGTTCGGTTTTAGCCTAGACTTCTTTCTAAAAATGGAGACCAACGAAAACAACTCACGACAAGTCAAGGGTAAATTATGATAGTGATCAAATTATTTGCCTTAGGCGACTGTGAGGGAGGCTAGTGAGTTAAAATATTATTTTCTCTGTTTTTGGTTCATTTTTATCTGAGTTCCACGTACACATCTATGAGTTACGTTCGAGAAGGAAACGGTTTTCGGTAGGTCCAGACAGTAACGACCTGGACAATTTTCCTGTTTAACGTCTCATAACTTTCTTCAATAGCTTTTAATTAATAAGCTTTTGTAAGCAATCAACAGATCAACCATTTTTTTGATAAATAAGACCAAGTTTTCAAAAATCGATCATGAAATAAAAACACAGGAGCCCGTTGAATAAGACAGGTCATTTTTTTCGAGGTTTCTGTGGTGATGAGTTACATACCTTTACTATATATATATGTGTGTGAGTGTGTGTGTGTATACAATATTTTTGATGGGACTGTTTCATGCCGACAGCCTGTGTTTCCTATACGTATAAATATCCGTTGGTCGCTAATGTGTAATGATTAAGACTTGCCGACACCAATATGGAACTATATCAAATACATGTTGTCTACTAATGTGTGATAGTAGTAGACAATTCTTTTAATGAATATAACTTAAATAAGACTTTAACTGTTGAAGATTGGTTTAGCAAACACATTCAGAACTATTTTCTGTAGAATACAATGTCACACATTGTCATGAGTTCATTCTGTTTACTTCAATATGTCTTGAGACCAGATGATCAATTCTAAAACTATAAGCAGACAGACCAGGATTTTCAGATTACATATATATAGCCTTGTCGATTATAGTAAAACAGCTCACACACATACTTCAGATTAAAACATAATAATTCACCAAGCTACTTCCATAAAGAAGCAATGACCGATATTGCATGTGAAAGCTTCTTTCAATGTCCGTTCGAGTAACGATACTCGTTATAGTCAGATTTGCGTTCCAACATTCAACTGTTCTAGGAAATTCCAATAAAGTGATTTGTCTTGATTTCTGTTTATTTTGTCGTCGAAGGTTGCACAAGACAACTTTCCTCATAATTGATGTTCTATTTTTACGATGATTTCAACCGTCTTGCGAATCATCATAAATGTCCAATCAGTTGATTTGCCTTTTTTATCTAGATTAACTATTTTCTCTAACTAATTAACTCTGACCTACAGAATATGTTGACAATTCAATGACAACGACTGTACAGAATAGTTTTGTTGTTCTGTTTTTTGCTTTAAGCTTTATAAAATCGATTTTGACCTATCTCTATGAAGTAAATGAACGGATAAGATGCTGCAGATGTTTTATATAAAGCACAAAATAGACCAAACAGTAAACACTTGTGGTATGTTGGCTTCGAGTGAATAGATAAGACACTTGCAAACTATAACATAAGCTAGTCTCACAAATCATTTTTGAGTATGTGTTATACATTTTTGTCAAGTATTAATCCACACATGGCTGTTATAGCAGTAAAGAACAAATACTTTCAATGCTGCAATGTATGAGATACATGATTTAATTTGCTTAAAATCTTTAACTTCAAATCATTTATAATCACAATTGATTATTAAGTGTAAGTCTTACATTTTTTCTTAAGAATATTTTAGTTTTGTTATATAAGCAATTAAGAACTTTTGTTCTGCATTATGAGGTTAATGAATTAGTCAATGATTAATGGTTATTATTCCGATAATAAGTTTGCCTTTTCTAAGAGCCATTTCTACCAATATTTGCATTCGCATAACAACATATTTGTTTCATAATTCATAAAATATTGAACATGTAAACTTGTTTACGAATAATGATGCATCATAATTATCTATTAATGTATCTGTGGGGATGTTTTCAATGTATAAAAAATATTGTAGAAAACATGGACTGCAAGAAACGATGAGGAACCTACTACAGTGTCACAAAAATTGTATTTTTGCAGTGGATAAATGTTTAGGTTGACATTCTACAGTCAATAGTATTTGACATTTAAGATATAGTGTCGATTGCTTATATCAGCAATGCGCTTAACAAATTGCTTATTGTATCACACTATTATTTTGTTCCACTGTTCACTTTAATTTCCTACGTTAGGCATGTGTTTGGCAATAGAAAATCGTACAGTAAGAAATTACTTTTTGTAACATAATTATGCTTGGTTACCTTAAATTCTATACATCAACACATTGTTAATCTCATAAATTCATTTCATGAAATAAACCACATATTGTGACAATGGTATCTATTTTAATGAATGGAGCATACATATTCGAGTTCATTTTTCAGATTTTAAAAAACCCAATACTTTTAATATGTACAATAAATAACTACTTTTGTATTATTTTCGATCTTGCAAGATATGCAAAAAAAAACACAAAGCGGTCTATCTAGTGCACATGTCCGGTATTTCAAGATGTTCACTATTATATTGTCTTCTCATTTTTAGTACTAAGAGATGGTCGTTCTACAGACGTATCAAATCGCAATGCAGTTGTATTGCATTCTTGAGATATATTTATATTGTATGACGACCAACCACGGATGACAATGATACTGTCAGTCGAGCCAAGTCTTACTCAATAGTGGGAACGTAGTTGTACAGGTGTGGCTCAAACACTTATGCTCAGTGTCAAAGTGCATTAACTAGTTATGTGTATTTTCAGTATTTCATGCAATCAAATGTTTATTTCATTGTATAAAGCATTTGAGCTTTTAATCTATAAACATACTTAAATCGTAAAATATGGGTTTACATCACACGCTTATTGTCCAAAAGTATAGGTGAACATATTACATCATCATATGTAAACTGTTTTTTATTAAATGACTTTTTATATTATTCTAAAGTTATATGCGCTGTAAGCTATAAACACTTTTTCATATTGTAATCTACTATACAGTTTAACAGCACGCAAGTTGATGACGTTTTAACCATACTGTAATCAAAGTTGTGTTTTCTCAACGAATAAACACTGGTGTTGACATTTTCAATCAATGATAATTGACGTATAACATAGAATGGCAATGTTACAATCTTGTTAAAGTTATTTATCAATCAATTAAACAACACTTACAAAAGAAGGCAGAAATATCCTACTTCTCACGTACAGGGATGTGAATGATTAAAATGACAATGAGCTTTATATCATTCATGTTTCACAATAACTTCTTCTTCAGTATTTTTTGTTCAAATTGGTTGTGTTTAAATATGAATTATTTACTAACAATAACTGGTGACGGGTTTTAAAAGTACACAATTATATGCATTTGTATTATTTTTTCTGTATGCTGTGATTAGAAAATGCAATGGTAAAGCATGATATGCTATTAATTCAGTCATAATTGAGATATTCATTACTAAATTTAGAAGTAAATATTTGTTTCCTTCGAATTAATAATGATGTTAAAAACATATCGAAATGCATTAACTTTTACCTTTACTTTGGTAACAAATGTTTAGTTTTCAGCTGATGACGAAGCGAAGTACTTAGTACTGTTAAAATCTTGGATCTGGAGCTTTCAAAGAGGAAGTGAAAAGACCGAGTGATAACAGCGATATGCCTAATGGTGAAATATTAGAATCATTAGACTGTAAACAGCCTTTGATAGTGCCAGTCTAGATAAATGATAACATAACAAGGACACAATAACAACTTACAAACACAGTAAACAAATTTCAATTTTAATTAAATATTAAGAATATTCGACTCAGAATGCCTAAAAACGCAGTTTTAAATGACATTATCTTTGTCCTTTAAGAAAAATATTCCACGATGCAAATTCAGAAACAATGTTATCATTTAATCTCTCTCATTTGTTTCCTTCAGCATTATCGTAAATATCTTACAAAAATAGGTCACATGTTTGAAATTTGAACATCAGTGAAATTATATTTTCCCCAGGTACAAAACTAATGTGTTATAGACACTGCATGTGTCATTTAGGAGAAACGAACTGTCAGTTTAATTTAGATAATGAACAAAAAATGCCAAGAACTGTTACGTTTTACACACTGGTGCTGACTTAAAAATAAATTATGGTGGTTCTAGTTAAAATACTTCCTGAAAGACAGCAACAGAATAGAACTTTATAGAGTAAGATGTATTCCATGTATTTCCATGTATTTTTGCCACAGGAACTCTGAAGAAATGGAAAAGGTAATTTATGTGAACCTTTTAAATCTTCAAATGATTAGTAATTTTCTCATTTAAAAAGACATATTGAAATTATACCACATTTGGTAAATAACAAGACATAATGGCAAACATTGATTAGACGACCGCATTAGCACCTTAAAACTGCGATAGGACTTTAAAATCGGCGAGATCAACTAGTGATAATAAGATGCGAAAGTGGTCATAATAGACGAATGCGTTTGTACGGTCTGAAAAAGATTCATCTTAGAGTAAAGCATGTTATGAACATTTAATTATTACATTTTTTTCTCAATTGTCGAACATAATCGTGATAAACATATTAAAGAAAAATCATTCCGTGAACCTTTAAAATAATTATATCATACTCACACATTACCAACTTATCTAAAAGGAACTAATACTTATGTTAAAATGGAGTATTTAATGTAAACAATGATTCTTTCTTAAGCTTTTGGCGTGATATTATTAGATTTTAATATTTTATAACTTTAATATGTTGGTGCGCATTTTAAACAAAAAACAGCAAACTGGGGTTAGATAATTTACAGATAAAAATATTATAAATTTACAGAGTTGTACGTTGAGAGTTTTCCAGGCGAATTCTGAATTACCCTCATAAAAGTTTAAACTTTCAGAATTTATTTGAAGGGATAAAGTACATGGATTAAGATGCTGATGAGGCCAGCTGTTCTTTTTCTTTAAAGAAATTTAGGTTTACTGTCATTATTTGACTTTAACTAAGTCAATTAACATTTCACAGACGTCAACGATTCCTTCTGGGATTTTAATTGACACTTTCTTTCGAGATTCTACCGTGTAATTTCCTCTAAGTTAATCACGCCTACCTTTTTTATATGAGAGCATCGATTTCGCGTGACCTAGCGGGGAGTTTATAACATTTTTTTCCGTTTTAGTTGAGACATAATTAAAAGAATCTCTTCGTTGAGATCAGAATAAAGCACAAAAACTTGTGGTTAATTAAGTTTTATATAATTTAATCATTAATCTATTTATTGAGATTGTTAGAATTTGTCGTGTATATTCTGAATAAAAATTACTCCCAATGTCCAAATATATGTTTTTATGCTTATCGACGAAAGAAATCATCATTTCCATCGTGTTTTATGTATTCAATAAAACCAAATATATTCCATGCATTCAATGACGGTGTGTCCGTGGAAAACTAGTCTAACTACATACAAATATAATATGATATACAAAAGGTTTATGCTAACTCAATGATGTGCACGTCGTCAACCATTCGTCGTTCGTAATCCGGATCCGTCATAAATCAAACAACTTCATTTGCGGTATTCCTTAGATTGGTTACCGTCGTACGTGGTGCATCGCCGTTTTTTTTTCAAAACATCACATTAACGAGTATATCACAAAGAATTGGTAATTATTCAAAAACATGTGCCCTCGTTGTTCATACTTAGTCATGATGCCTGGACTTGTATCCTTTTTAAACAACAACTGCATCGCGAATGATCATTGTTCAAATAAAAACTAAATATCTACAAAGCTGGTTCGCGAGATAAAATTTATGCGTTTTCTAAATAACGCAGTCTCACACCATCACCTGAAAGTTAAAAAAAATTAACAGTGTTCTTTTCTAAAACAAGTCACAGCTTTCCATTCATCAAAGTAATTTGATTGCATTCTGACGCTACACTTTACTGCTAACCATTCTAAGATCATTACTTGGTTACAATGAGTCTCCTGATTTTGAATATTTCATGATTCTAGCTAAAGCATCCATTTTCGTTGCGTTTTGTCGACAAATTCTATACATGTACACTTTGAATTCTTAACAAACTTAGTGGATTATACAAGAATTAAATGAGTGTCACTATTTCACAAAGACAACAAATTGGTCATTATCATATCTAGGTCACAAAGTCAAATCAATAAAAACTTCGTTCAAATTCTTAAGGCTACGTTTTTGATTACACGTCTCATTATTTCTATTATACATTAAGGTGAGCGATATATGACCTTCTGGTTCACAGATTAATGCTTTGTTTGAAATGTCAATTCATTAGTTTGATTGGTTTCGTGTGTAAAAATCAGTTTCTTTGTACTAAGTTTCACTAGACATGGTACATATATCAAATTTGATTGATATCAATTTTGAAACGAACGATTCTCAACTAATACTGTTTGAGTCTGCATAAAGTACAGCTCATTATAAAATTGCAAAAAAGGCAACAATGTTTCGAAAAGTTACAGTAAAAGTCACCACGATAGTTAATTTTTAGAATGCTACACTTGTAAGAACGTGAGAAGTTGCTATCATATCTTATGTCATTCATTATTAAAAAAATTATGATGATTTAACTCACATGCCATTTTATTTGTTTAAAGAAAACAAAACGAATTATTGTTGGCACAAGATACATACGGAAAAGAAGAAATTTCATATTATGAGTCAAGTTAGATTTTAACGTGATACTAGCTCAGCCAAAATGTTTTCACTGTAAGCGAACGTTTCTTTGAAATGAAAATATGACACCTTACGCAGTCACTACCTTTTTTAGATTCTGAATAGAGTATTACGAACGTAATCAATCTCCGCAATTTTTATGTTTCATTGACATGACTACCTGTCATATTCATTATAATAAGCTTACTTGTTGTAAATGTTTCATTTGTTGCGGGTAAATTATCTCAAAAATACTTGATGAGATAATACTCAATCAATATAACAACATCACATCATTGGTGACTAATATGTTGTGTGGTTCCATTATTCCTTAGAAAAAAATATTATAAAGTGATTTCTGCATTGACGTTATTTGTGTCAGTGTGAATGAAGCAAAGTTTATCGTCTTCTTTTAAAATTAGATTATTGTTGAGGTATGCCTATTGATTTCTGAATACTTGTCCCCTGAGACATGGAAACTTTCCCAGCGGTACTCTAAGAAGAAAATATCTAAGTTCAACACACACCGATAAAGAAGACCTATAAACATCTTATCTACGGTTAGCGCAGGAACAAATCTTTTTCGTAAATGAATAAATGTTGATATCGAAATGTAAGTTTTTATCATGGTTGAAAAAAACAGAAGCAAAAAGTCAGTAACTTCGTTGTCCGCATATCACACTCAACATCAAATTAGGACTTATTTTATGTTTAAAAGAAGATCCTACATCTCAAAGAATTGACTCGCTGATTTCCTTAAATAGCGATATATTAGTCAGTCATGTGCTTCAAATGTAGTTGCCAAAAAAACTGCAAGATGCTTTGGAACATGTACATACTGATAAGCCTTGACACACAAAACAACATATATAAACAAAGAAAAATGTGTTAAGATAAAGAAACAAAATTGCAACTCCATTTGATCACAGTTAAACAAACTTGATATCAATGACTTCGTTTGTGATAATGGCTTTACATACGTAGGACCTGATGTTTATGGTGACTAGCAGAAGGATAGCTGTGTTATCCTTTATTAAAAACAAAACCAATAAATAATGAATTATAAATGCATTTACTGCTGCAAAGAGTATTGGCTATTTCAGCAAAATGAAAGTATCATGAGTAGTAACACCAAGTTAACTTCTTATCTCAGTTGCGAAGTTTATTGACCTAATCATTTTTAAATCCGATGTTTTTTCACCCAATGGACAGTTCATTGCCTCACAAAGACCTGTATATTCTATATCTGGATACTATGAGACAAAGGTTCATTACATTCTGATGTTAACGATAAAAGAGCTATAAATTGTCCGCTAAATCACAGAATGCCAATTCCATGTAGGCGTGATCAGCTAAAAGGAAATTACTCGATGATATCTAGATATAAAAGCCCAATTAAAAATCGAGAAGAAGTTATTGACTTCGGTGGAAAAAGTTAATCGACATAGTTAATACCAGCGACGGTTAGTCTAGCGTGAGTAAAACCAACCGAAAATGTTTATTTGCAAACTTAATGTAAATTTCCATGAATTCCCAACATGCAACATGCGTTTTTATTGAGTGTGCATAAAAAATCAATAATAATCCTTGTGATCACATTCATAGCAATCCTAAATTGTTTACACTAGTCAGTTATGATGATGATTTTCTTAAGAAACTATAATCTGTAGTTATAGAGTCTATTACTATACTACAGAAGAGCAAGAAAGTGTCAAAATGTGGATTAATTAAGGTGTTAGGACCACTTAAACTAAAAACATGTGTCATAAATTAAAATGTTAGAAACAGCTATTAAAAATGTATCAAATAGCCATGCATGAAACACGCCCTATTACGTTACACTACCGTTTGGTACAATATATATGTTAAGACGATGCCAAATATACATATCCAAGACTATACATGCAGTGAGGTTTAATCATAATTTGACCATACTTGAACGAGAGATGAAACATTCTCAATTTTCCAACTTTATGATTTTATAATTTTTTATTTTCAGACACATTAAACCAATGCATTGGCGTAAGAAAATCAGTTTACAATCTAGTTAACTTAGGACAGTCTGCAATGTTCTCATCACAAATACTAAATATATGTACTGGTATTCACATCGCAATTTCTAAGACAAAGCAAGTTAACGTTTGTGCTTTCTTTTTTGGAATCTAAGCAATAAAAATTTAATAACTCATTTGAATGCCTGCACTTTCTATCATGATATAAAATGTATAGACAAACAAATTACTTTTGTTAATACTGTTTGAATGGTGGAAAATATTAATAGAACAAACATGCAGTTTTGTCTTTCACTTTTTTGTATGATAAGACGTAAATTGGTCCTAACGTTCTTTGTAGTTGTTTTAAATAAGGGATATAAAATCTCAAAGTGACGTTTGATGTTTTGTATTGAGTGTGTTTTATTTTGCTATTTACTTTTCAATTAAAATGGATGAAAACCCTTATGTTTTTCTTAAATTTTATTTTCTTCCCTTGCCATGATATTATATAAAAACCTATATCATATTTATGGTGGACAAACGTACCAAATAATTAATTTACAAGTTTGTATGTTTACCAGTTTAGGCGACCAGCTCACTAAAACTTGCTTGTCTTAATCTTTTTCTATTAATAGTTAATAATTTAATAGTAATCACCTACCCTAAACAAGGTAAACAATTTCTCCACATACCATATTTATGAAGCTGCCTGGCTACAATTGTCTCAGAACGACTGTTTACAATACTGTTAATTAAATAATGTATTTCTCTGAAGTTATGACACCTACCTAGTTTATAATGGAATATTTTCGGATTATTCCCCAATGGGTAATTTATAGTAAATTGTCATGCGATATCTAAGTAAAATAATAAAACAGATTAAGTTCCTTTTTAAATTGATTTTTGTCTGTATTTACTTCCTCTTATAGTTAGTGAACTAGACTTTAATAAACCGCTGATGTAATAATTAAGGATATAAATAATACATATGCTCTATGTAATGTAAAATTAACTTATCAACCAAAAGCATTAGTGCTATCGGTGACAATTTTTGCTATAATATAAACTATTAGAGATGTAGTTATTACGCGCAATAAAATCACAGCTTTTAAAAGACCATTTTGTTTTTATAGTCCGTTCTAATATGACCAATATCAATATTACATTTTCATGTGTCTTGATGTTCATGCTTTAAACAGTAATTTATTTTTCCTGATGTTATTTTTTTCGTCTTAATTTTCAGTATTTCAGTATTGTCTCAATGATTATCTGTCTGATCTACGTCTTACTGTTTGTCAATGCATGTTTTTTAATAAGTATATAACATTAACATCAAATATGACTTGCGTCCAAACTTTATAACAATTCATATTGAGGATTACAATTTTATGCATATGAAATAATAGATTATACAAAATTTTCTGTTTTAAGTAAGATAAAAATGTCTCACACAAGTAATTTTTTCTTAAAATAGAGGGAAGTGACGCCACCACTTTGACTCACAAGTACAATTAAAGTATATATATTACAGGTTGTATATATAAATTATGACTGAGAAAGACTTGATTACGTCAGCATTAATAACTTTTGTAAACTTAAGTTATCTATCTTTTACGATAGAGGACGTTGTCAAATCACTGTAAAAATTAGCGGGTAAATCATGAAAAATCATGAAAAAGCCAGGACATGCGTTTTTCTATTTGTGTTTTAAAGTTAAATTGTAAAATGCCAATACAATAATTTATACGTTACATCACATTATTTTATACATTTACATTTATGTCTTAACTGTTTTATATCCGTGCTTTATTCTTTTTATATCGCTTCTCGAATGTTGATCGTTACATGAGTGCTGTGTATTTTTTCTTCAAGAAAATAATTTTATCATTTTCATAGTTGAATGCAAATCTCACTAATTTGTTTCAGTTTAATTTGACGACAATCGCAATAATGTCTTTTTTAAATCGAGTTACGACCGTTTTGTGGTAAGTCCGTGGTAATGTCAATATGACGTGGACAAATTATGTTGTAAATGATTTTCTTAATGCTTGATACACTTATAAATGTCCTCCAGCAAAGTCTGACTGACTCTATATTGACGCCTTAATGCTTTATAGTTACAATTTAGGCATAATGTAACTTCACTTTGAAATAATGACTGACATTAATGACTGGAAACTGTAAAACATTATATTACACTTCTTTTTTACATATTGGTTGCCCGTATTAGTATATTTACTGGAAACTGTAAAACACCATATTACACTTCTTTTTTATATATTGGTATATAAACGTGTAATTGGTTCGTGTAAAATGACTCCAGTAATCTATTATCATGTTATTGGATGTAATTATCTTTCAAATCTGATAATCTCAAACAAACTCCTTAGATCAATAGCGTGATGTCTAGATATAAAGTAATTTTATCCCCTTGCAATTTTATGCAATTATACAAACTATTACCAAATAATTGAAATTACATTCTACATAATCGAGATACAAAATACAACTCTCTACAGCATATCAAAAAGAGTTCTATTGTATTTCTACTAGAGACTTTTTCTATTTATGAAATATTAGTAATCCATGCGATATATAATATTGGGAGAAACGAAAGCGTAAAATATAAACATATCTTCAGACTGCTCATTGTGAAACTCTTTTAGTAAATACAAACCTATATTCTGTTTAGAAAGATTAATCTTAGTCTCAAGTCACAGCAGTCCATAATAATTGCCTTCTTCAGACGTTAGTGTTTTGCCTTATTGACATTTTGTTTCAGGCGACAATCATTCAAGTTCGTTCACTAATTAACTTAGTAAGTCAGTAAATGAAATCAGCACAAAACATATACCGTCCAAGACAGTGTAAATTATGTATGACTGTAATTATTAATAAGGTTTTCAGTACATGGTGTGAACACAAAATGCAAGATGTGTAATTAGATAATACCACTTTTTTGCAATTTCATTAAAACATTTACTTTTCTTGAAGGATACGTGCTGAAATATAAAAGTTTACATTTACAAAGAAAAGCGAATCTTAAATGCAATGTAAAATGAGTTCATCTTGAAAATTGTTTTCAACCTCAATTACAAACTTAACTAATAATGAAATAAAACATACTATACTGTTATAGGGTATTATTTAGTGTTTACGCACTGATAAATTTAGCAATTCCAGGCGGACATTTTATCAGAATGGAGATCACATACGAGCAAATCTCGAGGTTGAAGTACCACAAAAGATAACAAAATTTATCACACCAAAGGTCACAGGACAAAGGCTTGACCATCAACAGTAAACAGTCAGACTAAAAAGGAAAAAATCTTACTCTCACATATAAATTCATCTGCTGTTATAACTGATGAGAAGGCAATTACCACAAATAAACAACGTATTCAACATTTAATGTGAAACAATCAAACTTTAAGTCAATAAAGACATTTTGACGCGAAGCCAGAACCGTGTGTGATATTAAAGTTTACATTAGTTAAATCAAATCAAATTGGGATTCTCTTAGAAATGCATCTCCCCAAATAGATAAAAGGTTGTCGAAATGTGAAACGAAACGACACGAAACATGTAATTTTCGTAAATATTCAAAATGTCGGATTGAAGATGAATAGAATGATTGCATGATGTTGATGTTGGACAAGTTATAAGGTGGCAGAGAACACGCAACTATCTGTGAGTAGTTCACAAAATATTTGTTACGAAAACGCAAAATGAAACGCTGAGTTTTACCCAAAGTTTACACCTTTTAATATAAATGAGAAATTTCAAATTGTTTCCATTAAGGAAAAATAAAAAAAATATATCATGGTATACATTGCGATGCTCACTCAATTTCATGTGAATTTAATGTATTTGTATTAACATCTTAAATAAAATAAGAAGGTAGAGTATGCATTTTCTTCAAACTCTGGGGCGAAACATTTGTTACGTGATTGATGAAACACGCGCACAATGGTTACCCCATTGCTTAATTTATCAACCACAGCGCCGAAGAAACACAATGTCGCTCGGGTGGCTTCTTTAATGTAAACTGTAATGAACTCATGTTTGTACACTAAGGTATTATTCCATTTAGTTATTTGTTATTGATTTTTATAAGAGCTTATTTCCTGGAAAAGTAAGTGGTAAGTAAAAGGAGCGACGCCTATATTATTAGTTAATATGTCCGTCCGCCTATACACTTTAATAGCTTATTGAGAACCTTTGTACCTAGGGTCTTAACATTGTATGTGTGGACAACCAACTACTTCTGTGAGAGCATATACTGCAATACATTTTGTTAACTGTCTACAAATCGTTGAAAGGAACTTTGAAATTAGTCGAGAGAAATTGTACAAGTTCTTGAAAAGTGTATGTACTTAAGCAGACAATCGAGTGGACATTTTGACAACTTTAAGACCATTAAATTGTTCACAAATGCTATAATTCCCTCGCTACAGTTAATTTCATATGTTATACCTAAAGTTGGTTTTGGCATTCAATAATTTATTTTGCCTAGAAAGAACTTTTCTATTAATGTTTATTACATGTAATAAACTCTGACAAGACGAGACGTAAACAAAGTAATTTAACATAATTAAAACGTCTTTGTATTGTTTATTGTTTTACACTGTTTTAGAACTGTAATACAAACCCTAGAGCGTTATCAATATGTCTAAACGTGTTTGTGGAACGTAAGAACGAGATTAAAAAAAACCTTTGTTTTAAAAAAGATTATTGTACGTCTACATAGACAACTAAAAAAAGCTCACGTAGTATCTAACATGCTTCATTATTATTTGCTATAGTTTTGATTCTGATTATTACAATGTCATGATGGTTGAAGCATACAAATGCGTTATTAACACGTATTAAGTGTCCTACGGAGATCAACTTGGGGCTTGCCCTTTCCATGTCAGCAAATGACTGGAATGTTTATTATATCACATTTCTTTGTTTACATGACTAAATGTACTTATTAGTGTTTCTGTGAAAACGAAATCAGCGACAAGTCTTATGAGATAAATGTATAGCTATGGATCGGATGTTCATTTGCACAAATGGGCATTATATGTAATTGACATTTTGTTTTGCAAACTTTCTTCAAAATAAATGGATACATGTATAATATGAGCTCGCATATTTTACAACCCAATTAAAATCTAATACTTTCTATTGCAAATTTATAAGTATAGCTATTTAAAACTTCATTCAATAAAACATCATTTTTAGGCACACTGCCATATACGCTTGTAGACATCAATATAAAGCAGACAGACTTTTCTGTTTGAAGTCAGACGTAATATTGAGATTTAAGATCGCTGTATACAACAATATATATCTGCACATTGTTCAGACACTGAAGTGTAGATATATTATATAACGTTATTTCTCATGTGGCTATAGCAATAAAATAGTTCCCTATTGTGCCAGTTAGTTGTTTCATGTTATGGTTTTGTGAGGATTTGTCTCTAGTTGTCTAATTATAAAGAACATTATGAGTCGCAACCGATTATGAAATGCCTGCGTGATTAACCATATTTTATGGTGCATGTTTTATTTGAACATTTAAGTATACAAGATGCTTGTGTTTAAAAGCATATATGTATAGATTTTCAATTTCTAGATGTGTTTTAATTTGTTTTGCTTTAAACCTTTACCTCATAGTGTCCCCATTTTGTCCCCTGTATGTGATTCTAATACTGTCCCCTTCGTCCCCTCTATACTTTAAAGCTATCAAACACATATTTTCACTAAGTAAAAAAAACATTTTTATAGAATATTGTAGATAAATCACTTACCAAATGAATGCGTGGAAAAAATAGTATGTTATATTTTGACTTTAATCACAAATTTTAATTTGAAAAACAACAAACATCCAGATGTCACACCCAAAGTTTGCACAGTCTGACTGGTTAAAATCTGTATTAAATCCATGGAGTTTTTAACAATTAAATCATTTTCTTTACGTAATTACTTTTTAGTTATAAAAAATATCTTTTAATAAACTTACATTAAAAAAACTTTTTAGTAATGCAAAAATGGTGATTTTGACAACAAATATGATTATTAAGAGAAATAACCAAAATTGTATAAAACTGTTTGAAAATATTTAGGTTTTTAAGTTCCAGACTGAAGAAAAATATACAAATCATATACAATATTATCATTAAAGGAATTAAAATTAATTTTTTATTGAAAATAAGTCATTATTTCAATTTTAACAGCCCCCCCTGATGTTTATGATCTATATTGCTTTCACAGCAGAAGAAATAAACATGTTTGTGAATTGATCTTATATTTAATTCGATGTCATACTGTTAGTGATACGATTAACACCAATCAACAATGATAATCAACTGCACTTTTGAAAGATATTGATATATAACATTTTTTTACCAATTTAAATGATATATTTATGTTGTATTTGATGTTGCAACATGTATTTATAGTTTTAAATAATATTTAAACTGTCATAACTTTCTTTCTGATTGTTAAAAAAGTATATAATTAATACCATCAGTTTGAAAACTTCATACTCTAAAATATTTTTATTCTTACTAAAAATCATTAAATCAACATATATAATAGTAAATGCCTGTTAAAATATATAGGTGTCAAAACAGTGGCCATCATATAAACTTTATGAATATAAGGTACATTTTATGTCTGATTTGTATGAGAAACTGATAAGGATCTGGTAGACCCCTGTATGAGATAAAGGGTTAATTGCTTCAAATATATAAAATGAGATTATCATAAGTAATTCAATATTGGGAAATACACACACTGTCGATTTGTTAATTTCGTCGCCCGATTCCAACATAGTATCCCCATAAACCAGAAAATATAACGTAACTTACGCTATCAATCATACTGATGGTTCTTTTTCAATATACTAGCAATAATTTCATGCCTGTAGAAAACAGACACATTGTGTGGTAACCCAAAGGCGAAAAAGAATAAACCTTTCATGAGGATGAAATACATGTCCATATTTATGTACATAGGGGACAAGTTTAAACATTAGTAAGCCAATAAAGACTTCACATGCCTCTAGCAACAATTCTAAAAAAAGTTTGTTAAATCATTCAGGTCACCGTTTGCCAAACATTACATGTACCTCCATCTTTGTTTCTATCATTAAGGTTTATCTTATTTGTCATTTTGGTTAAGGAAGACTTAAACATAGGTTATCATCATTTCTAAAAAAGGTTATATTCGCCGATTTCACTTAATTCATGATGCTTAGAGCAAGTATACTTGGTTTACGGTATTAAAAATGATCTTAGTATGTGTCTGAAAAATTCGTTCCCTTCCGGTGGAATCAGTTTTAAAAAGAATTTACAGTAAGATTACCATTTTAAATCATACATGTAAGGCCTACATCTATCATAAATAACATGTAGCGTCGTCCTTTGATGTCCTACAAATATAATTCTACGTATGACCCTTAGATGAAAAACGAACGCGACTGATAACTCAGCAGTGTTACATCGAGTTTTGAAATTTTAAATTATGTTTTTTGAATTAACATTATCATATTATTGTCCACAGGACCTTCCTGTTTTTATGTAATGTTGTGTGTATATAATAACTGGTATCGACAGGAAGTGATCACTGTGGCAATTACGTACTCACTATTAAGTTTCACAAAAATGCATGTCTTAACATCCATTGGTGGACATTTCAAACTTGTTTATAATATTGAATTTTAAAATATTGCGAATTTATATTTTTTAAGTTGCCTTATAATAATACATAGGACAACTTTCCTATATTTATTTGTATTTGGTTCATCTAATCTCTATACATCATGAACAGTATACTAAGAAATTCCGTGTATGAACTATCTAATGGTTTAACACATAATTCTTGTTTAAATCGAGGATTGGCCGAAGTGCATTGCGTAAAAAAAGAACGGGTTACTACTGTCTTGCGAGCATCCCTCGTAATAAAAAAATGAATTCAAATGAATCTACACAACACACTTGTCAAAACTTTAAGATGACTTTTTTAGATGACTGTTTGTTGCTTTGAAAGAAGCTTAAACGTATGTAATATAGCGACGCGTTGTGTAAGCAAATACTATCATCAAGGTTTAAGGTGTGATACCGGACATATACGAGCATATATCAAATATAAAGCTATAACATCAGCTTAAATGAACACTTTATTAACGAAACTGCTACGTTGTCTAACTTTAACTTAGTTAGCGCAACTCTGGGTTATAGTTTTGCTAATTTAAGTGATTATGGTTTATTTGCTCGTAATAAAATTATCGCAGCATAGGGATTTTCAATAGCTAGTGCAACGACCTCTAAGCAAGATATTAATGTCACATGTGATTATGCTGACGTGCCAGAGTATCATAACACCAGATAACAGACGCAGCTTTGTTCATCTTAAGGCGTTTCAACATAGGCACACACACTATATAATTGTCGATGACCTCATAAAAGATATACTTAATGTCTGTATACGTAAGATATATTCCATTAGATATATAACACTGACAGCATTTGCAACATTAAAATAATCATATATTTTATATGATTAATTCGTTTTATGTATCTGATGAATAAATAAATCAATTAGCACGCGCTTGAACTGGCAACTTGTCAAAATATTGAAAACCCTTCACCTATCAGAATTTGGATCCATAATTATATTGTATTGCATCATCTTCACATCCAGATAACGGTTTAGTAGATTTACTACTTGCACC